>CM076919.1:14767363-15367363 GCA_039566165.1 Maruca vitrata | reverse complement strand
CCACTCGGGACAAATATTTATGTGACAAACATCGGTGTTTGTTCCGTGTCTGGGTGTGTTATTAAATATATTTAAGTATATTCGTGTATCCACTGTCGTTTCTGATTTCCGTAACACAAGTGCTTAAGCTACTTACCACAGGATCAGATCGATGTATGTGATGTTGTGAAATATTTATATTTATTTATTTTAATGCCGTATAAGCTAAAGTGGATGTAAAGTACGGAACTATTATATTATATGTACTATCTATAGAAAAAAAAAACGTATCACTAAAATCTTAAATGTTTTTATTATCCCAGATCTCGATGCAACATTTGAAACAAACATTTTGTTCTCACAAAAGCTCTTTCATTTTGAGAATATCCTCAGGCGAAACCCATTTAAGATAAGGATCAAATATAAGCAAAGAAAGCCAAACATTATGAATATTGTTATTTGGGTGAATAGGATAGGTCGTAACTGCAATAATACTAAATTGTGATGCCATCGTCGTTGGATTGACCATTATCTGTTTTTAACCGACTTCAAAAAAGGAGGAGGTTCTCAATTCGTCTGTATGCATATTTTTTTTTTTTTTTTTTATGTATGTTCACCGATATTTTCGTCAATTATAGATGGATTTCAAAATTTTTTTTGGTTGGATAGAGTTCACTTCCGAGGTGGTCCCATTTTCACCAGTCTCGGATCTGATGATGGGATCCAGGAGAAATCGAGGGCAACCCTCAAATTTTATAGGGACATGTACCGCGTTTTGCATATTATCTGATGTTATATTGGCATTTGCTTCTGGAAATCATAATCTTATGATGCTGAGCTGATGATGGAAGGTCAACTCCTTAATAGTTATGAGTAAAAGAATAATTATTTCAATACTGTATACATATTAAGACTACTAGTTATAATATCAGTAGCATTACAGGTGAGCTAAACTATTAGGTTGACCAGTCTAGGATCTGATGATGGGATCCAGGAGAAATCGAGGGCAACCCTCAAATTTTATAGGCACATGTACCGCGTTTTACATATTTTCTGAAGTTATATTGGCATTGTTTCTTGCAATCATAATGTTATGATGCTGAGCTGATGATGGAAGGTCAACTCCTTAATTGTTTGGAGTAAAAGGATAATTCTTTCAATACTGTATACATATTAAGACTACTAGTTATAATATCAGTAGTATTACAGGTGAGCTGAACTAATAGGGTGAAAAAAAATATGTAACACTAAAAAGTATGAAAAAAAATTGTAAACAAAAAAAAACCGCCTTCAAAAACCCGACTCACTAAAAATTACAAAATAATATAATACGAACATTTATAATAATCATCTGGGTATGAATTTTATATGTTGTTGAAGGCGGTGCCAATCAAAATTTTGAGGAAAATGAAGCACTCTGTGCTTGTCTGTATGAAATATAAACGGCACCGCCTTCAACAACATATAAAATTCATACCCAGATGATTATTATAAATGTTCGTATTATATTATTTTGTAATTTTTAGTGAGTCGGGTTTTTGAAGGCGGTTCTATTATTATTACCGCATAAAATATTATTTGGATATTCTATGATTAACTTGTAACACTAATGTTTATTTCTTGGTTTAGGAAGTGGAGACATTTTACACCAAATAATGGGAATTTATTGTCAGGACACGCCACGACTCATAGTGACTGATATTTCTTTTTTTTTTATTCAACAAATGTATGCTGTAATTGTATTCTACTGAAGAAACTCCATTGTTCCTTGTAGTTATGCATTCATAATTTATTAGATACCGTCACTCATATTATAATAGTAGATTATGTTGTGAAAACGTATTGACTACTATTCTATACACGGTTTATACAAGAATGCACAAGGAAAACTAAACAATAAGCAACTGATGTGTGACCTTCAATTTTCTTTGATCGTGTCTTTGGAACCACTCAATCAGTAATTGTATGACTATATTTTATGGAAACCAATGAGCTCTCATAATCCTAATTAAAGAAAAAAATAGTTTTTCTTACAGAATATTATAAAATTAATAAATACAAAGGAATGCGTATTACGAATATGAACAGCATGTATTGAGTCATTCTTGCCACCATAATCCAAAGAAAATGATTTGTTGAAGTTCGATTAAACAACATCATAACATACTCAAGTAAGTAAAAACCTTTATCGAATTCTTCACTCATCTAATACCTAGTTATCCTTATATTTGTACTACTATGAACCTGTGAAATACCCATGACGCGGTTTCGACGAGTTCTCTATCAACCAATATAAGTTCAATTTGCACTGATGTAATTTTCAAACATTATGCAATACATAATTGTAAATTAAAATTCTAAAAAAGTAATTTAATTAATAAAACGTTTTCACACATCAGACGTTTAATGAGGGAACACCACCCAATACAGGAACATTAAATTGAAACCTTGAACTGTTGTACGGTCTACTTAGGACAATGACATCATCTGACTCAGATCTTAAGCGTTACAACGCGAGTAGTTAGTGTGTACTTTTTGTTACGCTTTAGAAATAAAACTTAATGGCTGCGCGTTTTTGTTCGTAAACCAGTTTCCACATACCGAATGGAGCCCAGAGCTTTCGCTTTTATTAATCTTGTACGCAACTGAGATAGATAAAGATTATTTTGGATGAAACTGCAATGTATTCTTCTAATCTCCCATTATGAAATCCTTTATTTGCAATAATATAGTGTTTTTGTTCACTATAATCAAAAAAATCCTTAAAAAAAGATTAACCTCATGAAATTGCACTTTGTCAACTCTCATGATATACCTATGTCAATATTTATATGTCACTATATAGCCAATTATATGAAGATTATGAAAAAATAGTACAAAGGAAGTCTACAGAATATACCGATTATCTGTTAACGATTGCCAATTACGTATGTCAAAGCAGTTCTGGTATAATGCCTGATACTTATGCAGCGTGTGTTCGATGCATCGTAATCGTTTATTCCGTTAACGATATCTAAGCATTGGCTGTCTGTGTGTGCATCGCGGCTTACTTTGAGCGTGGAAGCTCTGAGGCGGAGCCAAGGTTAATCTGGGTTAAGGTCTGGCTGAGCAATACCTGAGTTTTTATTTCAATTTTTACTAGTTTATTACCCGCGATGGCTTCACAGCTAAATTTAACATACTTCACTACATCGTATGAAACAATGTTGCTTTCAATATCCCATAAATATTTAAAACTACGCAACGGAATGATGTGTTTTGCTATTTATCAGTTTGCGTTAGTAATTTTGATCTGCCCACGATATGCACCCACGTAGTGATCTAACCACTTGGTCAATTATCCTTCGTCAATTGTTTTAAATAAATAAATAATAAATATCTGGGACATTTCCACACACGGTCATCTGACCCCAAACTAAGCAGAGCTTGTACTATGGGCGTCAGAGACTGATATACATACATAGATATTTTTAAATACATACTTAAATATATAATCATACCCAGACACGGAACAAATACCGATGTTCATCACACAAATATTTGTCCCGAGTGGGAATCGAACCCACGACTCTTGGAACCGCCAGCCAGGGTCACTAACCACTGTTCCACCGAGCCAGTCAAGTCAGTTTTGACCTGTTTGATTTCAAGTGTCGTGTTTCAGTCCATAAATTTCTACTAAGACATTTCTTAAAAACGTATCTTGGCGTAGGAAGAGAGGCTACCAAATTATATAAGTTGTCAAATACTGAAAATTATTATTTGGCTGCAACATAAACAATGAATAGAGTAAGAAATTCCCATACGATTTTCGTACGATAAGTACACACACGTTTGACTTATTTTCGCGCCCAACATACAGGGGTGAGAGCCATCCGCTCCCCAGCAAATCCGGTGATGATGACAAGGCTACTCCAAGCCATCATCGTAGTCAGTTAGGAGAGAGAAAAAAAAGAAAGACTATCTGGAGTCTTTCTATTGGTTCAAATTTTAACGTCAAATATAAATGGGGCCCGCTGAATGCAAAGCTTCTCGGCCTTCGGTGCGGACCGCTGACTTACGTAGAGCGAGGTCCCATTATCTCATTGTATCCGTCACGATTCGCGCCTCAATACCTACCTTCTGAGTAAAAAGTAGGTACTTACTTTGTTATTCTGTTGCGATGTTTTTTTATTGATGTTGCTTGAGTTTATAGTTTCCGTGTCTGGCATAGGGGTTAATATCTAATAAATATCAGTTTATTAGTGTGTCGGTATTTTGTAAGAGACACAACATGCGAATTGCATATTCAAATAGTGTGTTTTGACTAAGGCCGATTTAAAAAAAAAGTTTAAATAATTGAAAAATATATTGAGTAGGTCATTTAAAAGTGATAAATAACGTATGCATACTAGACATTTGTTTTTACACATTGCCGATACAATTCCAATTTATGCGAGTATACCTGCCAGTACACATAGTTATATACTACATATAAAATATATAACATGATAAGCAGACAATACTTGTATGCATATGCAATAAAACTTGTCGGTCTTTAAAACCTTGACATAGTGACCTTACGGTGCGTCGAAGATGTCCTTACAGGTTAATAATAAATTGGTTTAAAAATCCCGTTGTTAATAAAAAAAATTATCAGCTCATATACGTCCCCACTTAAGGCATAGGCTTACCCGAAACTAGTAAACTAGGGCGATAAGGCATTAGTCAACCACGCTGGCCAAGTGCGAGCCTCTCGGTCGAGAAAAGAAGAAATACAAGGCAAGTTTCAACCAAACCTATAAACTATTTGAGCATTTTCCATCAATTTCATAAACATAAGCAGGTTCTATTTGATTACTTTTACCTTGTTATTAAGATTAATTAAGGTGTCCTACCGATTTAGGCCATGGCGGCCGATCTTGACGGTGATCAGCTAACTGCGCACGACATATAATAGTGCACAAATGTACGCGCAAACACAAGTACACTCTCTGTTCCCTTTTACCCTCATAGTTTGGTGAGACGGCAATCCGACATGACCGATGAGAGATCAGGCACAGCACCACCAGCTTATCGTGCTATCCGTAGCATGGGCGTGCATCCGCCAACTTCCCTAATCCTTAGTAATTTCTTAACAGAAAAACGCAGCACTTGCTACCAATGGACCAACGAGGCAGTCAAACCTACCTTCCTTACCTAATTATACTACACCTATCTATTAACAGTTTCAACCTTTAACTTGCCAATCGCAGTGAACGGTTAGGTCAGTGACCCAGGCTGGGCGGACTTCCCAGTATTGTGCAACTGTGCCGTTAAGCAACCGAATCACTTGAATGATACTTTAAACTCTTTTGTTGCACTGTAGTCCTTGGAAGCATCGGAATTTTCCTGCTTGAAATATAAAGCATATTAAATATTTAATTCATTGAATACCGTGACATTGACTTTGTTAGCAGTTAGCATAAACCTGTTTATATAATGTTTCTTTTACCTATCTGGGAAGAATGTTTTTTATCATATAAACCAGTAAATCCTTCTTTCCATCTTTTTAATTTCCCTAAAGAAATCTCATTCCTTTAACTAGTTACCTAGTTTAAATCTGATCGTGTATACAGCATAAATTAAGTGTTTTGTTATATTAATTTATATCGTTTGAAGTTCTAGGTGTTATAAAAAATTAAGCGCTTTTTTGAATCTTACAATATATTAAATGTATTAGTTGCCATAACCTTGCATTATGAATCGTGCCAATAACCTCGAAACTGAACAAAAGACTTACCACGATCACAATAAGACTTCCGAAATTATATTTCGCCGTCTCGCTACCACCGACCATAGTATTATAGCCAGCTCCGTATGACATCTACGTATCACAGTAGTAAGGGATGTCATGTAAAACTAAGGGGAATGCTGAAAAACCTATTCCTAATAAGATGTTTTTTTTAAACCTAAATTTCACTAAATAATAATAACGAGTTGCACGTCATGTACGCTTGATACACAACCCCAGTTACCCTCAAATCAACAAAGAAATGGGTCAACTTCATTTATGTGCTGTGACCTAAGTCAAAAAGGTGTCTTATTACCAAGGCGCGTCATGCAAAGGCTTTCTTTACGGCCGAAACGATCATTCCACCAAACTGCTTACATCTGGTTACAGCACCCGCTGTATACGTTTGCTGATTCCAATAGTTCCGGCAGGGACGTGGGATATTGCCTGCCCGAGCTCGCTGGGATCTTTATTGTTTTCCCCAATCTTGTTTTCCTTACGGGAACTATTCGTTACCTATATATAGGTACCTATATCCTTTATTAATCTGACCTGATTGTATTTTGGCGAAATATTTTCATACTAGCTTTTGGCTGGAGTTCGCTACTAAAGATCGCCATCAAAGGACTGCATACCTTCTATGCGTTCGTTTATAATCCCTTAAATACATTTTTAAAATATGCAATTATTTATATTCTATGCTTACATGTCTAAGGGGCTTAACCTACACACTGCCTTAGCGTAACAAATAAATGCCCAAAGTAATTGTATTTACTACATCATAACGATTTACTATAATAGGTAATATTACTTTACGTGGACTTTTGACAGAGTATGTAACAGTACACTATTCGGTGAGTATCTGCTTACCACCCTGTATTGACTGGTAGTTTTAAATTTCATACCTTATGCCGTTCTCTTGATGCCGTATTAATTTACAATTGAAATTGTACACTTATAGTTACATCATGGATTTTCTTTTCAAAACTAACATAATCAACATAACTGCTTCAGTGTTCACAATTTAGGGTGGGAGTCATCGGTAACCCCGCTTGTTCAGTGATGATTACAAAGCTTCTACAAGCCATCATCGTAGTGTGTTAGAAAAAAATGTACATTTTGACAGCGGACATAACTAATTTCACTAACCATATTATAGACTAGATTGATACAGTTTGAGTATCACCATTTGGAAAATTCCAATTACTCAAGTTCCAATAACGTATGAGTATTCTTTGTTATTTACAGCACCTCAATAATAATAATGTGACAATCACAGTCACTTGGACATGCAATAAAAATACCTTTATATTGAGGTAATAAAGCTAGGGAATTGTCTTTTAGAGCTAGATACACGAAGCAATAACACTGAATTCACATTTAGGTTGTTCAAAACAATAGCATTTACGACAACCCGCATATTTTAGTTGTCAATATTATTCCATTGCCCACGATAACGTTCTCTTTAAAAATTTACGTATAGGTACGTAAAGTTATACACTGTTATCAGAATTTCCTAGAACAATATTTTATTCAAGAAAGTAATATTAGTACTTATTATATTGTATAGAAACATTATATCTAATATCTTGTTAAGTACCATACATTTGTACGTGTGATTTGTACCTTTCATTATTTACCTTCCAAATCTAAGTCCGATATTAACCCATGAAAGTTAATCATCTCTGCAAAATAAGTCTTTCAATTCTTATATCTAAATGTTTCTAGCGGTTATTTTTATGATCGCTGACACAATGTAAGCGAGATTCAATAGGTCAATGGATAGGAGATATAGAAGATAGAAAAATTATATTATGACATGCAACCCCACGATTGAGAGGACCTTGGGTGGTATCAGAATCCAGTCTTCCAATGCCATTGTCATTCCATTCAATAAGTTTCAACAAAATAGAATTGTGAATATTGTTTAGTTGTTGAATAACCATTGTGTAGCTCAGTGGTGATCCTTGGCCCCTGAACCAACGTGTGGTAGGTTTGAGACTGAACATGTTTGAATGTTTTGGTTCTCTGTGCTTCGTCAAATGTATGTTACCAGTATTCACCGGTAACATAAGACGTATACACTGTGAACACTCTTAAAATATCTATCTTATTCTATTCTATGTTTTATAGGTAACTAAGTAATTTTGGATCAGCGTAATTTTTTTAAATTAGTATAGTGCCCTATCGTTGACGACGAGTTGATCAAATGACTCAGGAAACGATTTGACCATGCGTATCGTAATATTGTTATAAAGAAATTGGTTTCTCTCCTCCAAAGCCTTTTCAATTAATCTTTAATTTAATATTAGGTTTAGGTATCTTTAGTTACTATGATGTAATGGCCTTGATTTTTCTAAATAACTTAACCTAAATGAGTAAGTGAACAATACCTATTTACTGTATCATCCAATCTGCATTGTTTATGCATTACTTTTCCTGAGTAATAGGATAAAGAACAAAGGTTTAATGTAATCGCGAAAGCTAATGTAGACATTAGGGGTAATCGTTTTCATGTAACATCGTTCGACACAGATTGCCGATGAGACGGGGCCGTGCGTCTTTGCTTTTGAATTTAATATTTACGCAACTCTACTGTCATTAAATATTGTTAGAAATCACGATTACATAATGATATAATGAATCAACCGGTCTGGTTGTATTGTTTGTTTGCGGAGTGAGTTCATCCAATAATAATGTTCTCCAAATAATTCTGAAATGAAATATGTGCGAAGATAAAATCCTATCTGCATGATACTTGTTTTTCAAGCTGATTTTTTTATTATGGGGTGTTTACTACATTATTACATGATGAATACTTGTAGGGAAATTGTTATTGTAGATGCATAAGAAATTCTCATTTACGTTATGAAACGACACAAACCGAACAAAGGGCCGATAAGAACACAATTTTATTGACATTTTGTGCTCTCAAGTATCATTCAACATCAAGCCATTTGTGTACTTAAATATTGAATGAGGTGAGGAAAATTCGCTTGTTACTTTTCTACCGTCTAATCAGTTTCTTATGCTAATTGTAGTGTCGGTGCATTTCAAACTGTTTCTTGCTGTATGCAAAGACTGCCACATTCTATAGAGATAGTATCAAATGAGCCCAATGTCAGTTGTCTTTTCTTGCTATTCGAAAAGTAACTTTTATTCAAAAGAAAGTAACTCATATGAACTGCAAAGTTCCCTAGACATGTTTCTGATATCGACAGTCCTACTGCCTTATTTTCCAGCGCCATTGTCCATTATTTATGCAGTTTTATTGGTCATTTATCACAGCCTACTGTGGTCAGCACTGTGACCCTATGACCTATAAATATTGTATCGTTTAATAATCTACAAGCAAACTTACAACATTTTGTTTGTTTTACTATTAGTGATATCGTGCATCGACACTTATTTAACTTA
Organism: Maruca vitrata; assembly: GCA_039566165.1. NCBI lineage: Eukaryota > Metazoa > Arthropoda > Insecta > Lepidoptera > Crambidae > Maruca > Maruca vitrata. The sequence goes on along the minus strand of CM076919.1, from coordinate 15,358,218 downwards.
AAAATATCTGGGACATTTCCACACACGGTCTCCAAAATAAGCAGAGCTTGTTCTATAGGCGTCAGAGACTGATATACATACGGAACAAACACCGATGTTAATCACAAAAATATTTGTCCCAAGTGGGAATCGAAACCACGACTCTTGTAAACGACAGACAGGGTCACGAACCACTGTTCCACCGAGCCAGTCAAACAATTTACTTACAAAACCTGCACACAATTGACCCTTTTTAACTTGATTCGTTTCAGCATAATCAGAGCATACCGCACTTATTTTAACAAACACCTGGTAATATAATTTATCTGCTATTGTTTCTAATTCATGACCCAACGTGGCGACATTGTTTGAATAGTGGTTAGCACCATTATCGCCATAAACAATTCGTCAAGGCTGTGCGAGTGCGTACACGAGTGTGAATCGAGATTATCCACTAAATCCAGCGATTGTTGTACCGTTTTACAACAATGACAACATTTATTGTTCCATGGCTTGTTTGTTCGTAATCTGCGCCGGCACACGTCTGCTAGCTTAATGAAGTCACGCTCAAACACGGCTTAGATTAACGCTATAGGAATTTATACACAGTCGGTTTTTTAAGGAGAACCCTATCAAATTGTCTTAAATAATAAATTCTTTAATGATACCGCCTAGTTAAATTGTCTAAATTTTACTCTTATTTATCGTTACTACAATACCAAAGTATTTTTTATTAAATCATTGCGCGATCGATGAATGGTCGATCGAACACCCTTCAAAGAAACTTCACCTTAAAGTTAAATCCTGAAATACGAAATTCTAAATATTATTTATAAACTAGTAAATCCATGACGACTATTGGATACTAATTGATGATGACAATGTCAGTATAATTATTACTTCAAATAATTAATAACAAAGTATTCACGAGTCATCACTAAGTAGATAGACACACAGACGTCTTTGCAACTAAGTTGTTACCGATTCCGTTTGCGCAAGTGACAGACAAATAGAAGAATAATTTGCTTAATACAGACAATGTTAATGCATGTAATGTGAATATCACGAAGTCTTTCAAAGTCTGCTGTGTTTATTAACAATGTAGTGCCATCTACTGTACACAATCCATATACTTGCCTTAATTATTTGTGCTCTCACTAAAGGAATGATGTACAAGATCATATATTATGCACTAAAGAACAAGTGTGTGCCTCGAAAACAAATATTCCTCATCCTCATAATCTAAGGATATTGCTACATCACATGTGTGGCGACACACAAAGACTGAACGTGTTTTTCAAACATCAGCACTAATATTAATTTCTTAAGTCCAGACTTGAGATGATTTAATTTAATAACGCGATTGCCTTCGACTCGATCCTATTATTTTATTCATCACGAATAGGTAGAAAAGAAGTCGAAGATATTTCGATTTAGTTTAGAGTCAAAAATACCCAAATCACATTACGACAAAAACAATCTCTTTCAAATCCAATTATAAACAAGGCAACACAAAACAAATGCACCATTAAACATTGCACCACACAGTGCACGATCCAAACTTATGTGTGGATCCGAAAGTTAAATAAGAAAAGTTCGGGATAATCTAGTGTAAGTTTATTGGTACAGTGCGCGGGTGAGTTGTCTAGTAGCGTTTCCAATCCGGAACTGTTTTCCCGAAATTGGGGAATGTGTCCGATGAGACGGAATCAATGAAAAAGTTTCGGAGCCAATGAAACGGCGCAAACAACACGGCCCGTCTCGAAGTATGCTACCGGTGTTGTGCGTACATAACCCTAATCACACACATACATTATGTATCGGACACGCATCTCATTTGTATGGAAATAAGTGAAGAAACCGATCCATCAATCGTATGCCGAAATAGGTAAAGTATAAATAATGCAGATCGCTGTTAGTGATAAGATCGTTGAAATTATGCCGTCATTTGTCACGCTAACACGAAAATTGTGTTTTCTTTATGATCAAGAATAATTCGTTGCTATTTCAGCTTTGTTTTTTGTCTATCCGGCCTTGATGCAACATGTTCTCTACATCTCGTACCTGTCAGCCGTCAACAGTCTGTCCAAACCCTTTTCATTTACAACATCATTCTTCCTATTTCAATTAAATAAGTACGGAAGTAATTTATGGACCATCAGAGTTTAAACGAATTAACGCGGTAACAAATGAATCGGTCGATTAAACCATCAGAGGCATAACTGTCCACGATGAGGAATAGACGGCATGGATCACTGAGCCGGAATAGTTTAATCACCTATTTGAACCGCCCGCATCCATTGTCGGATCAACGAACAACAAACAGATATAGTTTTCAATAAAGTCTAGATAGAATTGCTATTACTAGTTTTTCTCTGGAGTTTTTACAAGTTTTTTCCGGTAAAAAGCCAAATGTTTACTACCCAGATTAAAGGTTGCAAATCTTGAACATCTCTTCCAAGGTCACGGGCAACGCAAAAGAAAATAAACTCTTGGAATAATGCTAATAATGACTTTGATTCCTTGATTTGCAAAGTACACTTTCTAGCTTCGTCCAAAAATGTTATCTCACCTATCACTAAAGAGGTATCAAAGTCGACCTCGTTTCCGTCGTCCGCTACAGCCTTTTCGCCGATCCGATGTACCTGTATCAACGTCCTGTCCTGTCAAGTGGTCGGAAAGGCTTGCTTCCTGGCAGATCGACCAGTCCGATCTCGTGACCCACTTCCCGAGGTCGTCGCCCTTGTGACGTCACTCCCCGCCCCGCGGCTCGTCAGCCAGGGGGTGTGTTCCCTTCCCGCCCTCCGAGGTCACATGCCATCCGTATTTGGATCGGAGTGGATGTGTGTCTCTCCAGCGGAAATCTATTTTTAATATTCTGCTAACGGTTTTAAAGTTGTGTTTGTTTGGTGCCAACTTAGACTCGATAGGATGACTATTTTGGGTAAGTGTTTGTAGAATTAATGTTTTCGCGTTATTGCCAGTTATGTAACGTTTCACGTGACCTTCGGCGACGTAAGGTTCGTAATGAACAATGTAGATTTTTTGTATCTTCGTATGCGGTAGAAGTGGGCATTTGAATTTTGATTACTGACTTATTTTAATACTAGATTTGTGTCTTAATTATCATTTTAATTTATCACTTGGATACATATAGTCTTTAAATTGGGTTTTAGTGCTATGATGATTTTAATTTACATATGGTCTGTTTGTCAATGAACTGATCGTTTTGTAATTGAACACCTTTCAAATATTCTATTGTGGTTCTGTTACATAAATCGGGCAGTATTTCCCAAGTTTATAAAAGTAACCTATTAATCTATCATACTATTACATGTACATCGCCACGTAGCTTCCATTACCTGAAAACTAAATTGCTATTACCATCCACAAATTGTCTAAGCTAGTGCCCTAACAATTGACGTGAGTTATGGTAACTTGGTATATTGCTTGACAATTTTTCTTTACCGTATTGCGTGGAGTTTTAGTCACGCGAATCGTCCCTAAAGCCATCTAGTAATGAATAAAGTATAAGGTTGACGAGCAAAGCCTGAATATTTATCCGGCATAATTCGCCTTGCACTCAATGAATCTCCCGTCCTGCTCTACATCAATGCGTCAGCAAAGGAGGGCGGGATTGCACCGCTGACGTCACGGGTAGTGCCCTAGATATTGGCTCTTTGAAAATGAATTTACAATTTCACTGTCTTCCTGTGGCTGGCGTGATTCAACTCTCACCTTTACGTTGAAGTGGGGTGCTAATTTAGTTCAGGACTTTATTTTCCTTTGTCTCGCAAGTTAGTGTCGCTTTCGCAATAAACATTCATACAATACTATCTCGTCAGTAATAATTTAGACTGGCGAATAGATAAGAGCCATGGAATAGTAAACTCTTGAAATTCATTTTGGCCAAAAAAGATGGTTTCAAAATTATTTGGATGATAATAGGTACAAGTGTTGCCTATTACATAAGCATATTTGATATACTGTTTAGGTTTGAGTGCAAGTTTTCCAGGTAGTGTAAATACATTGTCATTGGGAATGTCGTAACACCAACACGGGATAATTTAACAATGAAGAGGCGAGATAGGGAATGTAGGTCAATTTCTCCGTGAATGGTTTGCAGAGCTTTGAAGGGCCGGTACGTGGTTTTAGGAAGCTTCGGTGCTCCGCTTCAAAGATCCGATCAGTGGAGAACGGACTCGACTTACGATCGAGCTTTTATGATGACGTGACATTGTTGTAAAATATAGGGATGCTTCTATAAACAAGGTTGTTACCAATAGGTTTATATTAATAAAATTACACTGCTTTATAATTAATCAAGGCAGTTTTACTGAAGAACAGGTTATTTAAAGTTTGATAAGAAATTACACTTTTACAAAACAAATACTATATCGATGGATTTTTCTTCCACAAATTTTCACACTGGAATAAAATAAAACGCCGCAGCTGAAATATTTTGCACAAAATCCTTTCAAGGCTGCATGTAAATGTTAAATTCGCGTCTTAGTTTCAACGTTATTGTACGGTATTAAGTATATTATCGTTGAAATTGTTGCATATTATGTTTTCTCTATAAAGTTGTGGCAAATATACATATACAAAAAATTACGTGCCTACGGACATATACTTGATAAAGTATTACGTCTTCATTGTTTTGTCCTGTAACAATAATTTAAATTTTAGCTCTGTTACGTAAGTCAATGTGTTGAATTTATTATAGAGCTCTTTACATTGGTATTTCCAAGTAAAAGCGGTCCGTATATTAGGCGATAAACGACACCACTCATTAAAGTTGTCTCCGAATATATTATTTATGTAGAAGTGTTGTAGGTCTGTGTGATTCCTCGAATCGGTGGTAGGAATTGATCAAAGCGTCATTAAGGGCAGACAATGAAGAATGGTATAGGTAAACGATCGCCAATTGATTGATGATTGTATTATGCCCTGGAGGAGAAATCGTGGAGTGAGATATGTTATATTCGTTTTTATAAGCAATAAGGAGATTATACATATTCGTGTGACTATGGTCAGTAGCGCTACCATGAGTTTAAAAGTAACAGACTCGATATCGCCTATGTAAACATGTCTATGAAAACTTGTACAGCGCCCCTAGCGGTTACGCTAAGAACTAAAATCTGTCGTATGAAAAAAACAATAGGCTAGTTTCCTAAGTCTGATTTTACATAAAATTTCACAATTAACAGTTACATATGGGTAAATCAATAACATAAGTGAAAACGAAATTAAAATTTCTTACGAAATGAGACAATAATAGGCATTTGAAGTTTGGTGGGAAAGTCCATTTTTAAAGTGCGTAAATTCAATAAAAATAGTATGCCATCTTATAAATTACAAAATTAGTAGTAGCTTTCACTATGAGAACATATTCGTAAAAGCAACATTTGATATAGCTGCTGAACAAAGCTCTTACGATATTCATACTCGTATACAGAGGGGTGACGTCATAGCTCGCTGCGACATTTGTATGAAGCGTTTTGAGTTCGCCCAAATGATGTGCTACTGAAACTGTAATATATCCGGGAGTTTTCCAAATATCAAACCATTCTTTTAACAGCACCTTTGAAATTGTGTTGTTCATCCATCTATGTAAAAATTAAAAAATAGGAAACTACCCTATTCGATAGGTTTTTAACGTACATACATACGTAAGTTTTCGATAGCTAACTCATGGTACTGCTACAGGTCTATTAGGTACTGTGGTAGGGTTGACATAATTTTGCAATTGTGTAACTGTTTTAATGAAAAATTATGCATGGAAATTCTGTTTACTTTTGCCATGGCTATGTTTGTACAATCGACTGGACTTTTGTCATTTAGCATCGTGACCTTAGGCTTAGCTTATTATTCAAACGGCTACACCCTCGCCGCGCCACTTGAGGGGGATCGTGCTCCTTCCACGTAAACACCACGCATTGCCTACCACAAGCACAACCAAACATTTGGGTTAAATATTAAATTATATTGGGTATTTTTGTATATTAGTTTCATAATATTATTTATACGTTGTCATACTGAAAGCATCTCGCAATCATTCTTCTGGTATGCACTTGGCCTAGCCCCGTGTATATCAGTACCCCAGTATCTTCATGAGATGCTGAGAAAAGAACAGCTTTGAGAAAGAATAATATAATGTATTTATTCCCATATTAATCATTACATAGAAAATAATTTCACCGTTCCTCACTTCTCACTCACCTCACTAGGCTGGCTGAGCTTGTGAAGAACAGTTGTATTGATAATTACAACGATGACAATTGTACTCATCTAGCTCAAATACATCAATACATAGTATAAAACAAAGTCGCTTTCGCTGTATGTCCGTATGTATGCTTAGATCTTTAAAACTACGCAACGGATTTTAATGCGGTTTTTTTAATAGATAGAGTGTGACGTTGTATATTTATTTGTATAGTTTTTCTATTTGTTAATTTATATTGTTTTCATTACCTTATTTCTTCTGTTGCGTTACTCAACGGTTCTGCCAGAATATCAGCGCCGTCGCGTCCTCGCGGCTGCTACGGCACATGCTGAGGCAGAACCTTTTGGTCATTTTATATATTTGTGCGTGTTTGTTTATTTTGGTTTATATTTTTATTTTGATGATCAATAAATGTTTTCTTTCTTTAAAGTTAAATGAATCAACAGCAAACGTCATGTATTTTCCTCAACAATAAATGACCACCATTGTTGTTCCATTCCAGAGCCAGTGCGGTGCGTGATGCGCGCGCCAGCGTGCGCGGGCGGCGCGCTCCCGCGCTGGGCGCACTCCCCGCCGCCCGCGCCCCCGCACGCCCCGCCCGCGCCCCTCGCGCCCCACGCGCCCGCGCCCTACGCCTACGACGACCAGATCAACCACCGGCTCGCGATATGGTCAGTACTCACTCCCCGCCGCCCGCGCCCCCGCACGCCCCGCCCGCACCCCTCGCGCCCGCGCCCTACGCCTACGACGACCAGATCAACCACCGGCTCGCGATATGGTCAGTACTCACTCCCCGCCGCCCGCGCCCCCGCACGCCCCGCCCGCGCCCCTCGCGCCCGCGCCCTACGCCTACGACGACCAGATCAACCACCGGCTCGCGATATGGTCAGTACTCACTCCCCGCCGCCCGCGCCCCCGCACGCCCCGCCCGCGCCCCTCGCGCCCCACGCGCCCGCGCCCTACGCCTACGACGACCAGATCAACCACCGGCTCGCGATATGGTCAGTACTCACTCCCCGCCGCCCGCGCCCCCGCACGCCCCGCCCGCGCCCCTCGCGCCCCACGCGCCCACGCCCTACGCCTACGACGACCAGATCAACCACCGGCTCGCGATATGGTCAGTACTCACTCCCCGCCGCCCGCGCCGCCGCACGCCCCGCCCGCGCCCCTCGCGCCCCTCGCGCCCGCGCCCTACGCCTACGACGACCAGATCAACCACCGGCTCGCGATATGGTCAGTACTCACTCCCCGCCGCCCGCGCCGCCGCACGCCCCGCCCGCGCCCCTCGCGCCCCCCGCGCCCGCGCCCTACGCCTACGACGACCAGATCAACCACCGGCTCGCGATATGGTCAGTACTAGGAGCGACGCCTCAGTGCGAGGTCCCACTTATGACGACGACGACTTGGCTGGACGACGCGAATTACCTCATCACACTCCGGAGCAAGTGGGGTGATATTTGGGTCGGCGACTGTCCAAAAAATAGTGGTATTCCAGCCGTTACTACTGGGCAAAGGTTACTTACTTACCACAGTGTGATGCCACCATAGGAAAAAGTTGAACTGTACTACCATGTTACATACCACATAAAGACACCTACAAGAAACATTACGTATATATGTATTTACGAGCCAGTTACCGCATCGCTCGATGCGTTTAATCGAGTAAAACTAGCACCACTCAGGGGTCAAACATCTGCCCTCTACGCCTGTATCCAGCGGGGTTTACTTTAGCTAAATTACCTTAATGTAAACTGGTCTGCCATCATTCAGTCATGGTCCCGACCGTTGTGTGTGAAGCCGCACGCATAGGTTTGACGTCAGATGTTGAAGTTGCGGGAAATCGTACTAAGAATACGTAAATACTTGATCTTAAAACCTTTACCAACAAAATGCAATTCATGGAGTATATATTAAAAGTTTAATTTATGAGGTTTCATCGCTCACTAAAATAAAATCAATTTTTCTCCAACTTTTAAATTTGGGGCAAATTGCCAAAACTAAGCCAACGATAGAAAAGCTTGGAGGGAATAAAGAATGTCTGGCGCCAACCTAGTACGCAGTTTTATTTATTTATTTATTTAAAACAAGGTACACCAACAGAACATATACAAAACATTAAATTATAATATCTTATTGTACTAGTCTAGTATATGCACCAATTACAGGTGTACACAGCATTACTTAACCTATTATTACCTTATTACTATTACATCTAATAACTTAACTTACTTTACTAAATACTTTATTCGGTATCGAAAGAGCAATGGAGTTTGCGTTTAAATTGGTGCATGGAGTCATGGAAAATGTCAGCGCTGGGGTCTCTCCCTACAAGTCGTCTGTACTGGTCGTAGCATCTTGCTAATGGGGCATGATGGCCAAGGTTAGACTTGCTAAGAGGTGTGTGGAAGATTTTTGAAATTGTACGACGAGGATTCCTGTAAGGAACGACCAACCCGACACGTCCCACAAGCTCCGAGCATTTTACCCTGTTGTTGATGAGTCCATGCAAAAACGATAAATCCAAGATTGAACGGCGATGACGCAAGGTTTCAATTTTAAAGAATTTCAATCTAGAAATGTACGGGGCCCTGTGGCTGATTCCTTGAGATCGAACAGCAAGCGACTTCGTGAAGGATCTCTGTATTTGTTCTATTCTTTGGGAGTGAATAGCATAGGAAGGACTCCATATTACACTGGCATACTCTAAGTGGCTTCGTACCAAGGTATTATAGAGCAATTTGTGGGTGGAAACGCGTCGAAAACACTTACTGTTCCTTCTAACAAATCCCAACATTTGTGCGGCTTTCTTGACAGTGTTATTAATATGTGGCGAGAGTTTTAATTTCTTGTCAAGGGTTACTCCTAGATCGCGGATCTCGTCTACTTCAGTTAATATTGAGGTGCCAATTGTATAAAGAGATTGTTGTGGATTTTTCTTTTTTGTGTACTTTATATGATAGCATTTATTTATGTTAAGCGTCATTAAATTAGTGCTACACCACTGATCAATTCTAATTAAATCCTGCTGAATAAGATAGGAATCTGCATGATTACTACATGGTCTGTAAATTTTGAGGTCGTCGGCAAACAATGAATATTTACAGTGTGTAATGTGATTCTTAATGTCATCTATGAATACTAGAAACAGTGTAGGACCCAGATGGGACCCTTTGTGGCACTCCGGAGAGAGCCGCGTATTCGTGAGATTCGTATCCGTCAACAACAACTGATTGTAACCTATTTTCCAGATAGGATTGGAACCAACATAAAACCTTCCGATTATGCCATAACACTCGAGTTTAGCCAGGAGAAGAGGATGATTTACCGTTTTTCTTTTAAAATATACAATTGTATAAATTTGCTCCATTTTGTTCATTGTTCAATTAAGGATTTCCGTCTATCTATGTATCTGGAACGGGGCTTGTATTCCGATATGTTATTGAATACAGATTTTGAAACATAATTTTGCTTATCAGATAGCTAAAACTAAATATTTTCCCAGATTGTGAATATAACCAGGGTTGCTGCTCAGTAAGAAGAGGTTTCAACTGCAAAATAACATTATTATTGTCGCGTCTATGAATGTTTAAAAAAAGACGTAAAAATTGCATCAAGCCTAACTATGTTTATTATCAAATAATAGGTAGGTAGGCAGTTACAGCTTAACCGGCAATACCTAACACTAGCAACCTTAATTGATATTCCACTTGCTACTATAAAATATCGAACAGGTTTGCTTAACTGCCGCCGATAAGCGGCCGACCCGCTTACAAGATGCAAGCTTGGAATGAGGATAACACTGTTAAGTACGTTTATAGTACTGACTAATAGCTGTGTAACTTTGGTGAGGCGCAAACCGTGTCGCAATTGTACCTATACGACGCATTTACGCAGATAAAGCGGTCTTTCAACCTTCGTTGCTTTTACAGTATTTACGCACGAGTCTGAATTCTTAACACAACGGCTAGAATTTAATGCCATCCTTCCACTGTAATTTCTATTCTTGCTGAGTACAGCACGGTATCCACAGAGGACCGTATGGTGTTTTTCTTTATGCATTATTTTGATCCAAGATTATACTTTCTCTTTTTTAACGCGATCCTCACACCGGGGAAGTACTACTATCTTAATTTAAAATAATAATGTGTTTTTAAATGTGCGGGTATGTAAAATTATTTGAAAGAGCGTACACACTTCGAATATAATAAAATTGAACTATAGTTATTTCCATAAATCGACAAAGTAATTCACCAATGCAGATAGATATAAATTCAAATAAAGATTGGATCTGACCTATTCTTTTATTTTATGCATTAAAAGCTCTGATAACTAATGTTTTTTACGTCGCCGTCAGGTTTATCCTAGACTAGCATTGGTATAAAGAACTAAATGTCACCAGCAGTATACGTTGGCTCTCTGCCAAATATATTCAGTAGCTCTATAAATTCTCTAATATGTCCTTTTCTGGTTGAGAAAAGATATACTTTTAAAGGATTCACATATTTTAAAGCCAAGAGAATAAAATTTAACGCATTGTGAAACAAATACACGACTCCCATCAAAAATAAAAACAAATGCAACAAATTCAATAGACACTTCTAATGTGTGTCATGAATACTGCCTTAGCCCGTCAAAAATGTAATTTTTTTATTGATATTTTAATTTAATACCTTCGCGTTCCATTAGATGCGGTAATATACAATATACTCTCTTTCATTACCTCTAATACTAATCCTATATTGTCACATGTTACAGGCAAGGCGACATCACATCCTTGGAAGTGGACGCGATCACGAACACGACAGATGAGAGCCTGCTGGAGTGCAACGCGGTCAGCGAGCGCGTGCTGCTGTGCGCCGGCGCAGGCCTCAAGGAGGAGATACTGACCAAAGGACTAGGTACGGCTGTTACAGACGAGGTGACGTCACATCCCTGCAGTGGACGCGATCACGAACACGACAGATGAGAGCCTGCTGGAGTGCAACGCGGTCAGCGAGCGCGTGCTGCTGTGCGCCGGCGCAGGCCTCAAGGAGGAGATACTGACCAAAGGACTAGGTACGGCTGTTACAGACGAGGTGACGTCACATCCCTGCAGTGGACGCGATCACGAACACGACAGATGAGAGCCTGCTGGAGTGCAACGCGGTCAGCGAGCGCGTGCTGCTGTGCGCCGGCGCAGGCCTCAAGGAGGAGATACTGACCAAAGGACTAGGTACGGCTGTTACAGACGAGGTGACGTCACATCCCTGCAGTGGACGCGATCACGAACACGACAGATGAGAGCCTGCTGGAGTGCAACGCGGTCAGCGAGCGCGTGCTGCTGTGCGCCGGCGCAGGCCTCAAGGAGGAGATACTGACCAAAGGACTAGGTACGGCTGTTACAGACGAGGTGACGTCACATCCCTGCAGTGGACGCGATCACGAACACGACAGATGAGAGCCTGCTGGAGTGCAACGCGGTCAGCGAGCGCGTGCTGCTGTGCGCCGGCGCAGGCCTCAAGGAGGAGATACTGACCAAAGGACTAGGTACGGCTGTTACAGACGAGGTGACGTCACATCCCTGCAGTGGACGCGATCACGAACACGACAGATGAGAGCCTGCTGGAGTGCAACGCGGTCAGCGAGCGCGTGCTGCTGTGCGCCGGCGCAGGCCTCAAGGAGGAGATACTGACCAAAGGACTAGGTACGGCTGTTACAGACGAGGTGACGTCACATCCCTGCAGTGGACGCGATCACGAACACGACAGATGAGAGCCTGCTGGAGTGCAACGCGGTCAGCGAGCGCGTGCTGCTGTGCGCCGGCGCAGGCCTCAAGGAGGAGATACTGACCAAAGGACTAGGTACGGCTGTTACAGACGAGGTGACGTCACATCCCTGCAGTGGACGCGATCACGAACACGACAGATGAGAGCCTGCTGGAGTGCAACGCGGTCAGCGAGCGCGTGCTGCTGTGCGCCGGCGCAGGCCTCAAGGAGGAGATACTGACCAAAGGACTAGGTACGGCTGTTACAGACGAGGTGACGTCACATCCCTGCAGTGGACGCGATCACGAACACGACAGATGAGAGCCTGCTGGAGTGCAACGCGGTCAGCGAGCGCGTGCTGCTGTGCGCCGGCGCAGGCCTCAAGGAGGAGATACTGACCAAAGGACTAGGTACGGCTGTTACAGACGAGGTGACGTCACATCTCTGGAGGTGGACGGGATTACCAACAAGTGGTCGATACAAAAAGATACCCATAAAACTTGCGATTTCGTATTTAAACGGCTCTACGCAGTGCCGGACTAAGATACAAGGGGCCCAAGTATAACGAACACCTTGGATTCCACGTGACATTGCCAGACATGTCAATCTTCACCAATCATGCTGCAGTTGGACCTCACACCTACATATTGCCATCTAATGAATTTCTTACACGCGATAGCCCCCATTGAGAGATACCTACCGGGTTTTTTTGTCATCGCGCAGTGACCTCTCTAAAGAAGTGCTAAAGAAGTTGTTGTTGTGTCTGCAGAATGCCGCACGGGTGAAGTGGTTGAGACGCCGGGCTTCCGGCTGCGCTGCCGCCACGTGCTGCACACCGTCTGCCCCACCTACAGCGCCAAGTACCGCACCGCCGCCGAGGGCTCGCTGCACAACTGCTACAGGTGAGTGCTGCACACCGTCTGCCCCGCCTACAGCGCCAAGTACCGCACCGCCGCCGAGGGCTCGCTGCACAACTGCTACAGGTGAGTGCTGCACACCGTCTGCCCCACCTACAGCGCCAAGTACCGCACCGCCGCCGAGGGCTCGCTGCACAACTGCTACAGGTGAGTGCTGCACACCGTCTGCCCCGCCTACAGCGCCAAGTACCGCACCGCCGCCGAGGGCTCGCTGCACAACTGCTACAGGTGAGTGCTGCACACCGTCTGCCCCACCTACAGCGCCAAGTACCGCACCGCCGCCGAGGGCTCGCTGCACAACTGCTACAGGTGAGTGCTGCACACCGTCTGCCCCGCCTACAGCGCCAAGTACCGCACCGCCGCCGAGGGCTCGCTGCACAACTGCTACAGGTGAGTGCTGCACACCGTCTGCCCCACCTACAGCGCCAAGTACCGCACCGCCGCCGAGGGCTCGCTGCACAACTGCTACAGGTGAGTGCTGCACACCGTCTGCCCCGCCTACAGCGCCAAGTACCGCACCGCCGCCGAGGGCTCGCTGCACAACTGCTACAGGTGAGTGCTGCACACCGTCTGCCCCACCTACAGCGTTTGCATAGCATGTTAACCTTTAGCCAAGCTTTGGTACAAGATAATATTTTGGACCTTAAATACCTAATATTAAGGTCCACGAACAATCATAGCATTCTGTGCCTGACTAAGGATTAAACCGGTGGTCCTGCGCTTGATGTCTCATTGGTCTCAGCGATATAGATAACAGTTGGATGATTTGATGACTCTTATTACTACTTACTTTAGTACTTAGTACTTATTTTGTTGTAACGAATAAGAATGATGAGTGCATCAAATTTCCGGATTACGTCATGTTATGGCAAACCAAAAGAGAAGTGTCCCATATTTTTGTATTAACTAACTTACTGCGTAAATAGAATGAAACAATGTTTACCCAGTTGTCATCTCTATTGCGAACTGACTTTTGAGCTTTTTGAGTGCTATGAAAAGCGTCGATGGCCGAGTGGTTTAGGCCGTTCTTTACCATACATCGCCAGTATGTAGCATAGGTCGCCAGTTCGAACTCCGCCACGTATCACTGTGTTTTTAAGTTTGAAATTAATATGTACGAGTATTCCACGCTTTATCGCTGACGGAAAAACATCGTCAGGAAACCTGCACACATATAAAGAAATTCTTAGGTTGTGTGGTCGACCAACCTCCACTTGTGAATGTGAATTTGCAATGGGGACGTATATGGGCTGATGACGGTGATGATGATGATATTTGTGTCGCAGGAACGTGCTGTGCCGCGCGGGCGAGCTGGGCGCGCGCTCGCTGGCGCTGTGCTGGGTGCCGACGCCGCGCCGCGCCTTCCCGCCCGACGCCGCCGCGCACATCGCGCTGCGTGAGTACACACCTTACTTAGCCCGGTATAAGGCTGGTTTCAGTATACTGACCGTCAGTACCCATCAATATACACCGTGAAATTTGAATGGTTGTTTTCCCGTGGCAGAACGATTTGCCTTTAGTAATACTATCGAATCATGCAAATTATTCCTTGAAAAAAAAAAGTTTTCAAAGTAATAATTTTCCAACTCGAAAACGAGAGAAGCTATCGTTATTTTATAATATGTGACGTAATCAGCTACTGTTTGCCGCATGAAATCGATGCTTAAAGCTAAAGAAGCTCTACGCCCTACGTAATAAAGTGGTTCGAACGTTCTTTAAAGTTTCGGTTATACCTTTCGCAAAACCGGCATTTATTGATTTTAAATCAAAAATAACTGCACAAATCGATTGTGCTACTAAGGTAGAATCATTTTGCTGCGGGAGAACAACCACTCAAATTTCACGGTGTATTATGTATGGAGCGGATCACAAACGCGCGATTTTTTTTTCCTAACTGACTTACGATGATGGCTTGGAGTAGCCTTGTCATCATCACCGGACTTGCAGCGGATGAGTCTCACCCCTAAAACATACGCGCGGATTTGTTCCGCAGCGATATTCAGTGCCACACAAAATTCAACCTTTAACGCTCTTTGAAGTTACATATGGGTCTGTACAGAGTAGTCCGTACCGACAGACGAACTTTAAGGAGGTTGTATTTTATGTGGCACTGAATATCGCCTCGGAATAAACTGCGCGTATGTGATCCGCTCCATGCAATATATTGGCCGGTACTGACGGTTAGGACGATACTTAAACCGGTCTTACACTCCAGGACTTGTAGGATATACTAACCGGATATAACAAACACGACTAGATTTTTTAGGGTTCTGTATCTGTACCCAAAGGGTAAAAATTACCTATTACTGAGACTGCGCTGTCCGTCCCTCCGTCCAACCGTCTGTTCGACCAGGCTTTATCTCAAGAACGGTGACAGCTAGACAGTTGAAATTTTCACAGATGATGTATTTCTATTGCCGCTGTTTCAATATTTAAACTGACACCTCTGTCACTGAATACTTTTTTGTTATAACCGCTATCTGAGGCTTATTAGTGCACCGGGCTCCGCACTAGATATTATCTTTTAAATTGATAACAAAAGAACCCCTCAGCAAGATGTAATTTTCTACTGCGCTCCCAAGCCCGTGGTGCAGACTAGTTCTTTTTTCTTCTTGATAGCAAAGAAATCTATTTTTGCACTTTGTGCTAAGCTAACGGCTACTACTCATTGTATGTCGTGATTCGGGTACCATGGGTACGACTTTTATTTTTTTTATTAATAATAAATTAATTTCTAATAGTTATATCAAGTGTTTTAGGTAATAATGACGTAGTAGCATTAAGCAATATAATACAATTGTTCTAAAGAAATAAAAATAAAAAATAAATAAAATAAAATTCTATGCTCTGGTTTTTTTACATTTTTTTAAATTGATGGATAAGAATATCTTCGCGGGGCTTATTCATTATTGCTAATATTAACAGCCAAACTAAACAAATGTTGGTCTGTTGTAGTTAGGTTAGGTGGTGTAGTCGACCAACCCGCATTCTAGCGTGGTTGAATAAGGCCTTACCATAGTTTAGGGTAGGCCCATGCCCAGCAGTGGAGACGTATAAAGACTAATCATGAAATCTTGGCCTAACAAACCTTCATTTCTTCCACAGGCACGATCCGCCGCTACCTAGAACAGCACCGCACGCCGCAGCTGGTCATCCTAGCCGTCTCTCAGGCGGCAGACGCGGCGCTGCTAGCGCACACGGCGCCGCAGTACTTCCCGCGCGCGCCGCACGAGCAGGCCGCCTCCCCCCCCGCCGCCGCCGAGCTGCACGAGCGGCGCATCCGCATCATACACAACCCGCACGAGCACAGCACGGACAGCGGTCAGTATATAGAGCAGGCCGCCTCCCCCCCCGCCGCCGCCGAGCTGCACGAGCGGCGCATCCGCATCATACACAACCCGCACGAGCACAGCACGGACAGCGGTCAGTATATAGAGCAGGCCGCCTCCCCCCCCGCCGCCGAGCTGCACGAGCGGCGCATCCGCATCATACACAACCCGCACGAGCACAGCACGGACAGCGGTCAGTATATAGAGCAGGCCGCCTCCCCCGCCGCCGCCGAGCTGCACGAGCGGCGCATCCGCATCATACACAACCCGCACGAGCACAGCACGGACAGCGGTCAGTATATAGAGCAGGCCGCCTCCCCCCCCGCCGCCGCCGAGCTGCACGAGCGGCGCATCCGCATCATACACAACCCGCACGAGCACACCACGGACAGCGGGCAGCATATAGAGCAGGCCGCCTCCCCCGCCGCCGCCGAGCTGCACGAGCGGCGCATCCGCATCATACACAACCCGCACGAGCACAGCACGGACAGCGGTCAGTATATAGAGCAGGCCGCCTCCCCCGCCGCCGCCGAGCTGCACGAGCGGCGCATCCGCATCATACACAACCCGCACGAGCACAGCACGGACAGCGGTCAGTATATAGAGCAGGCCGCCTCCCCCCCCGCCGCCGCCGAGCTGCACGAGCGGCGCATCCGCATCATACACAACCCGCACGAGCACAGCACGGACAGCGGTCAGTATATAGAGCAGGCCGCCTCCCCCCCCGCCGCCGCCGAGCTGCACGAGCGGCGCATCCGCATCATACACAACCCGCACGAGCACAGCACGGACAGCGGTCAGTATATAGAGCAGGCCGCCTCCCCCCCCGCCGCCGCCGAGCTGCACGAGCGGCGCATCCGCATCATACACAACCCGCACGAGCACAGCACGGACAGCGGTCAGTATATAGAGCAGGCCGCCTCCCCCCCCGCCGCCGCCGAGCTGCACGAGCGGCGCATCCGCATCATACACAACCCGCACGAGCACAGCACGGACAGCGGTCAGTATATAGGACAGCACCGCACGGACAGCGCTCAGTATATAGGACAGCACCGCACGGACTGCGGTCAGTATATAGGACAGCACCGCACGGACAGCGGTCAGTATATAGGACAGCACCGCACGGACAGCGCTCAGTATATAGGACAGCACCGCACGGACTGCGGTCAGTATATAGGACAGCACCGCACGGACAGCGGTCAGTATATAGGACAGCACCGCACGGACAGCGCTCAGTATATAGGACAGCACCGCACGGACTGCGGTCAGTATATAGGACAGCACCGCACGGACAGCGCTCAGTATATAGGACAGCACCGCACGGACTGCGGTCAGTATATAGGACAGCACCGCACGGACAGCGGTCAGTATATAGGACAGCACAGCACGGACAGCGGTCAGTATATAGGACAGCACCGCACGGACAACGGTCAGTATCAGCAGTTATCTAACAGCACCGCACGCCGCAACTGGTCAGTCTGTGCTGTACTTTCTAAATCGTCGATATCATAATGAAAATTTCCACTGACAAAATGTGTGAGTTTGTATGGTATATTTCCCTTCTACTTGTACGTATACGCTAAAAACTAGGAATAAAGCACGACTCATTTTAATAAATTAAGACTTGAGTAGAAATGTTTCTTCTCAAGTCTTAATTTATTACAAAGTAATGTTACTCGAGTTGACTGACCAAAGACACCACCACTCACCAGATCCAATCGTATGTTAAGATTAGTAAGGTTTCTAATCTTGAATACTTGTCATATACATATGCATTGTAAAATAACAAAGCAAACTTTTTTCGACGTAGGTAGTTGCTTTGATTTACGTCTACAATTCTCAATTTTTTACATTTTTGACAATTTGACAAATTAAGATTATTCGTTAAAATCGAATGTTCATCATGATTTGAACATAATTGACTTAATGGATATCTAACATGTCTTTTGGAAGTTTTAGTTTTGTGATTGTTTGTGAGCGAACATAATCCTTAATTTCAGCAAGTTTCTAAGTGACTCAAGTCCTCTTCTAGACAATATAATATGTAATATTTTTGGAGTTATGCAATAAATCCGAAATATGAGCATACCAGTAACTTCCATACATTTGCCCAAACAGAACATTGGCACGTATCGCCCTACTAACAGATATTAAGCTGATTACAATGCCCTACTCCTTTATCAGCAACGAGGGACTCATAATGACTTATCAACTTATCGCTTCCATATCACAATAACAACTATTCACCTGTACTAAAATTAAACTGTCAGTTTATTTGTGGAAACTACACAAATACTAGTACGAATACAAAGTTGCATTTATTTACGGAGGTCCTAATTATATAGCCCAAATGATTTATAACTTCTACTATCACTATAAACTGGTACATTAATTGTTATAACAATAAATAATCAAACATTTTAATGAAGCTTTCAAATATTTATGGTGATAAGGGTGATTCCATCACAATGGTACATTAACCTAAGGCATAACATAACTGTGATTTAATGATAGTACCTACTGTATCTACTCCTCATAATGAGGTTATTGACTAGAGATATATTATTACTTCACGAAGAAGACAATGTATTCTGTCACAATTTTCTCAATATGAAAATCTCCAATTCGAAACCAAAATCTTGTACTGATTGCATTGTTTGAGTCAGCATTTGCATCACAATACAATATGAAATCACCGGATTTCTCAGGAAGCACCTAGATCGGGGCTAGCGTGGCTTATCTCCGATACCGTAAGCGGGCTATCGGGTATTGACGCATTTGCGCTATCGACTCCCGCACCAGTCCACGCGAAACGTCGCAGTGTTTTGTTGTTCAACTAGCGAGGGTCTTAAGAAGTTAAACAATGGAAGTTGAGAGTGTTAAGGTTAATTTGCAGCTAAAGGCGCGGCCTACTGGTGGGTTCCCTTATTTTTTTAAGCAAATGTTTTTGGCATTAGACGGAGTGTTTGATAAGTCGAGTATTTAGTTTATGTCTTCTTTTGTTTAACATAATGAAATTCAATATCCGGGTCTATGTGAGAGTAACACAACAACTAAGTTAGTGTTAAGTTGGTATTTCAAACTGCCCTCGGTCATATTAAATAGACTACCGTTTATAGATTGCATTGTAAACGTCGCTTTATCTCATTTGTGCATCAATACAAAGAATTCTCACAAATTATAAAAAATCAGGAGGCGATATGGTGTTGTCAATGACAATATTCATTATTTAAATCATTTTAAAATTAGTGATATTCATTGTATCACAGTGCTAACAATCTTATAACCCGTAACTTTAATTAAAAAGCGCGATATGTTTTCTTGATTTTTGACTTTTTTTATCTCTTACTGCATGAATAATATTTTGCATAAATAGTATCATGTGAAAATTGCATAATTAGCATGAGAGGTTAAGCACTTCACTAGTATTAACATAATATTAGGTCAGCTGTAACACTCGCGACTACAACGCGATTGTTTTTTGATTTAGCCCATATACGTCCCAAGAGTCCGAGCTTACTACTAGGACGATCTGGTTTCTGTCACCTTTCAACGCAACCGCAACCTTTCCAAACAATTTCTGAATCATTCCAGGATGAAAACAAGTCTGTACGTACAGTGCTTCAAGCACATCAATGGGCATTGACTAATTACGAGTTTCCGAAGATAATCGACCAAAAACGACCGTGAATGATATAGAGCTGTTACATTTCTTTTTTAGTAATTACCATAGATGACGATGAGAGGTTATATCAACTCTGTGTGTTTCCACAACCATAGCGCACGTTACGTTTTCACTGCTGTCAATCAATTAATCAACCAATAATTTGCAGTTCTTAAAATTGAGATTAACACTTATTGGTTTGTGACGAAGTTAAATTCATGGGATTATTTTACGGCTTTTCGAAAATAGATTTTTACGATTGTTTCCGATCTTTTACGGTGCCGATTCTTTATCTTGTAGTGCTGTAGTTGCAATTGGTCGCTAATATTCTTATATCAAAAGTAGCCATTATTATTAACGTGAGTACTGCCACTATCCATTCATTTACGTAGTCTAATTTAACATTATCTTGTACCCAAATAATGTCCTTTACCACGTCAGTTATACTGTGATTTTGAACGAGATCGTCATGTTCCTCTAGTGTGTGTAAAGACAGATCACTTGGAGTCGTCAGCGTGTAAACAGCCTTAGACGGTCGAGCGAGTTTACTTTGCCGCCATTTTTGACAAACTTCGCTCTTGCCCATACATATTTTTATCTTAATACTAACGCGTGCCACTCGTTTAGTGTACCTTTACAATTCTCACGGTTAACTTTTTGTTTCGCTTTATTAGGTGATTTTAGTGAATAATGCTGTTTAAAACCAGCCGGTTGTGCAATTTCGCGGTTTGTAATTAGTGCTACCTATATCATTGAAATGTTTGACACTTGTTTTGGTTGTGTGCATTGATGTCGTGTGTGTGACGGCCGTTTCCCGCCAGGAATCGACGCCATGTTTTGTTTTGGGTGCGTTCGGATACGGATGCTGTCACAGATAACATGCTAAACGAGGGTTTCGAGTTCGATTGTGAGTAAACTTGAACGTGTCAAAGTTTGCCGCGAGCGTGTTTTGTGACGCCAGTCGCGCTATTGTAACGTTTGTAACGAACGTCGAAAGTGTTATCGGGCTGCCTGGATGGCTGGGAACGCCCCTTTTATGTTCATGTCACGGTTAACAGCGTGCGTTTAATGTTTTGTTTTAAGTTTTCTCTGTTATCTTTTGGCTATTTTGACTTTGCGTTCTTTGTAAATAATTAAAATTATGAATTTTCGAAAAGCACGTATAACAAAGTTCTAACCTTTATCACACTAGAGTTCGTTGAGTTGATTCGTATAATATTTTATTCGGAGTTATTTAAGCTTAATTGGAGTAATATCGATACAACAATATCAAATTCGCTCGCGACCATGATTTGTGCAACCCAGTCGAAACGTCGGGCAGTAAGTAGCTATGTAATTTGCTACTTCTTATAACGCGTGTAGACCCATAAAGACTAATATTTAGTGTAATGGAACGCGAAAGTCTAAAATCTTAAATATCAAATCGCCAGCAATGTTAATGAGTTATGTTTTGTAAAGAGTTGTCAATGAAGTGGTACAATTAAAGAACTCTTTTCAACCGCAGAAAACACATGATTGAAAAAAATCTGCAAGTGGTCTAGTAGGTCCTTAAACGAGTATCTTGTCCGTCCGAATATTATAATTATATCGACACTTGATACTTTAATGCTTATTCTGTTAAATAATTTTGAAACTTTTATATTATGAGATGATGTTTCTAAATATAAACTTTGATAAAGTAACAATAAGTCATATCTTTGCATACCTAGCATAATCACTTATTGTTAACATGACATGTTGTTCTAAACATGGACCAAATTTTAGTCACATGTCTTTTACTGACCAGGCCTGATGAAATGGTATTAAAATATGAGTGTTTATAAAAAAGAAGTAAAAATTATTTACTGCACGTAAATCGTAGCAAGTGGATGGGAGTCGTCTCTGCCTCCGTGAGATTAAGGCGTGACCAGTAAATAATAAAAGTCAAGGCAATAGAACAAACACACATAATATTTTTATGTCGTGTATTGCTATTCATAACAACAACAGTGTATGTATTAAGGTGAATAGGTAAATTAAGAATATCTTGCGAGTAGGTATCTGCGCCTAGCCTGTTTTAATTGATACATAGTTATCGGAAAATTAGGGCTCCGTACCCTTTGGGTACGGAATAATAACGAAGTGAACACGGGCTGATAACGAAGTCAATAGTAATTGAGTCCCTGTTACTTAGACTTCACTGTCCGTCTGTCTATTCGTCTTTCAAGAAATTGTATCTCATGAACTTATCTATCTTGACTGTTGAATTTTTCACAAATGCTGTATTTTTGTTGCGGCTATAATAAGAAATACAATAAAACGAACTTTTAATGGGGGTTCCCATACAAAAATCTAGATCTTCTTAAAAATATCAGTTCGCAAAAACACCGGTGTTTTTTTTATATATTAAAAATAATATTAAAAATCTTGACCATTTGACGCGTGTATTCCCCGCCCTAAATATAAGTGGGCGTGTATTTAATACGTATGTGTATACCGTACATACCTTATTATTATCATTTGCGCATTGCAGATTTTTACTATCTATCAGCGAACCTTGAGTTGTAAACACCGTTTGTGTTTCGTAAACGCCAGCATTAAGTATTAGACGTATAAAAGATCAAATGTATATTTACGTTCGCTTATACAACATTCACACAAAAATACTACTCTGTTCTTTAGTATACCTTAAATATAACTCCACAGAGCATAATTTACCAAGAACTTTTAATTTCCTTGTGTTATCTTTTGTTGTGCACATTTTTATTGATACGGAAATAAATGTTTGTTTTAATTTACATACAATGTTAAAACTTTGTTTATAAAGAAATACCTGGATTAGGTACTTTTATCTATGAATGAAACTGAGGGTCAACTAAAAGTTGTACAATTCTTGTTTAACATCTTTCCTAATTTTGTCTCGTTTCTCCACACAACTAAATAAAATGGAAATATCTGTAATATTAAAATAACGACTTTTTACTAAATGGGTATGAATCTATATCGGGTAGGTACCAATAAAAAAAACACAATTTAAATTTTGTTTGTCTGTTTGTTCCCACTAATCTCCGAAACGGGTGGACCAATTTTGACGGCACTTTCACTAATGAATGGCAAAATTTTACAAGTTATAGGCTATTTTATTCGTCGTGGGCGGCCGCTAATATAAATAAATATCTATGACATAACCCATAGTCTATAAAGTATGTGAGGAAAGATATTGTGTTTTTAAATCACTTAGAAAACAAACAACTCACAATTTTTATTATTATTTTAAGATGAATTTAAATCTAAGATTATTTTATTAATTAATTTTAATGAGCTTCTGTATTACTCTTTGCATTGTTCAGATAAGGTAGTACCTTGAAGTAATTGGTACTTTATTAAGTTTATTACAGACTAGCTGTTTCACGCGGTTTCACCCGCGTCCCGAGGGAACTACTTCCCGTACCGGGATAAAACATAGCCTATGTTACTTCTGAATAATGCAGCTTTCTAATGGTGTAAAAATTATTGCAATCGGTCCAGTAGTTTTTGAGTTTATTCATTACAAACATACAAAAATACAAATATTTCCTCTTTATAATATTAGTGTAGAAAACATAAATTATGTCCTATTGAATCTTTTTTCGCGCTTAATATTGACACTTATTATCTGAGGAAGTTTAGTCCAGAATTCCGATTATAATGATACAATCAAAAACATAAATGTGAAATGAGAGCCAAGTTCAATATTGCCTTGGTTGTTGACTTCAGCGACAAAAGAAGTGAGATCTAAATGGGTGCCAAGTTCAATGGTCAACCCAGAAATTTATTTATAAGTAACACTATAACATACCTATCATATCTTCTTATAACATAAGATAATGTATGGTGGTAGCCTATGAAGGTCTGTCTTGGCTAGTTTCTATAAACCTACCAACGTATTATTATGTTCGCTCGCTAGTTTCTACCAACAATCCAAATTTTCGGAATTATAAAATAAAAACCGACAAATAGTTGTAGGCTTAGAACTTCCGACGGCTATAATTCATATATGAACATATGAATGTAGGTACCCTAAGTAATAATATGAAAACCGACTATAAGTACCTACTCTTAATTGTAAATAAGTAAGTATACCTAAATATATACATAGTGCTCTGCCTTCCCCGGTATATAGGCGTGATTAGGCACTAATTAGGTATTTATGTTAAGCGTCCATGAACCTAACCTAATTATTAAAAAAAAAATGCCAGTTTTTTATTTTTTTCCTTTGTATTCATGTAATTACCTATCTGCATACCAAATTTTAACTCTCTAGGTCATTTGGAACTGGGTTAGAATTTTGATCTGTCAGTCAGTCAATGATAAAAATGAGGATTTTTGGACATTAATATCTAAATAACTGTTTGAGATAAGCTTATGAAATTTAGAACACATATTTATCTCGCAAGTCACAATATATGAGCCAAATTTGATACGTTTATGTGAAATAGTTTTTGATTTATGAGGGGTTCAAAAGTGGTTCCAAATGGTTCGTGTAATATTACACACGGTGCGGCTCGCCAGTTCTGTTTCTTGAACCTTGGCTTGACACGCTACCGCGTGTCTAGATACATTATTTCTGCTATGAATATGTGTGTAGGTATGACAATCACTCTATCTCAAGAACTACGATAGCTAAATAGATGAAATGCATCATCAACCATCTTAAGTTTTCCAAAAACAAAATTAATATTTGAGGGGAGCGGTTCACATACAAACAATATTGGATGCTCGTGTGCGAATCCTTTTCGCACTTGGGCGGCATTTCTCATAATTATGGTGTTAGTTAAAAAAATCATTCCTAATATAGGTCTCTCCTATTTGAGGCCAGGAAAAAGCGCCACCAAAGCAAACAACAATTATACATCTCCACTGAAGCTGAACGGAGAGGATATTATTATATGTCAACAACTCAATTCTATCGGTACTTTAAAAAAAACATATCTTCTGCTCGTCTCGTCTCCGCTGGAGTCCCGTCCTGAACCTAGTCTACCCACAAGTCTCACCCTCTACCTCATCGCCAACAGCGGAAGACGACGCGTCCCTATGCGACGAGGACGCGGCGGCCGAGGCGGCGGCGGCGTTCGCCCGCGCCTGCGCCCCCGACACGCAGCGGCTGCTCGCGCCGCCCGCGCGCCCGCCCTGCATCGACCGCCGGCTGCTGGACGACCATGAGCAGTGAGTACACGTTTGAACTGTTTTACAGATGGTTTGTTTCTTTAAGCGACTTAGCCTCGCCGGCCAGCATTACGGACAACCCCCAACCGCTGGGGTAGACCGGCTCGGTGGAAAACCACTGTTCCCCAGAATCACTACCTACGGTTCCAAGAGTCGTGGGTTCGATTCCCACCCGGGACTAATATTTGTGTGACGAACATCGATGTTTGTTCCGTGTCTGGGTGTGTATTAAGTATATTTATTTATGTATATTTGTGGATCCACTGTTGATTCTGATATCTGTAACAAGTGTTTAAGCTACTTACTATATACTCATTTATAAAAATATCATAAAAAAAGACGAGTTCTGGGGTGGAGATCTCTCGGCAAACGTAGAGTAGGACGCCCCCAGGCCAGGTGGAGTGACGATCTGCGCAGGACGGCTGGTAGGAGCTGGATGCCGAGGAGAGAGAGATGTGGCGAGCATTTGAGAAGGCCTATGACCAGGAGTGGACAGAAATGGGCCTATGATGATGATGATGATGGTCAGCATTATTTAGAACATGTACATCGCTAACGGGCCCGCCCGATCAGGCCTATTTTGTTACCCAGAGGAAATCCTCATAGATGACGCTCGGTGATGCCGTACTTATGCCAGACCGAAGCTAATACCCCCGAAATCCTCCTACACAACAGTGGTGGTACGAGTAGGTGGACAGTGGTACACCTGGCAGATTCTTCACTGACTCCTCTGCGTTTGGTTCATCGAATAAGGAATACCTTACCTAAACCCCTTTCCAGATGCGCTTAAACAGTTTTAGAAGAAGCAAAGATAAGATATAGAGACTAGGGGGAATTAAACCCGAACCGTGGAAAAGGTAGTGTTATTTTTTGTATGGTTTTCTAATTAATAAAAATCATACGGTATGCGGTTTTGCGTAGTCGCTTTTTCCTTTGTCTCAGACAAGGACTTATAAATAATGATGATTAGTAGTTATGCAGTTATTTCCAGCCGACCAACACAACTCGGTCATCATTTAGCTTGTATTAGTAATAGACTAGAGGATGTAACGTCATCTCGATTTCAGATAAAACGTCTCCGGAAAATAATCAGGAATCTGCCAAAAAGTTCAAACTTTTTATATTTAGAAACTCAATGCGTGCTAATACAAACAAACAAGTTATTAATATATATTTGAGCTTCTCGGAGTTCGGACAGGACGCAAATATTTGCGTTCGGCTGAATAACCTCCCGTTGCATAGTGAGAGGTTCTCAGTACAGAGAAAAGCTAATAACTAATTGGGTTACGATAATTGCAGGTGTTATTGATCTCGTATTATTTATGTATGATTTTGCTGATGATTGAGTTGTTTCCGTTGTAATGACTAATGGAAGCTGAAGAAGATGTTAAATAAAAGCCACTGCGTAGTTTGTTTGATCCACATCTCTATGATCATGAGCCTAGTAAATCGATGCACAATGTAACGTACAATTCAAATCCAAACATAATATTACATAGGAACATAAAATTAGCACAATTCATTATTTATTAACTAAATTTCTATGATAAGGCTATCTACGGTATCTGTTAATGTTGTCGATTCGTGATGAACTACATCGATATAAAATATATTATTATGTATTGATGATAAATCATGCTAAATAATCTTTCAACCTCCCGCGACCATGATTGGTGTAACCCAGTCGAAACGTCGGGCAGTAAGTAGTACTATGTATTTGCTACTCCTAATATCGCCTGTAGACCCATAATGATTAATTTTAGTGTACTGGAACGCGAAAGTCTAAAATCTTTTGTTAATGTTAAGTAGAATATTTATATTTTGATACTCTTGGTCTCTATAACGAGTATAAAACGAATAAAAGCGTATCGATGCGCGTACGCATTTTAATCGATCGAGAGTCACCGGAAATATGAACGTAAGATAAACGTGAACCCACGTATTATTGGAAACCTTTAAATAACCCAGGATAATTCATCAAAGTCTTGGAAACATGCGCGAGAATTTGAAAGGAATGCGTGTTATTCGAAGTATATCCTTTTCGATATTAATAGGCGATATTTCAGGAAACTAATATGTGTGGGAGGTGAGTTACATCGTGCTGTCGGCCCACATATACATTTCACGTATTATCTTTAAGTCACCTTAAAACAATATAGGCTATAACACTCTTGTCAGAAAATATTTACGCCCCATGACTCTTCAAGGTTCGCTTACATAAATTCAATACGTTAATAAATTATTATTTAAAGAATTTGTACGGGAAACTGTTTTTATCAGAGTGAGTACCTATAGAACTGACTATAGGAGCTATTCTCGGTTATTAAAGAATGTTCAACTAAAGCTATATTAATCTTAAATTATACATGCCTGCTATTTATCACATTCCTAGCATAACAGTAGTCAATAATTGGTACTTATTGTAGTTTTGTTATTCACTAAGGCCTTATTGTCCTAGTTTAGGGCAGGCCCGTGCCCCAGCAGTGGGGATGTATGATGATTTTATTGTTATTTTAATTTTTATGATCAATACATTTTTTTTCTTTTCCTTTCTATTGAAACGGTACGATCTCAACCATTTTTTCATGTAACGGCAGTAATTATAAGCTCTTTTCCCGTAGGCATGGCTTACGTCTAATCAATACTACGAATCACGCACACTGGTCCGATACTGAATTATTCAGCGACCCATTGCCGCCGTCATTCATGACTGTTCTTGACTAAATAACACCTTCCGTGACGTTTGAATTGGTATATGGACGATTCTATTTGTACTCAACATAAATATTTCAGGAAATAAGGTGTTATAGTGTGTCCTCCTATAGTGTTATAGTAAATTTTTGACCCGAGATACTGTTGTGAATATTATTCCTTGCATAATCGAGCAGTGGGATCTTGACTATGTAAAGCATATGAAACTCAATAGCTTTCTGATAGAAATTACAAAGTAGTACCTTGCTACTACAGAAGCCCTCGGAAATTACCAAAACAAACACATTTAGATATTAAATGCAAGAACGTTTGAAAACGGTGTAGATGTAAATCACTATTTATACATAGGAATGATTTGTGAATCATATCACTGCTGTAAGCGTTAAAGATACTACGCCATAGCTCTCGGACAAACATGTTTGTATAGGAACTCTTTTGCGGAACTCATTTTTTAAAAGCTGATCGCATTTGTTTACAGGATATTTTAAAACGGCCAGTGCAAAGTTTGCGGCCTTCGGTCGAAGATTTCTTTGAATTAAACTGTCTGTGGTAAAACACATGCATAATAATATTGTAGCATCAGTACGAAGGGCGTATGCACCTATATGTTTAGCTTAGATTCCAAAGTTATACAATTGGACTTCATAGTAGGTAACCATTGACATTAGTTACAGGTATTAAATAATAAAACTAATGTATCAATTGCATTCTGCGTGTATTGTCGAATACACAACAGGCAATTTATTAGATTGGACGCTCTCAGTATTAAGACGAACTAGTATGCAAACATTTCCTGCACAATATTAGTTCAACACTTTAGAGATGTTACAATGCAACATCCATTAATAAGGTGGGTGTACATTTATCGTTTATCTTTGAAATTTTGCTCTTAATAATCTTTAATACTGAATTTTTTGTGTCTTAGTGGTTTCTATACGGTTAATTTTTATTTTTTGACTGAGTATATACACTCGGGGACAAATAAACCGGGCCACCAACCATTTTTCATACAAACATGTCCAGTTCTGAGGCCTATAAATGTAAAAGTTTTAGTGCTATGGTAATAATTTTAATGTAAATGGATGTCAGAAATGATAAATTTTTGAACAAAAATATGTTAACTACTTATCTCCAGAAAATATGCTCTTTTCTTTAAAACGTTGCAAACATAGGTGATTTTTTGCATCCCATATAAACCTGTATGAAACAAGAAAAACAACTTACATTTACTGATTTTAAGGAAATTGGCGTATTTCTGGAGTTAGTTAGGTAACATATTTTTTAAAAAATTGATAATTTCTGACACCTATTTCCATTTAAATTATTACCATAGCACTAAAACTTTTACATTTATAGACCTCAGAACTGGACATGTTTGTATGAAAAATGGTTGGTGGCCCGGTTTATTTGTTCCCGAGTGTAGATACAGATAGTAGAACATCGGTTGGATATACAAAAACAATAGACGATAAATTCCAAAAATACGATAAACGGAATAACAACTTTTAGGGCAAATGCCCTCGATAAATATCGATAAACGTGATGTTAAGCTGCTCCCTCGGTCAGGATTGACGTAAAATCGGACAACTCAATTGTATACCCGCCGTAATGTTCAGAACAAACAAGCGATCACATTACCGATGACAACGTTGGCAAACTGATAAGGGCGCCGTCACACCGCGCCTGACGCGACTATCGCTGAGCAAACCGCGCGACGTGTTTGCTGTCGACGGGCAGATTCCTATGCACACGAGTATTTTAATAACATGTTTTAGACGGTGACTTGTTTTTTGGCCTATTTTGCTACTTGAGAAGTAATCCATCTTGACTTGTTTGAGCTTTCGTAGCAGACAACTGGCTTACAAAGCAACGTAAGAGGTAAAAGACTTGCTCGTATCTTGGTGCAGATGTCAAATATATGTAGTGCAATGTGCTGCATAGATTTAATATAGCTTGAAGGTTATATTGAGTGTTGAGTACGTTCTGCCACTGACAAATCACCTGTTACTTGATGAGGTCTCGAATATTATGAACTTCTTCGGAATATTATACACTTTGTTTTCAGGGTGCCAAGCAATGACGTAAAAGTTAATTACATTGCACTTATAAGTTAAAACACAGTGATACACGTTCCCTCCCATTCGATTACCCATCACGATGTCAAAGCGTAGCCAAAGCAATCGATACTAACGTTATAGCTTTTCCGATCGCCTTCAACCTCGGTTCAAAGTGGCCATTATCAGATTACGTGTGTCGGCAAGTGTCCTGCCCGGAAGTGGCGTAATGGCCAGCTCCTGCGACATCCCCGGCGTCCATTAACACCGTTTCCGGATTGAGTTAGGTCCGGATACATCCCGAGGATGCTATTGTGACGTTTGATCCGGCTTTTGTAGCCTAGAGCCGGGATAATATATATTTTTCGATCGTTATCAATTTCAGTTCAATCAACACTGATGTATTTTGTTAATTTAAAGTTAGTAGTAATAGGGTCCCGTTTTTATCTTTTAGGTACGGAACCCTAATAAAAAGAGTAGGGTCTCTAACTGGTATATGTACTTTAAACTGAAATAGAGACAAGTGTCTGGAACTTGTTATGTACCTCTGTAAAAGATACGAAATAGATATTTTTTTATTTTACTTCTGTGTTACCTGTTTTAATGAAATTATATTTTTAACTTTAAATAGTAATGAATTGAGAATGATAAATAATAATAATCAACCAACGAAACCAGACTACCTGGAACAACAAGTTTACACAGTCGACAGGTATGTTACGTAGTCACATCGTACGTTATATGGATCCTTAGAAAACGTCATATCGCTCTTTCTCGGAAAAACAATACTCTTCGCCTATCTCCCCACACATCTGAATAACAAAGTAAATGGAAAGAGAACACGGCAGCCGTGCCTCTTTCAAAGAGATTCATTAAACGGAGATGCATCCCGTCCGTCCGTCCGTACGTCGGCGTTTGTCGGCGGCTGTCGGCATCAGTCCGATGAACGAACCGACCTAATTCAGCGGCGTTGTGTGACGGTGCAAAGTAGAACAAGCGGTTAGGGGTCCGGACATGTACAAGTTTTATTTTTTAATTAAGTATCTTTAGTGTTGAAGCGAAAAATATTGGGTATTATTTGGGTAAAAAGTGGCGATTTATTCGTAGTCGTTCGTAGTCCGAATATAATATGGTCATACTCGTAGCTTATTGAAATAGCCAAGACTGGTAATAAATATGAGCTACTGCTATTACCGTTTTATATTCGTATCAGACTTAGGGGTGAGAGCCATCCGCTCCACCGCAAGTCCGGTGATGATGACGAGGCTACTCCAAGCCATCATCGTATATCAGTTAGGAAAAAGTATATTCGTATCAGACGATCACGCCGATATATTATTAGTGTCTCTGCAAGTACAGTCACAATTTATTTTCCTTCAACCTTCGTCTCTTATTTGACATCTTATGTTTAAAAAGCTCTTTGTATAAAGTGTTATAATATAACACTTCTGACATACATATTATTCTTCTTTACGAGTACATACAGGTGTCATCTGTTTAGAAGCACTACTGGTTCTAAACGGGTGACATTATTCCATCTTAATGTATAATCTAATTTGTAAAAAAAATTGTTTTCTTTGATAATCGCTCCCTCCTTAGCAATAAAGCCTTGCCCTTAGGTCTAGCGAAGACAAGTGTCCACTCCAGGCTGTGTTCATTACGTAGACAAAGGCGCTGTCAGGACGTAGGACGTCTTGTGTTACAGAATAACAGCGCGATAGCTACCCGACTATTGATACATAGGTATACAAATATCTACAACACGCAAGGGGTTGCTAGGTCAAAGTAATTTTACAAATAAAGCAACAGATGGCAAAGAATATTATCTAGTACCACCCTATTGAGCAGTAGAGCCCTTTTGAGCATGGCAAAACATGGTTTGCCATAGGTACTCAAAAAGGCTTGGGCGGAAACAGTAAAGTGTTTATTATGCTTAGGCATACTTATACATATAATGATACCTTAAATGTAAGTACATTTTTTTTAGAAATAACATGATATTACGAAAAGGATCAATACTTGACATGGTATTATTTTCTTATTTTAATTTCCATGAATCTCCAAAACTATTCGTTGTTAATTCATTATCAAAGGTATTGAGTATTGAGATTACGTCCCTGTAGGTATAGTCTACACGTACTACGGTGACGATAATATACAACTTTTCCAATAGTTTATTTTTTCCTAAAAAGTTTCACTACCCTTCGAGACAACATAGGTGACATTATAACAATGTTCTCGATGTTGTATTACGCACCTAATTGGTCTGGAGCGAAGCCGAAGTGCGTCAACCGGCCGACGGATAATAGCCCCGCGGTAATCTAATCCGCGGTGACGTCACGAGACGGGACCCACCGACCCGCCGCCCGACGGCTCGCCCGACACGTCGACCCGCCCGTCGCCCGATCGATCCCGCTCGCGCCCCAAGGGTGGGCGTGCCACTGAAAGGGGGTTTCTTTTATTCCAATGTTGCCATGACCTTTCAGGTTTCTTCGCTTCATCAAAACGAATCATTCATTTGTTTCTTTCGAAGTTAACTTGTGTTGTGTTAATTCGTTTTGAGCGTCATAGCGCTTATGAATCAATCGCCTTCTATTCTTTGTTGTTTTTTTACACACCTTACGTTTAGTTATTCAGGAAATGATTTTGTTGTTTAAGATACATCTGTATTCTAATGCCTACTTCTTATTTCAATAATTCTAACCAAAAAGGAACGTAATTAGAATGAAATGTACCACCATTATCCTTTTTGTTGTAAAACGTTTTCTTGACTTAAAGTAAAACCCAATTTAAAATTAAGGTTTTTATAATCTGGGTATTTTACTTAGACCTCTCTCGACACGATCTATGTGTGGTAATTTAATAAACATTACTACGAAATTAGGAAGAAGTTCTTGTACTCAAGAATTACCTCCCGAAAACGCCTCCAACGAACACATTTCCCCAGTTGTCGGGTAATTCACCCCACTCGCTCGCTCCGCGCATCTCGTCCACGCTCCCTCTCAGTTGTCCGACGACCACTGCGCAGGGTGGACGCGCTATCGACCGCGACCCGAGTATAAACAACGCTCAACGTACTAACAATCAATCAGTGACTCTGTTTTAGACGACCTCTAACTTGCTAACTAAGACGCTCCGATTCTCAATTGTCTCTCACGTTACCTACGTAAGTGTCTGCGATCTCGTTTGTAATTATCACCTGCTGAACGTGTGTTATGGGATTTCCTCCAGTCATCGAACTCGCATTAAGAGCCAATTGTATGAGCAAACACACTGGTAATGAGTGCACGGCGGTGGCTGTTATGATTGCTGTGTACAAACCGCGAATACGCGAATCCCAAACAGTGCCGGCGCGATTATTTGATGCCGCCGTTTTCCGGTCACGCTCTTTGACTTGACGGTACAGATGAAAATTCTTTTTCGTGCTACTGTGATCAAAACTTTCTAAATAAATCAACGAATTAGCCTCCCGAGTCGGTTCGGTCTGTCGGAAAAGTATTCTCTATGTAAACGACATATTAAATAATGTTTTATGCATAAGGAAGGGTTATGCGTATGTTTTTGTATTCTAATACAATACTATGGATCCATAATTTGTCATCAGTTGTACAGTACTGTGAATCAACTGTCAAGATAAAATTATCTCAGGAAATAAAATACACATGCACACTTACTGATAGTGGTCCATTTTATGCTTATAGATGTGAAAAAAGACTACAAATCGATACATAAATCTCATTATCAATTGATTATAATCTTGCTGTTAACCGAAGAATTGTCGAAGGTGATTCATTAATGACAAAGTCTAGACTTCAATTAATACGTAATTTAATTAAACGTTCTGTGCCAAAGTTCGTTGAATGAAAATAATAATCAAAAACAAGATTAATGATAGATCTTTTAGCATTTTAATTTTCTTCCTACTTAATTTTAAAATACATGTGTGTACAGTGACCTGAGATAATATAACACTCCAGACTTAAAGGTATTATGAATATTAATATCCCCTCTTCGCCGAACCATTTCCAATGTCCGACAGTTACATTGACATTTCGAATTTAGCCATCCACATTGTTCCCCCATCGAGTGTGACCTTTGCCGTAGCACGGAAGCACGTAACGCTATTTACGTATCATTCGTATCACTACATTGTCCTTCCAGCAAATTGACGCATTCCCTCATGCAAATATTGCGCTGATTTTGATTAATCATCGTGTTTGTTTACTCGACACGTCACATTATTGTTTTTGTCGGTAGCTGTCGCCACTATCTTTAGTAAATTAACAAAGTACACAACTTTCGTTAACGCGCTCATCGGTTTTGCATTTTACGTCTGTTTAGAAGTGCGTAACTCTTGATCTTGTTAATAATTACACTGGTCGACAGGATTTTGTAACAGATACCAATTTACTTTATTCTGAAGGTTTTTGATGTGCTAAATATAATTCTCTTCAGCAGTATTCGCTATATGCGCGATGATAGCGCCCTAGTAGCGACAACTATTCAGGACTTGAGATCTGTCAATCATAGCAACTAGATGTTTTGATATGTCATAATATCAAAGCAACTAGATGTTTTGATAAAGATTTTCGACAAGTTTTTCCACACAAAATAAATAAAAATTGTATAATGTGAGTGTGTATATTATACCAAGTGATTTTCTTACTTCACAAAAATATGAATATTATTATAAGTATTGAATTTGCATCGTTTACGTTACGTACGTAACGTTTTTACTTACAAATACAAGGGAATTTATGAAATTAAAGCAATTTGACACATGAAAGCTCAGAATTATATCACATTTCTGTCACATCGTGCGCTTCGATCGATTTGCCGTCCCCCACCACCCACTCTGCACATAGCGAATAGTTCTACCACGTCAGGTTTTCGAGTATCATGAGCCTAAAAATCCAAAAATGCGTTTTTGGGTCAGTTTCTGTGAAATGTAGGAAACCTAATATATATTTTGACATACATTTACAAAGATAGTAATTTAAATATAACTCTTGAGCCTTTAGATACCGGTGAGTTTGCTCAGATATCATTTTTCTACTACAAGATATAAAACTTTGAAATTTGTGATTTTTTTTCCATACATTTATGATCGTCCTGTTTGTATGGGGCGAAATTCAAAAATTTTCAAATTGAATATCTTGATTTAGATAAAAGATATCTAAGCAAACCCAAAGGTATTTATAGGAGCAATATTTATTCTTAAATGACATGTTTGTAAATGTTAGTTAATAAATATATTAGGTTTGCTACAAGTACCAGAAAGTGACCCGAAAACACATTTTTGGATTTTTAGGATGAGATATCTTATAACTTGACGTGATAGAGAAAACTTGTATAAGAAAACAATGTTTGGCGCATCGAAAACTTTCGAAAAACTTTACTTTGGTTGCGGGGATGAAAAAAAAGTCGAATTTTGTCGACCAGTGTTATATGTTAAACGATTCAGACATATCTGGACATCAGTCGTTATTCAACCAGCATCCTCGCGTAACAAGGCTGTATCAAGAGCTATCAAGTGAGATGATGCTGATATCATTGTTGCACCAAGTCACTGCAGGCTTTGTTATTTTTATAGTTGACTCACAACAATTACGTGCATCGTCGAATAATTAGTTATGCCCCTGAAGCGAGCGGAACATGCAACAGTCGAATCCATTTCATTGTTTATATGCCTTTTACAGGTAACTGAAACGAATTCATTTGATGACGCAAAATATTATACCTTCAGCATTTATATCCGTAATAACTTCGCCTTTTTGGACGTGGTTCGTGTTTTATTATGTCTGCTTATAAAACGTTTTACGGCTGAAAGTTTTTGAAGAATCTTTGAAATGGCCTTTGAATATTTACATACCTTTATACTAACTCTTTTTATTGGCCTTCACAGTTATTACGGTGTAGTTTTATAAATATGTTCGTTTAGTAGGCGGAATAATCTGTTGTATTAATAATAAATTTGGGAAATTTCCGTATTACAGCCGTCAGTTTTATTGCGAGATGGCATCGGAAAGATGATTACACGTCGAACCGCACCGGGCGAGGTCGTGTTTTATTCTAGTTTATTTCAATTAAACGTCAACCTCAAAACCACATCAACGATTTAGGTCAAACATTTTCAATAACGCCGGGTAAACAAGTCGCGTCGTCGTTGTTTTGGCTTGCGTTACGATGTGTCCTTTGTCTTTAAAATACTAATGCAAAATCTTTTCGATATACGGAACGAGGTAGTTCAAGTAGATGCGTGGTCTGTATGGCCGTTATCCTTTTGATATTTTGAATGAATGCGTTTATGGCGTTATAAAAAAGACAATCCGAAAATTGCTCACACACCATTGCACTCATTAGTGTCACATAGCCGCTATAAAGTTAATGTCTGCCGATCGTTACGAGTCCTCGTGACGCGTTCTAGTTCTTTAAGGGTTTCCACGTGTAAACAGTATCAAGTTATATTGCACGGCTGATCGTCGTGAACTCCATAGAACCGGTGCATTCCACTTTGACATGCTTTTGATGTAATATTGCCTTCTTGGACTGGCTTCTTGGAATACACAATACTTTATTTATATGCGGATCTAGAACGTTGTTGTTGCGAATCAGGTCAATAATTCTGCATGAGTCAACTCTGAGTCATTGCACGGTGCAATATTGCGCATTTCACTAGACCGAATTGGGAGTAGTACATTTTTGGCATTACATAAATGTCGTGACGTTCAAACGAAAGCGAGTTAAAAAACAGCTGTTACTATTGACGCACACACATATGCATTATTCTGAATCATAAATAATAATCAACGTACGTAATTAAAAAGTGAAGGTGATGTCACGGTATCCGTATTCGGGGTTGTGGGACTATCAACAAATTACTTGTGTTATGTTTTATATGCCTCTTGATCTCAAAGGGGGAAGTGGCAATTACGTTAGCGATAGAAAATTATAATAATAAATATTGAATGAATTTTTAAATAAGCCATTTCGTTTGCTCATTAACATGTGTACTTAATGAGACAGTTCACGCAAGCCCATATACAGCGATAGAAGACTAGAAGGAAATCCCTAACCAAACACAGTCACTGAAATCTGACGCGTTATCTTTACTATTACAGTGATTTTAGTCGTAAAGAAATAAAAAAGTGTTAATAAGTAACCGCGGGCAGTGCGTCCGCGGCAGTGGATGAGTGCGGACGAGTCTCGTCTGTGGGTAGACTAGTGAGTTGGACTGATGATGGCCATGGACACGATGGCGGTGGAGCTGCCGGACCTGGCTGCGCACGCGCCGGAACCGCCAGTAGAGGAGACGCCTGAGGAAAAGTGAGTTGGAGAAATTATCATGTTTGACAACATTTCGTTTCCGGTTACATATGGCGTGTAATCCTAATTTATATAGAGAGTATTTAACGGGCACTAATGTGTGCCTATTCACAGATGCACTCCCCTTTTCCTCAATTGATCATTTAACCCTTTAAATCTTACATGACTCATGAGAGATCAGCTCAATACCAACGGTTTAACGTGATTATCGAGTCGTGGAGGTAAGGTAGCTGTCAGTAGCAGGCTACTTCGAAAATACCCAGATCAAATAGTCTTAATAAATACTTTTAAGAGGTGTATAAACAAGTTGGTGGTTTTACTCATACTTTAACTTAAAATTAATATTTCTAAGTAATTTTAATTAGTTCTACGCCTAAAGGGGCACCATGATGTACTTATACTCTAATTTTACCACCTGTAACCCATCGTGATAAATAAATGATTTGTATTTGATGTCACGGCATGTAATAAGTGTGTTCGTGACGTAGTCCATTTCACATTTCAGGAAAGTTCGTTGTATTGACGTAATACTTACTGAAGCCAATCACCTATAATTTGTTTTTTAAAAACGCAGTAGTATAAAGAGAAATACGGAAAAAACTTATTGTAATCTGTATCTATCATAATGATAGACATTTGTTACATAGTAATCTTCCAAAGGAAACGACTGTTTCAAACAATGCGAAAAAAGAAACCAATTTGTTATGGTTAACTCGAAAATGACATTTTAAATAGTAGCAGTTGGTCTTAATTACTTACACGCAAATTAATGTTCTCGTTAATTGTCTCGTAATTGTAGTTTAGTTTGCTAAATGGGCCGGTTGAAATTGCTGACACGTTTTGCACGGAAGTAGTTTTAGACCCGTGGGGATTTTTGGGGCAAGGAGTAATGCAGGCGTTGCATGTTTAATTAATAACCTCTTTGCGTGCGTTTGTGGTTGCGAGTTTATTTGTAAGTGAATGCATTTTAATATCCGGAGTATTTATGCGGATATTCTGCTCAGTATGGTTTATTTTTGTTGCGTTATTAGAATTGATTTCATTTCATTCATTAAAGGTGTTTGTTCTTTAGAATCTGATTGTTTTGATTACAAATATTTCCAAGTACAATCTATGTAGCTTATTTCTTCTTTTTAACTAACCTTATTAACTGCCTCGTTGGTCTATTGGTAGCAAGTGCTGCGTTAGGACCGAGAGGTCCCCGGTTCGAGTCCGGGGTCGGGCAAACTTTGTGTGAGTTTTTCTGTAATGAAATTACTCATCCCGGAGTTAGGAAGTTGGCGGTTGTACGCCCGTGCCTCAGAAAGCACGTTATTCCAGTGGTCTTGCACCCGATCTTTCATCGGTCATGTCGTATTGCTATCCCAACGAATTATGAGAGTCAGGGAATAAAGAGTGCACTTGTGTTTGCGTGCACACTTGTGCCCTATAATATGTCCCGCGAAGTTGGCTGATCTCAATTTAGGTCGGCCGCCATGACTGAAATCGGTCGGACGCCTTATTTCTTCTTTTTTATACCCGTAATCGCCATGCAAGCATGAAGAGATTAATGGATGTGAAAATTCGAAACTGGTGTGTGCCACGATCTTAGCACACGGCAGGAAGTGATCTCTGCCTACCCCTCTGGGAAAAAGGCGTGATTTCATGTATGTACAGATGTATGTTTTATACCTATTTCCTATCATAGAAATCCGCTGGTGCGAACCACATCGATCGCCCAGTATTTGCATTGTGTTATCTCACTCCATTAATGGACTTGATAAACATTGCCTAAGTGCATGCGCGGATACTCAGATCAAGTGGAATATTAATAATATACCATCAATGATACGTATTGTGACTGAAATCGTAATCACTGACTCATATTATGAATTAAGCGGATGATGTGTTCCAGATTATTCATTTACGCTTGAGTCATTAAGCTACTTATCATTTTGACATCTAGTTTAAATAATTACGCTTTTACGCGTACTTTTTAGGAATACTTTATCTCACTTTCATGATTGTGCTATTAAAAATTAAACACTTTGTAGCCTTTAGAGTAGTTAAATTAGTGATAGCTGTTCAACTTGTACAAATATCTAAGCGAGTTCTACACTTACATTTCACGTACCCACCTACAACTTTCTAAATACCTGGATCGTATGTAATGAATAAGTAATGTCGACAAAAAACACCCAGTCATCTCATTTTCGTATATCACAT
Source organism: Maruca vitrata (assembly GCA_039566165.1). Classification (NCBI taxonomy): domain Eukaryota; kingdom Metazoa; phylum Arthropoda; class Insecta; order Lepidoptera; family Crambidae; genus Maruca; species Maruca vitrata. The sequence continues at coordinate 15,318,878 of CM076919.1, read as the reverse complement.
ACCCGCAACAGTTCGCCTCACCTTAATGTGATTCTTCGAGCATTACAGCGGGCTATGGTTAATTTATGAGTGTGTAGGAGCGCGTGCCGCGGCGCAAACTCGTATATCTACCCAGCCTTTATTGGCAGGGCGGTAAGCGATCGGAGGAACGTGCTGTCCTTTTTGAAGCAATTACTAAACTGGTTCATACATCTTAGCTTGAAGTTTAGGGATTATGTCAGCTTTATTTAAAAGTCTTATATAAAGATGTTCAATAAAAACTGTAATTCAGTAAATAAATATTACACAACATCCCATACATTGATCTGATGACCTGTAGAAAGTTACTTAAGCACTTGTGTTACGGAAATCAGAAACAACAATGGATGCACAAACATACTTTAATATATTTAATAACAAACACCGATGTTCGTCACTTCGATCAAATATCGGTCCCGTCGGTGGGGTTCGAACCCACTACTATTGGAACCGTAGGTGATTCTGGGTCACTAACCACTGTTTCACCGAGCTAGTCATATAATAATTCCTTTAAGGGTGAGAGCCATCCGCTCCTCCGCAAGTGGAGGAGGCTTCTCCAATCCATCATCGTAATAGTATGTCGGAAGGAAAAATAAATGTATGTTACGTCAAGATTTGTAGCCACTTGCCTCGATGTATGTTTTAAACTATTTGTAATTATGTAATTATACGTAACACCACATATTCTCTTAATATTTGTCACAAGTGTGCTTAAGATATTCGTTTCAGAATCAGGTTAATGTCAGAATAATGTTGTTTGACACGTGTAATGTTCAATATTTTTACTTCGTGGTAGCAAGCATCACATTTCTAAAGACCTGTCGTCTAGTTGGGTAAACAGGCAAATGCGTCGGGACACATGGTGGCTGATCAATCGACTTAGATTACCTGTGTCATGTGCTGGGTCAATGCTAACAGGCACGTGATCTAAGCTACTTGGGTGCATTGCAGTTCCACGTCTTATGTTGTTAGTTAGGCACTTGTAATTAATTTCCCACTAGCGGTACCATGAGTTTAAAAGTTACGGACTCGATATCGCCTACGTAAATATGTCTATGAAAAATTATACAGCGCCACTGGTGGTTACGGTTAAAATCGGTCGTATGAAAAAAACAACTCGATAGGTTTTTAACGTACGTAAGTTTTCGATAGCCAACTCATGGTACCGCTACAAGACTGTTTGGTTTTACTTGTTTGAATCTTTCGGTGTCCTTTAAACATGTCTCTAAGCTCACAGGATTTTTTCAAAATGTATGTGTTTATTTTATTATATGCACATTGGTGTATACTTAAATGATGATATGTATTTGAAAATTTATACATTTAGGCAAATTAATATAATCGCGTTGAAGTGTCTGTAGAGGTATATTACCAATACTAAACAAAGCTCTCCGACAACGTTTCCACGAATATTATTGAGTAAACAATTATACGCCAACTCTTGATCACAATAAACTTTTGTGTAAAATTTGAGAATACGGCCACAGGTACGCAATATTCTCTCATTATCAAAATCAGGTATTCGGATATCCGGCAATATTAATTTCCTGATGAAAGATTGTTTACAACGGGACATACGGCTGAAACGAACTAATATTAGCCATAGCACACACGATTATAAACAGGAACGCATTTCGATGGCGCCGTATCCTACACGTGGTAAATATAACTGTGTTATTCCCATTATTGAGAGGGAAAAACAGAGCACATATTAAATCGTTTTTGAGTTGTGTGTAAAACGCTACGATGCGTCGTAGCGTTCGAGTCTGCCTACGACCTCGGGCGGGGTACCTCGTCTCGTAGCGTATTGCTACGAGTACTACGAGCACAATATACTGCTTTTTCGCAATAGACTACATTGCTCTATCATGATTTAAGAATATTTTTTTAGTAATATACATTCTATTCACACTGGTATTTACTCAATAGATCGAGATTTTTGGTGATGTAAATCACAATACCTATTTTAATTTTTTAATTAGCCTGATGTTGTACAAAATTCAATTCAACACAACTGCATCATCTTTTCCCTTAAACGCTAAATAAGATGATTTCTCCCTATTTTGGGAAGTACAGCCAGCAAAAAAAAAATAGGACACTTTAGTCTCGGACTCATACAAACCCGAGTTTGTAACAACATCTGGACCATAGGTCAAGGTCACGACCGCCACTATCGGTATGACTCAGACGTCGGTCGCGTTGGAGTGGAAACACGTAAACAATACCAGTGGAGGCGCTATAGGGAGCGACGCGTTAAGGTTTACTGCGAGAGCCTCCCACACTATCAGCTTTCGACAGGGCTGTCTATCTATCAATGGGACGGCTAAAGTGCACTATCCTGCGGGCTTATATATATATATATATTTATTTATTTTGCTGCTGTCGGGTAGTTTTCTCAGCTCCGTTATGTTTGTAATGTTGTATTTTTATTTATAAAATTATTTCTGACGAAACATTAGGACAAACTGCTTATTCATAATGTTTTAATCATCATCTGCATGGGCATGCCCCAGAAGTGGGCACGTATATGGATACGTCCCCACTTCTGGGGCATTGGCCTACCCTAGCTAGGGCGATCAGGCCTTAATCAACCACGCTGTCCAAGTGCGGGTTGGTCGACAACACAACCTTAGAATTTCTTCGTAGGTGTGCAGGTTTCCTCACGCTATTATTTGATTACTATTGATTCCTGCTAAGTTAATAATGGGCTAATAACACAATGAATTAACTTAGATTTCTCTACATTTTACACCATCCCTTCGAACTACTTGATAGAGAGACTTGTAGTACGTCTTCCTCGAACGAAAAAGATCTACAGAAAAGGCAGTTCTTTTCTTCCCTCATCGTACCTACAGCTCCCAACCCTATAAGTATAATACCGTCTAGACCTGTCTTATACAGCGCTAGACCGCTATAAAGACTGTACGAGTGGAAATAATAAAGGCGAGGTCGGGACGAGTTGCCCGTAACGCGCACTTTACTCAAATGGCGCTGTAGTTCAAAGGGTTAAGTTAGTGTAATGGTCATGACGTCACTAAGGGGCCATTCATTTATTACGTAAGACGATTTAGGGGGGGAGGGGTATCGGCCATGTCTTATTTTTTCTTACAAAGGGGCGGGAGGGAGTCTTGATAGTTCTTACGTAAGATCACAAATGCGCAATGTTGCAATTATACTTTTAAAAAGCGCGGGACACTGCGCGCGTGCCGAGATTTGCGTATGCGTATACATAGGTACAATATCCATTTCCATGGCAACGGATCCACACAAGCGGGGATACAAGATGCGCTCATAGAAAGAATTTGTTCAGTATGCTCTCAATACTTTGCATCGAAAAAGGCAGCGCAACTTCACAAAAAGTTCATGGCCGTATTTCAAATATTAAAAAGGAAAAAGTTTTAGCCATATATTCAAGGCGAGGCAAAGAAGTTTTGTGCCGCATCGGGGCTGATGTGGAATGGATGGACGTCGACGACGTCGACGACGTGTATAACCAACTAGAAGCAGCGCCTATTATCAGAGATGTTCCAGTGGCCGATCCACTTTCCGAGTGGGTTTTGAGCCCCTGGACTGAAAATCTTATGTAGGTAAAGATTTACAGATGTTTGATTTTAAGATGAATGCTTAAAACCAAAGTTTATTACTACCAAACAAAGTTTATTACTACCAAAAAATAAAAATTATTAGCACCTTTGTAAAGTACAAATAAACATTTCTAAAAATTGTTACTCAAAAAAATTGTTTTTTTTTCCTTTAGATTCTTACGTAATAAATATTTAACAGGGGGAGGGGGTCGGCCTACTCTTATTTTTTCTTATAATAGGGGGGGAAGGGGTCAAAAACTAGCGAAAATAGTCTTACGTAATAAATGAATGGCCCCTAACTTGTTTTGTGACCCGAGTTTGTTTTTAAGGTTAAAAATAAAAAATAACGCGCCCGGCCGATTTCAGATATGGCGGCCGATCTCAATTGAGATCAGCCAAGTGCGCAGGACATATTATAGTGCACAAGTGTGCGCGCAAACACAAGTGCACTCTCTATTCCCTTACTCTCATAACTCGGTGAGACGGCAATCCGACAAGGATTAGGAGGTAATTTTAAGGTTATGGAATATGAAAAAGAGGGTTTTCATAAAACCGCTTGGACGATCGTCTGTAAATGCCTATATGTATTGAATGTTTTATTTTAATAGAGGATTGATTCTGACTCATATTTGATTTTCAATGTCAAAGTATTTATTGCGAACTAAGTGCACATTATAGGTCTTGCAGTAATTGTAATAGATACTAATTAATTGTTAATGGTTAGCGTTGCTTAATAGTTTCAAAAGACAGTAACTTTGACTTATTTGCTATTGTAAAAGATACTGAGCATAAAATCTAGTATTTATACTGATAGCCGTAATAACAATGTTTACTGCTAAATGAAATTGCCTTTTCGTGGCGATCGCAATGTAGATCTATTGCTAAAATACAGTTCAAATAAAAGGTCCAAGTAGGTACAGTCGGTGTCATTAATTCGACTGTACCGATATTAATGCGTCTTGTTTTGTGGTTATAGCCCAAACTAACATAAACTGCCCCGTCATTCGAATTTACATGAGTATCCCGGGTGGTACTGCTAGTAAACGACATGTAGGTAAATTTTTAACGAGGTCGGTATTAATGTATACGCCTCTGTCGCTAAATACCATATTCTCAAAAGATCACACTCGTAAAATACCACATTCGCAAAAGACGACATTCGCAAAACATCACATTCTCATAATATCATATTCTGAAAATATCATATTCTTAAAATACCCCATTCGCAAAATACAACATTCTCTAAACACCATATTTTCAAAAATGGCAGAAAAGTACACCGGGCTTCAAAAACTTTGCCGCTTTATGCTCATATTGTATTTTTTTTCTTGCAATTAAGTTGCCCTTGTTTCTGCCGTTTTTTCTAATAATGGTCAGAACTATTATTTAAATGCTTATATGCGACCAAATTTGAAAATGTTATTTGTATGAAATATAAATATTAATTAAGGTAAAATAAAATTATTTCGACCGAATTAAAAAAAGGAGCAAGTGCATTATTTTTTGTGTGATTGTTACCTCATCATAAATATCGATTCGGTAAACGGATTTGGATGATTGTATAATTATCAGATTCCCTGTTAATAAAAAAATAAACTCTCCTCCAAACAAAAATGCTCCAAAACAAAATTAGGTACTATGCACTAAATAAAAAGTAGATTTTATTAAATAGGTATTCATGTTTGTACGGAATTATGAATCCGTAGGTTTTTTTAAAAAAAGGCTAAGAATTATTTTACCTCGCTTCACCTGATGGTAAGCGGTAGTGAGACCCACATATTATGAGGTCGACAGGCAGAATTAGAAAAATTATTTATCACCAGTAGCGATACCATGAGTTAGCTATCGTAAACTTACACGTACGTTAAAAACCTATCGAGTTGTTTTTTTTCATACGATATCGAGTCCGTAACTTTAAAACTCATGGTAGCGCTAAAAAGTTGCGGACTCGATATCTCGAATATGTCGATCAAAAACTTGTACAGCGCCCCTGGTGGTGGTGGTATGAACTAAAATCGGTCGTATGAAAAAAAACAACTCGATAGGTTTTTAACGTACGTAAGTTTTCGATAGCCAACTCATGGTACCGCTACTGGTCAAGATTTATATTGTTTAAAAAATAATAATTTTATAATATAATTTCGGTTTTATAAAAAAATATATATTTGAGACTGTACTTTGGATGTGGTATCACAAGAATGTTGTATTTTGCGAATGGGGTATTTTAAGAATATGATATTTTCAGAATATGATATTATGAGAATGTGATGTTTTGCGAATGTCGTCTTTTGCGAATGTGGTATTTTACGAGTGTGATCTTTTGAGAATATGGTATTTAGCGACAGAGGGATGTATACCATATCCGACGTCCCTGCTAGTACATTACGATTTAAGAGGTTAATGAATAAAAATGAAGGGAGGGGGGAGTGTCAGCTGACGTCACACGTCAATGGGAGACGGCTCGATGGCGCCTGGCCAGACCCCCCCCCCACTTCCCTTCCGGGGGGTTGCCAGGTGCATTCGGACAACTCCACACTTGTTACATTATAGTGACATGTGTTTGACCCAATTAATGTGTAGTAAACAGATGTGCTGACCGTGTCACAGCAAGCTCTCCGTGTGTATATTTTCGTAAATATTGTTGGGACTTTTCTGGCTACTATTTACTATGTTAATGAAGACCCATTCGGATGAAGAGCTTATACTATAGTAAGACGTTCCAAAATAGAATAAGTAAGGGGACACAAACAATGTACTGTTTGAGAATTATTAGGGGGTACAAGTCATGTAATGTTTGAAACTTGGACTTTTTTGTGTGGTCTTTGCCACAACAAAAAAAATCGTCATCCAATGCGGTACAGCCAAGTACAAGTACATTTAAACAACATGTTTGGCGCAAAAAAAATTTGTAGACACAACTTCTCTGTCAAAGTATCGAATCAATGCGAATAGTCTCTCCATTTATACCAATTGTGTGCAGAAATCAAAGACAGATATGTCCATACAGTCCATATGCATATTCGTATTCTCGTTTTTTACGGACCACAGTCAATATTACATTGGATGCAATGCCAATGACCGCCCCGCGGCGCATGCGCTATTGCCCCGGCCTGGCTTCGGCCGGCTGCTCCAGACATCATTCCCAAAATAAAATATATGTGAATGGGAATGAACTCGGTATTAATAGGTAAAGTAGCGAATACTCGCCGTCCCGTATACAGAGTATTCGTTACTTTACTTAGATTTCGACGGCTAGTGTTCCCACCTTACTGTGAGTTATCTGCCATCTTTTTTCCTAGCTGACTTACGATGAACTGAATATGATGGCTTGAAGTAGCTTCGTCATCATCACCGGACTTGCGGGGGAGCGGATGGCTCTCACCCCTAAAAGTTATCTACCAAATAATAACTATTTACGTCCAACTAATTGATACTTATGTTTAATTAGAAATCTTAGAATGAACATCCAATGTTTATTTCACTTTTGATAACATTGCTTTCATTTTGGCAATTTACGAAAGAAGCAATATTTTCCTCATCTGTACATATATCCCGCTCGCCCATCTTTACATAAGATCCAGTAAATATTGGAGCTACCATCTACCAATTGGAAAGCTCATCACACCTTGCAACATAAAACATACCAAAGAAAAACAGTACATATAAGGTTGCGAAGCACTAACCTCCAAAGGTGCCTCTAAATATAATGTGCGAAGAATCACGCAACCATAAGTACGTACTCTGGTCGAATGATTTGTGACGTGGACTGGCGTCAGCGCCGTTCCCACACGCTATTTATAAACTACACGGAAACCAAGACGATGAAATAATAAACGAAACTTTTCGAGTGTTGGATATATCGTCTATTAGGTGATAGGGGCGGTTCCTTACACCATATCGTCGGCTCGAGTGTAAACGTGCTAACTCCATATTAGATACATTACACTGGTCGACAGAGATTTTGCCACTTGAAGCAAAGTAATGTTTTTTGAAAGTTTTATATGCGCTAAACATGGATATCTTGAAGAATTTTCTGTATTAGCTCATATTATTGAGATATCCCAGCCTAAAAATGGACAAAAAGCGTTTTCGGGTCACTTTCTGAGACATGTTGTAAAATTTCATATACGTTTGACAAACATTTACAAACGAGTCAATAAAGTGTACCTCTTGCTCTTAAAAATACCGCTGTGTTCACTCAGATATAACTTTATATTTTCAAGACATTCAATTTTGAAATTTCTTCATTTTACTCCATACTTTTATAATCTTACTGTTTGTATGGGGCTAAATTCTAAAATTTCACGAATAAATATCTTGAAGTAAAGAACTGATATCTGAGCAAATCCACCTGTAGGTATGTTTAGTGGCACGTTACGTTTAATAAATTGACACGTTTGTAAAAGTTTATCCAAATATATATTGGCTACATGTCCAAGAAAGAGACCCGAAAACGCGTTTTGTCGATTTTTAAGCTGGGATATCTCAAAAATCTGAGCTGATAGAGAAAAGTTGTTTAAGAAGACCATGTTTATTGCACCGAAGTCATTCAAAAAACCTTACTTTGGTTCTTGTGGCATAAAAACACATTAGTTTTGTTGCCCAGTGTTATTAAAGTGAAAATATGGCTTTGGCAGGTTTATACTCTTCTTCTTCTTCTTCTTCTTCTTCCTCAGCCCTGTATCACCCATTGTTGGGTATAGGCCTCTTGATGTGACTTCCATTTGACCCGGTCTTTTGCTGATCGCATCCAGGTCTTGCCGACGATAATAAAACTCATGACTTCAAAAAGTCAATGATTTGGACACCATTTCCCAAACTCATGCCTAAAAAAATCTATGATAGGGACATAATGTATACTGAAAAGTCTAGTCCAGATATTTAATGATGTGAATACAGCTAACCTGGATTCATAAATGAGGAATTCAAATTGTGACATTTGTATTTTTTCAATGTGGTTCTATCATCATTATGATAGATCTATATGGAATTATATTTCGCATTCTATAGATTTACATATCTTTTTAATGGTTGCCTCTTCTCATCAACTCTTAAACAAGCTTTTGTGCCTATTTGGATTGGATATATTTCATTTCGCATTCTGTACATTTACATAATTTTGAGATATTTGCCTCTTGAACAAACATATTGATAAATTTTATTACATGACGTTCGCAGTCACTGGAACTGAAATCGTGTACACTTTGTTTGCAAGGTTCAGCCCTATCAATAAACCCACTCACATCGCATTAATATTTATCATATTGCCAAAACATTACTGTACTCCCGTATTACTTCCTAGCCTGTTTCATGTCGATCGGAACATTGCCGGAACATTTGTATCTACTTACTGCTTTGATTCGCGCCCAAGGCCACTTCTATTTACTTTCCACATACATTATGGCGTACATTCACTCCGGATAGTTTATTCATCAGTCTATTTCGGGCTCAAGCCAGGTAGTAGGTGTCATCATGAATGAAAGATAATATTATTTATTGATTCAGTATGAAATTTCTTTCCTACCCTCCTTCCATTTACGAAAGAGAATTACATACTTACAAATTTATAAGACCCAATATGACATCGTAATCAAGAATCGATTACTATCTTGTCAATTTTTCGAGTGGGAGTCATGTTAGCTAATATTAACACCCGTTTGAGTGAAGCAAATTTTTTTAAAACAATTTTTTACATAACAGTACTATTATATTTTAAATACCCCTAATCGAGTTTTATGACGCTATTCTCTAATAACATAATTGCTTTACATTATCCAAATGTTGTCCTAGTATAATACGAGTATGACCTTCATCTGAAAACTAAGTAGTATGATTAATTCACAAAACACGCTCTGAAACTTGAAGGCTATAATGAATAAGCATTATCTTGACAGTCATGTAACATTCTAAGCACTATGATGCAACCAGTGTTCATAGTGGTAACAAATATTGAAATTAGGCTTTTCATAAAAAGACGCCCTGCCCACTATCAGATGAATATGGAGTTTGAAAGACAATATCGAATAGATATACTTTTTTAACACATTTGAATAGTTCATAATAAATTATTGTTTCGAGAATTTCTACACAAATTCTTCCATAAAAGTAAGCCCCCAACCATCATTTGTGTCTACAACTCGTAGACTAATGTTACAGTTCGGATACACCAATTTGTCCAGTCACTTTCACCAGAAGACGTAAGTTCTTCAAGGGGAAATCCGTGAACGGTTATTGTGTGAATTCTAATATGCAAGGCATAGAATGCTATCTTTCACACGTTCAAAGTTAAGTTGCCCACCCATCTTTGAAACCTTACCTCGTATGCAACCAAGAAAAATCCTTTGATATACAAGTCTCGGCTAATGTAATCAGTGGATGCAGATGCAATCTGGGTGAGTGCATCTCAGCTGATTAGATTAACCGCCCGAGCTAGCTGAGCTCCCCACAGCTTTCTCCCACTTCCCAGCTAATCGCGACGCTAATGAGGTGACCTCGATGGCCATACTCTATTTCTGTAGAGTGGTATTCGGAACGCACTATAACGCGACAAGTCTAGGAATCCATAAGCATATTTTGTAGACTAATTATTGACGGCTAATGCACACTATAAAAACAATAAAACTAAGTTTCCTTTAAGGATTCATGAGTTGAGCTCTTGAAAATCACTTATCTGAATTTGTTTCGAAATACTGAATCTACCTTTTCTCGGAATGTATAAAAGTTCTGTAAGCATCTGAGAGGTAATAGTATTACCCCGGGCAGTGAATATTTGCATATTTGAGTAGTTTGTCCCTAGAAAAAGTTATAAAAGACTTTAAGTAGATTGTATCAGAATAGAATATACTGTACAAATAATGCCAGTTACTCACAATTCGACGGCTTCAATAGCTGTTAGATGGTGTATTGGTTCGCACGTCTGGGCGCGATTCCCGGAAGGACGCATGTTCAAATCCCCGGTCAATAGTGAAGCAATAAGAATTCTTTCCAATTTTCAAAATATTAAATTAGCTAGTGCGAGCTAGCACTTAAAAATTTTTAATTTTCTCGCAATCTGTTGGCAAGATCTGAAGTTACACGTAATAAACATCAAAACATGTTTATTTAAAAGTGGACGTAGTATCTTTAAGGCCCACACTGGCACATTTATACTCTTAATTATTTCCATCACCTTAAGTAGCTAAATGCCCGTCATTTATCGTATATTCGTTGCATGTGCAGTTGGCATTGTGTAGCGACTCGACATTCGTAGACATAAATTTATGTTGAACGTTTCACATTCCCTTGTAAATGGAGACCCTTATATTAGCCCTGCTGGTTCTGTAAGCGAAATAATCGAGTAATTTTATGATTCCGCTTAAGTCACGACGATATGCAATGCATTTATGTACGAATATCTATCTATTAAAGATTTTTCAAATATGGTACCAACGAATACATTTATTGTAACTCCACAACTCACTCAGAATTTTAGATAAATTGCGTGTGCCGAACTAGCAAATGTGGAAATAGAAATTAAACATGGAGTTTTATTTTATTACATAAACAAAACTACATTGTAATTTACTTTAATTTTATGCGTTTATGTTGGCAGATTTCCGTTTAAAAGGTTTCCGACCGCTGGTCTAGTCTATAAACGCGCGATCTTGATCCACATAATATGAACTTCTAACAAATAGATCGTGGTTCGAAGGCGGGTTTTATATCGTAAACCTGTAAGTTATCGAAGGTGAGCGTAACGTAGTAATGAATAATTGAGCAATGAAATATTACTTGGACGATCCAATACGCCCCTGGCCCGAAAAACTTCGATCTTGACTACGCTTTATAAACTAGGTGCGTAGTTGTTCTAATGTTGGATATAGGTCAAGAATACACTAGCTCTTATTATGTCATTCAATTTGCTTGATCAAAACGATAACTATTTTTAACGACTTGGCTAAGGGGAACGAACCGTTGCAACACGTTGTAAAGAATATTCGTGCGATCGATATCTGGAAACGAATTAGTCAAAACATTCTAACCAAAAACTAGTTTTTAATTTATGTACTTAGAAGTTTCAATTAGCTTGTTTCCTTAACCATTTTGGATCTTAATACCAGGACTTAAGATATTGCCGTTACAACTAAATAATTAGTCATACTACGGGCAAATAAATCTCAGCAAATTCCAAATCGAGAGTAAACACGAGACCCGACCAATGACTTTCAATCCCAATAAGTAAATTACAAATATGTAAAGCGAAATATACCGTATATTATGCCTTATAAAGACTACTTTGACGTGTCACGCGGTAGGAAATGATGATAAAAATGTACTAGGAACAAACAGTATATAATGATTGTCTTTAGCGATGTACTCTGCAAACATTCCCATGTTTGTTATAGCTTATGACAAAGTTGACACACATAAATAGGTACTAGTTATTCATTTACATACTACTTATTATGTGCATTCAACTTATGCATTATCTACTTAAGATATCTGGTTTTAATTGGCATAAAAAATGCAATAACGACGTCTGAAATTTTGATTAGGTACACGTATTTATACGAATCAGTTTTTGTGGTCATATTATAATTGACTCTTTAATGAGTGCCATTAAAATTGCATACATACCTCAATAAACAGTGTATAAGTAATTCACATTAGCAATACGTACTTGTGTTTGTGTTATGTAAACAGCCGTATAGTTCTTTGTAGACATAGAACCTTAGTAATAATTTCATTTTTGCCATAGTTTAAGGTACTTATTGATGGACATAAGGTGATGACAAGTCATTAGTTTGTTATTTTTTACATCCTTATCCCACATATGTATGGTTTGTCTATTAAGCAGCAATAAATGTTAGGATAGGTAAATAACAGTCAAGCAAACACCGTCTGACCTTAGCAGCTTAATAGAGTTTGGATTTTTTTAAATCATTCTCTCTTTTCCTTTTATAATTTAAATGTATGAAGCTGAAGAGTTTGTTTGTTTTTTTAATGCGGTAATCTCAGGAACTACTGGTTCGAATTGAAAAAATATTTTTGCGTTGGATAGACCATTTATCGAGGAAGGCTTTAGGCTATATAACATCACGCTGCGACCAATAAGAGCAAAGAAACAATGGAAAATGTGTAAAAAACGGGGGAATTGCGAACGAAGTCGCTGGCACAGCTAGTCCTTTTATAAAACGCAACCCCATCTCAATTGGGGTCGGCCGCCATGGCTGAAATCGGTCGGACGCCTTAGTTTTCTCGACGATTTGACTTACGTTCACTTCTGTCCTTTCGCAGATATGAGCGCCTACTGCGGCGCGCGCGCACCGAGGACCTCAGCGAGGTGTCTGGCATCGGCTGCCTGTACCAGAGCGGCGTGGACCGGCTGGGGCGGCCCGTCGTCGTCTTCATCGGCAAGTGGTTCCCTATTGGGGACGTGGACCTGGACAAGGTGAGAACCTGTGACCGCTCTGCTTTAGCATAAGTATCTGATGTGCACCCAGGCTATGGACCTAGCGCCGAAATTCGACAATTTTACAGATATAAGAAATCAACCGGATATTTTAATTATTTTACACAGAGGGTAAAAACATTAAATTATTATTACCCTACTAAACTCTTTATAACCTAGAGAGTCCGGGGTCGGACAAAATTAGTGCGAGTTTTTCTGAAATGAAATTACTCAGCCCGGAGTTAGGAAGTTGTTATACGCCCGGAGTTGGCGATTGAACGCTCGTGCCTTGAAAAGCATGTTAAGCCGGTGGTCCTGCGCCCAGTGGCGTAACTACAGGGTGGCAAGTCGGCAAAATGCCACGGGCGCCCACCCGGTAGGGGGCCCCAGCCGAAAGGGGTCCCCGGTCATAGGAGTCTCATCTGCCAACCCACATACACATCAAGATAAAAAAAAGAACGGGGGGTGCACGGGGCCCTAACCGATGAATTTTGCCACAGACTTCAAGGGTTATAGTTACGCCACTGCCTGCGCCCGACCTCTCATCCGTCATGTCGGATTGCCGTCTCACCAAATTATGAGAGTAAGGTAGAGAGTGCACTTGTGTTTGCACGCACACTTGTGCACTATAATATGTCCTGCTCACTTGGCTGATCTCAATTGAGATCGGCCGCCATGGCTGAAATCGGCCGAACGCCTTAACTCTAGAAAAATTTTAAAGAAATTAGCCAATTCCACGCTCCTCAATCCACACATTTACATTATGTAAAAATTGCAGATTTTGTAACAAGTGACACGTATCATGTTCTATAGAATCAGAACTTTTAAATCCCACAGCCCCAACAACTGTGACAGAACCAATCAGTTCTGACAGTGGTGTTGGCTCCACAAGATTGTATTCATCAAGCTTTAACAATACGTCCCTTGTCGCAGGCTCTCCTATACCTGATCAAGCTGCTGGACCCAATCGTGCGCGGCGACTACGTGATCGCGTACTTCCACACGCTGGCGTCGTCCGCCAACCACCCGCCCTTCTCCTGGCTCAAGGAGGTCTACACCGTGCTGCCTTACAAGTGAGTGCAAGATGAAACTTACCCATCATTCGTAAACATTCTTTTTTGATATACATTACCATCGCCAAGTCGTTGTAAACCTGCTTATTGCTGTCATAAATACGTACTCGGCCACTATAAGAGGTTTTTTTAAATCCATTTTTTCTCATCAGTGAAAGATGATCTAGCCCGTACGTACAGCCTAGTCTTATGTATTGCGGCCGGAGCCAAGTCTTAAATAATCTTTTACCGCAGTCCAATCTAAACGTCATAATTTATCTTGTCCACAGATACAAAAAGAACCTCAAAGCTTTCTACATAGTTCATCCAACGTTTTGGACAAAAGTGAGTATCACCATCGTAACAATCTTGCATTAGGCTAGGATGCTGATTTAGCTTTTGCTATATTTATTTATTTATTTTTGCGCCTGAATCTTCCTTAGTTAGTTGGGTTATGTTGGAGCAAAAGTTACAAGTCCTCTGTTAGATCTCTATATGTTTTGGCAGTTTAAAAACCAGGATGTTCTCATTAGATTCTAATATAAAACATTGGATACGTACGAAAAAATTCCCCTTTAAAACCAACCTTAAGACTGCCTTAATTATAATTAAATAATAATTATTAAGTCTGATGTTCCTAGTTAAGAATAGGCTCTAATCCCTCAGTGGGAAAAGTATATGTGCTAAATCAATATAATTGTCTCAACAAAATAGTCCTACAAGTACCTAACCCTTCAAACAGCATACTATTTTCAAAATTTCATTGCTTTTAGACTTTTTCTTGAGGGAATAAGGTTTAAATTATGGTGGCAATATGTTTGCCATTACAAATGAAAGGGTTAATTCTTTAACGGGCATAACTATTTTAAATTTTCATTTGCCATTGGACCTTATATCAACGGAATAAGGTCTAGAATCTGGTGGGAATCTCCTCTGCCTGCTAAAGGGTTAACACGTCAATCGTCCGTCATTGCAGATGATGACGTGGTGGTTCACGACGTTCATGGCGCCGGCGATCAAGGCGAAGGTGCACTCGCTGCCCGGCCTCGAGTACCTGTACGCGTGCATGCCGCGCGACCAGCTCGAGCTGCCCGCCTTCGTCACCGAGTACGATATGACGGTGAGTTGCCGTTTGATCTGTTTTACAGAGCGCTGTTAACGGCCGTGGAAGGCGAACAGGGGCGTTACTGGCTCTCTGGAAAACAATGGTTCGTTTGGTAGGGGCTATTTTTATGGTAAAGTAGCGCTACTATGAGTTTAAAAGTTACGGACTCGATATCGCCTCCGTAAAATATGTCTATGAAAAACTTGTGCAGCGCCACTGGTGGTTACGCTAAGAACTAAAATCGGTCGTATGAAAAAAACAACTCGATAGGTTTTTAACGTACGTAAGTTTTCGATAGCCAACTCATGGTAACGCTACAGGAGCTGTGGGTTCGATTCCTATACGACACAAATATTTATGTGATGAGATAGAGAATAAATAACACACCCAGACACGGAACAAACATCTATGTTCCGTGTCTGGGTGTTCTATTTATTCATTTAATAACATTTGTGTCTTATTGTTGTTTCTGACTATCCAAAACAGAACCGAACTTTTCCTTGGAATTAACATGCTGCACCATTATGCTTTTGGACCAAGTCATCTATAAATCAAATTATAGATCGCAATCTCCAGAGATAATTCCATATTTTCTATATTATAGAATAAATAGCTTATTTTGTATTCTGTTTAAGTTTCTAAAATGGTTTATTCATGTTCACCGTATTCCATCCGCAGATAAACGGGCTCCACTACTTCCAGCCCGACACCAACAACACGTAAGGCGTCCGCGCGCCCGCCCGAGGAACATTCGACACGTCGTTATGTTAGATTAAACCCCCGAATGCCAATATTACTCATCAAACCAACTAAACACTTACCGGGTACTTACCTAATGCGGTATTTTTATTAATCACAGATTATTAACAACGTTGAAATGTGTTGTAACTCTCTTTAGTTACGTTATAGTGAAAACAACAGGCCGAGGTGTTTTACAAGTTTTATATTGTCTATAAAATGATACTATCATTTCGAAACGGCTTAATGTTTATTGTAAATAAATAAAATATTACTTTTGATAGTACTTAAAGTGATTTTAAAATTGTTTTCAGAGTGATATTGCTGGCGACTAAACGTGTTACGCAATTGAATGAAATTTATTACGAATAATCATGTTATAGACTCTTTTTGTTGGCTGTAATAAATATTTTATGAAACTTGGTTGACGACCAAAGACAGTTTTATATACTCTTGTGTTTAGAACCGTGAATAAGACATCATAAAATAAAAAAATGTTGTGGCTAAGCCTATGTAGAGTTTATGTCGTCAAAGTTATCACGCTGCAATATTCTCCAAATTGGATTTATGTACCAAAAGAGTAGGTATGTGTGGTATGTCGTGGCGTATCACAAGAGTTTAAATTATAGCTGTTATATCGTTACCGGGAGGTTCTCCATCGACAAATACGCGGTAATATCTCTTAAAGTTTAGGAAATTGTGAAATTTCAATAAGGACAGATCATCTGACAGGTAAAATGTATTAGTATGCATTTTTGTACCGTTGGCAAAAGAGATGTTGTTCTTTTTGAAATAGGTTAAGCCTCAGATACACTAGGGGATAATGAAGCAATATGTTTCTGTAAATGTCTCTCAATAGCACGTTGTAAACAGCGAATCACTGAGCAATATTCGTATGTTATTTGTACTTCATGCTGAGGGATATCCCCTAGTATATCTTAGGCTTTATTCCAAAGTTATTTTTTTTATAAACCAATGCCCGAATTGTGTCGATCGAGAATCCTACCGGCGTTGTATAAGATTGTTGATGATATCGTGTAAACTAGTATTAGAGGTGCATTTTTTATATTATTTAGTGCTAAGGATATATCGGAAGTTTGGTGTTCTCTAGGTCTGTATGTATTACAAACCCCAAGTTGTGAAGTCCGTTAAAATGTGTACTTTAAGGTTATCATTGCCCTGTACTGCGGGAATGTGTGCACTCCAGTCGAAATGTTTATTAAGAAACTATGTCATAAAGTACATATTCTAAAGATATATTATATCGCGTCCTGCCGACGGATTGTATGAGTTTTGATTCAAAACTGCTAGCATAATATTTCATTTTATGTTTAGTATAGTATCAGTTATTTTCACAAGTAGGTCACTATCACTATTTTGCGTGGAGCATGTTTGAAGTTAATCCAGCGACAGGGTATTTAAGGTTCATTTCGAAGTCGCGTCGACACCATTTTCTTGGGGACATTCTACGCACAAGGATATGTGATTTATATAGTCAACGTATCATTCTAAATTGGCGAAAATACAGGGCGTATTTTATTAAAATCATTAAGGAAACGCAATGGTATCAATCAGATTACATTATCATACCTATATTATTATATCCTAGTTAATTGAATTATCACAGTTTATTCAAGTTAAATTCTGAATTTTACATGTACTATGTGTAACGATTGTCAAATGTAGGTTTTGAAGGTAGGAAGCGAGATAGGTACAACAGGACACTTGAGTTTGATGTAGGGTCTAAACGGACATCAGTAGTTACAAATGGAAACAAATCCGAAGCGTCTAACGCTCATCGTACCAGATATGGTTTCACAAAGGTGCTTAATGATTTCGCCAATAAACAACCTCATATTAAATCGATGTTGTAAATACGCTGTTGAGATTTTTCAGTACATAATGTAGGAATCAACTGTAAATAATGTTATCGTATTATACGCGTCGAAATGTGAAACTGCTAGTTTTCGATAAATCGGCTAGGAAACATCACGGTCATACATAATCATAATAACTAGTATTTTGGGATCTGTGTGCTAATGTGTAGTTGAATTAAGCTAGAACACATCTCATGAATTTCGCATAATATCTATGAATCGGTATTTCGGATTCTAAATTAGTGATTACATTACATTACACTCGTCGATTCCATTCCACGACATCCATGTAGCAGGTTTACAAAGCAATATAGTTAATAAGTAATTCAAGTCATAAGGCACTCTGAATGGAACACCGTTCACTTGTTACATCTATGGGATATAGTCTCACACTAGTAAGAGTTCATAATTATCTTTTGTATCACAATAATATTAAATAAGATACCCACCAACAAGTAATATTAAATAATAATATGGATGCCAAGGGTCACGAGCCTGCGATGATGCGTAATGATTGTAACATATTTACGATATATTTTTAGCCAATACTTTTCACTTACGAAGAAATGACGTATTTTAATATCGATTAGAACTCCACGTAATGTTATTTACTTGTAGTATAGATGAAACTAAATGTGGTCTGCTGATGAGTTGAAAATTACAGCAGATTACAATTGGTAGAGTCTGCTAGAAGATTTAAATGTACATGTTAAATATGTACAGTGCGCTCTAAACTCACAATATGTCTCATATAATAAAATTTAATAAAAAAACATTGAATTTGAATCGTATAGAGGTAGAAGATACAGCATATTTCAGTTTAGCGCGCACCGGTAGCTGCCAATGTGATGTTGATGACCTCACCACTGCCACAGTCGAGTGTTACGTGTGTAGTGCTCGCCGCCGCCGCCAGGGGCGCCGGGGGAACGTCGACCACCAGCTAGAACAATACACGTGCGTCGCACTTGCCTCGATGCAATGTTTACTGCCGTAAAATGCGACTGAGCCGTTGCACTTTGGTTGAGCGACCGAAACCAAGAGTAAGGTTCCAAGAGTTCGTTCGTTTCGACGCGCCTTACCGATACCACGGGCCTTCGCGTAACTACCGGCCGAAAACTGAGACTAAAAGTTGTTAGTGAGTTTTGAATTTACGATTTGAACCTGCTTAATCGTCTAAGTAGAAGTCAGTATTCGGCCGATTCGTAGACAAATATTTTTAGGTATTTCATTTTGAGAGTTTTTATTTTTCACTGACTTAGTTACGCCGAGGTACTCCCGTTCAATTATAAAGTTGCATGCCCTAGTATAACTGCGAGAGTAACCCTCGAAATCTCATATTTTATTACGACTAATGTACACTGTCGAACGCATGGTACAAATACAGTGGGTATTGTTATAGAGACGGAATATATTATATTTTTTCTACAGTTAAACCAAGTCATTGTGCCACCTACTTACCCCTCAGTGATTATATTTAGAGTTGAAACGTTAATGCAATACTGAAATGTGTGATTGTCTGTTGTTGTTGATAAATGCTGTATTGTATATTTAAACTTTTAATACAATCGTAATTTTAAGTCTTTTCCATAATAATTCCGTTAAACTTATGACTTCAATATTCAAAAGCAATGTAGCTGTGTGGAGTGTGTTTACAAAACAAAGGATTAAATCAAAGCTTTCATGTTTAGTGCACATTCTCTAAAAATGGAAGGATTGGTTTAACAGAGACCATTATTGTAATCATGAAATAATGCACTAGAAAACTTAAAAATGTATCAACAAGGCCTTAGATGTGTTAACTATTGTTACTTTATCTTATACTCATAAATAAAGCTTAGGTTGCAAATTTTATTGCTGTTAACAGTTAATATGAAATTACAGAGAAATTATCTTGTTCAACAATTGATGCTATATTAGGTGTTATGTGAAAAATGTGATCAAGCAAATGTTAGTTAAGTTTCATATTTTATTATTAAAATAGATTGTTAAATAGGCTATGTAAATATTTAACAAATAAAAAATAAAATTATTAATTTACTAAGAAATGAGTATTATTTTTACCAACCTATTTTTTATATTTTATTAAATATATTAAAGATTATATCCTATATATCCTAGAGGGAAGCCAGTCGGCCGAGCTGGTGTAGATCGGTCCCTGTCAGATGGGCCCAAGTGGCCAAAACTGGTCAGAACAACAAATATATTAAATGGTATTTTCATACCAATATGAGAAAATTAACATGTTTCAAGTATTGATTGATCAAAAACTACCTCATTGGAAAGGTTTATTATTTTTTAACAGTGAAGTAAATTTCGAATGAAATGATCATATTTTGAAAATGTCCAAGTCCAAAAGCCTAACCTAACAAAATATTACATTATTATGGTAGGTACATTACATATCATTATAGCGAATTAATAAAAATACAAACCAAAGTCATGTTCACTGTCTGTCCATCCCTGTCTATCTTCAAAACCATGCAACAGATTGTAATGTAGTTTAAAATAGATAGATTTGACTAAAGAGAAGGTATTTATGCATAATTTAGTTGATGTAAAGGAGGGCAGGACTAGTGATTAAGAAAATAAAAGTTGGGTTACATTTTTTATTATAAATAACAAATTTAAATATTATGTACAAAAATAATACTGATAAAATCTTTAATTAAATGCTCAGCTTGGTAGTGTGCAAGCTATTCATCACATTGACAACAAAATTAAGTGCCGGGTATTTCTGTGCTGCCGTCATCAAAGATACTTTCATCACAGTCAAGACATTAGACAGCAAGTAGCCTCCAATGGCTCCGAGGTAACAGGGAATGGGCCACTGCTGCCAGGGAGTGTTCCAGTCCAGAGGAATCACCACGGCGCCCAGCCACGCCCCGCTCAGTGTCAGTAATGAGTTATTTATAAGCATCTGAATTATAGTATCTTTCCCATAAGTCTTGATCCCAAACAATAGCTGCATTGCCGCCTCGACGCCAGAGTGCGCGATCAGTGGAAACACTGTCAGTAGTGTCATCAGAGCCGACAACATGAGTGTCTCTTCGTGACATTCCAACAGAGGTGCTCCAAACAAGATGATCCCAACAAAAAAACTAAATAACACCACAAGCAGGAATACGAACGATTTCAAAATATCGCTGACTCTGTTCTTGTTTCCTTTGGTTTTCTTCGCTTGAATATCACCAGGTACGTTTAGGTAGAATGATTTCAACAGTTCCGCTATGAATATCAGCACCAAGATGTAAAAAGATGATCCATTTCCAACAGAGTACAGTTGACCCCGGTATGATATGAATGTAACAATACTCGGTAAATAAATGCAAGTTATCAAACTGGATACGGTCACTTTCCTTAATTCTAACTGATTGTTTAGTGAAAACATTTTGAATTAATTGCTAGATGACCAGAATTTGTTGGTAAAATATTGGACTTGTGCTTTATGAAGAAGGTTGATCATTCATCGAATCAATTGATTATAAATGTCAGTTTGAGGTTGACACTTTGACCGGTGAAGTGTCAAAGTAGTAGTCCGATTTATACTGAATCAATAATTGTACTATTTCTGAAAATGATGAAATAGAGACTTTAATAAACATATAATTTCAATACCGATTGAGTGTGGCTGTTTGTAAAACTATAACTACATTATAGAAATTCCCTACCTACGATTAAGAATAAATATGGAGTAATATCGAAGCGATCTAATGTTTACCTCTCCGGGTAGTGGACTAATTGACGCTTGAAGATGAATATTATCATTCATAAATTATATTCTCTAATATAATATTTCCTTTAATCGAGCAATGTGTCACTGTAATCTAACTAAATAGCAGATTCAAAATGCATAAAGGTGATTTCGGAATATATTTTTTATTAGTATGTTGGCCACCAACAACAGTTTTGTCTATGGCTGAGGATGCGTTCACGAAATTTTAATTTTTGACAGATGACGTCTGACACATTATAGTAACCTCAAATTATTTAGAGTAATTTTCCAGGATTATTCATCAAACAGGAAAAATATCGTATTCTTTACAATATAATGATCTAATTTTAATGCTAAAAATCACTCTAAAGAATGAAAAATAATGGCAAAATGTCAAAACAGTGGCAACCCAAGACTATTGTTGCGAAATGGTCAAAATTGTGAAGTTGTTCAGAGATAATCAGTCGTCGTAATCGATATGACGACACAAACTTTATAAATGAAAGGTGCCGTCGCGAGAGCCACCAGTTGAACTTTACTCAGTAAAACGTTCGGCTACAGTGCGAGCCAACGTTTTAATTCATAACACATCGAATATCGTAGTAGTAAATTCTGTGTAGTAAACAGTTTTCGGAGTGTCATCAAGAATTACATAAAGATGCCTTGTCCGTTTCTGGGAACGCTCAATCAAGCCTTCGTGAGGAATTATGGAGCGGCCCTGATGAAACAATACGGCAACTACTGCCCGGTGATTTCGAGAGGTTTTCGCTCGCTCGGCAACGACGAGACGAAATGTCCTTTCATCAAGGAGAACGCGATCGTCTCCGATGCGCCGAAGGAGATGACCGAGGACATCGTCGAGAACATCCCGCCGTACAAGTACGAGAAGTTCTTCAACGAGCAGATCAGCGCCAAGAAGAAGGATTACTCGTACCGAGTGTTTAGGAAGGTGTCTCGGTTGGCGGCGGACGGCGCGTACCCGTCGGCGCTGGAGGGCGCGGAAAACAAGCGCGTGACGGTGTGGTGCGCCAACGACTACCTGGGCGCGTCGCGGCACCCGGCCGTGCGCGACGCCGCCGTGGGCGCCATCCGCGCCTACGGCACCGGCGCCGGCGGCACGCGCAACATCGCCGGCAACTCCCAGATGACCGAAAAGCTCGAGGCCGAGATAGCACACCTGCACAAGAAACCTGCAGCCCTCATCTTCAGCTCCTGCTACGTTGCCAACGATGCTACGCTCTCAACACTCGCTCGAATCCTACCAGGATGTATTGTCTTCTCGGACGCTGGGAATCATGCATCGATGATCCAGGGCATCCGCAACAGCCGGGCAACAAAGCATATATTCAGGCACAACGACCCGAATCACCTTAGACAATTATTGGCCGAATCTCCTGCGGGAGTACCAAAACTAGTCGTTTTTGAGACTGTCCACTCGATGAGTGGAGGAATTTGTCCGTTAGATGAGATGTGTAATATTGCACATGAGTATGGAGCGTTGACTTTTGTCGACGAGGTCCATGCTGTTGGGTTATATGGGAAACATGGTGCCGGTATCGGGGAAGAAAGGGGAATACAGCACAAGATAGATATCGTGTCCGGGACACTGGGGAAGGCGTTCGGCAACGTGGGGGGCTATATCGCCGGCTCCTCGCTGCTGGTGGACACGGTGCGGTCGCTGGCGCCCGGCTTCATCTTCACGACGGCGCTGCCGCCGCCGGTGCTGGCGGGCTCGCTGGCGGCGATCCGGCTGCTGGCCAGCGAGGAGGGCCGCGGGCTGCGCTCCAAGCACCAGGCGATGGTGCGCTACCTGAAGCTGTCGCTGCTGGTGGCGGGCCTGCCGCAGCTGCCGTCCGTGAGCCACATCGTGCCGGTGCCCATCAAGGGCGCGGACAAGGTCGCGCTCGTGGCCGAGTCGCTGATGAAGCGCGGCCACTACGTGCAGGCCATCAACTACCCGACCGTGGCGCGCGGCGAGGAGCGCCTGCGGTTCGCGCCCGGCCCCTACCACACGCCCGAGATGATCGACAGCCTCATCACTGCCCTCACCGAAGCATTCCACGAAAACGACATCGACTTCAACGAGTTCCTGATCAACGGCACCTGCCGGGAGTGCAGCATGGAGTACAAGGCCGACATCGCATACGAGGAGCCCTACAAGTTCCCTATGCAGGTCTGAGCCCCGGCCTACCATGACATTATGTTTGCAGCATGACAGAAAATTAAAAAAAATGTTAAGAGATGTCGTTAGTTAACTGTGTTATTTTATGTATATTTTATGGTTGGAGGTTCATGTTAGGTAAATTAAAGTCGTGGCAACGGTTGGTGTGTTTTATTCAGTCCCAGTATTTGATGAGGCCGTCCCAGCCCGCCGTGAGCAGCTTGCTGGGCTCGTGCGGGTGCCACAGCGCCGCGATGCACACTCCGTCGTGCGCCTTCCACTTCTTGTACAGCTTCGTCGTCTTCCAGTCCCAGATGTAGCACTTGCCGTCCGCGTCGCCCGACACTAGG
This sequence comes from Maruca vitrata, assembly GCA_039566165.1. Classification (NCBI taxonomy): domain Eukaryota; kingdom Metazoa; phylum Arthropoda; class Insecta; order Lepidoptera; family Crambidae; genus Maruca; species Maruca vitrata. The sequence continues at coordinate 15,294,851 of CM076919.1, read as the reverse complement.
TAACTGCAACAAATTAAAACAGCTGTTATCTAAAATGTTAGAAAGCCAATATAGCCTTTCGAGTTGATAGCCAAATCAAAATTGTAATACAATTTTGGGTAGTCAATATTTTCGGGGCAGCCCTAATAGATACATTATTAGCGGATTTTGTGATCTATGTCTATCATCAAAAACATTGCCTGACTATATAGCACTGCAGCAACAATAGGACAATACAATGTTAGGTAATAAAACATTTTTGGCAACTCTAATGCATTGATAGCAAGATTTGTTATCTATCTTCATCAAAACATTGCATAACCGAGATTTAGAACTGTAAATAACGGCTAGAATAACAGTTTACTTAAATGTTAGGTCATCCCTTACAGATTGGTTGGTTTTTATCAAGCTTGCATCAAAACATTGCATAACTAAGATATATACTATATCTGTACTGTAATATATTAATACTACAATAGTTCACTATTTTTTTTATTAGATAATCAATATTTTAGAGGCAACCCTAACAAATTGATAGCATGTTTCGTTATCTATCTAGAATCAAAAACATTGCATGACTGAGATTTAGGTGCCAATTTGAATAATCAAATCTCGAAAAGCAACACCAATAGGTAGTGCATGCGTGAACGACCTCGGAAGTGCGTAAGTATTTATTATGTATTGAGTTGAATGTATGATACAATAAGTTCATACGCAAGTAGGTATTATATAAATGGATCGGAAGAGGGCGATCATCTGATAGGTAATTGGAAATATCACGTGTCAATCACGAGATATCTACACGTAGGGTGTTCGGTACTTCTGGCGTGACCTAGAGCCGTGACTTTGTTAAAAATAACCACGAATATCGTGGCAACGTTATCGCACGTAGGACGAGATATTCTTAACGTTCACAATACGTGAATACAATGGTATAAAATAACGTTGTGTTAACATAATATTTACTTTCTTGAACATCCCAAATAATCGCACATTTCAAAAGTAGGTGTGAGATTCTACACCTTTGTTGTCTGTGGTTCTAATCTCTAAGAAAGCCAGCCAGTAGGTAACATCAGGAAATGCTTAGGTACTCTGCCTTCACATTGCATTGCCGCCTTGAACACAGTTAATGTCATGGTAAAACCACACACTTGCTTGTAAATATAGGAAGTGGTTGGTCTTGACTCTAGCGGTAGCAACCCGGAGTAACCTTCTCAAAATTATTTCAGTGGATAAAAATAAGTCCCAAACAATGATTTCATCGCCTTACCTACGCAGTTTCCTAATATATATGTTACGGTAAAAGTGGATAGAGTGGTTATTATGTATAATTACCGGTAACTATGCATAATTACTAGTGTTCGTGGTAAAGGTGGTGAAAACTATCGAATTAATCACATTTACCGGTATTTATATAAAATTACCATACTCTTTGTGTAAATGTGGTAAATAATAAAATAAAACTGACTTGAATGGCTCGGTGAAACAATAGTTTTGTTAGTGACCCAGGCTGGCGATTCCAAGAGTCGATTCCCACTCGGGACAAATATTTGTTGATGAATATCGGTGTTTGTACAGTGTCTAGGTGTGATTATGTAGTTAAGTGTGTATTTATAAATAACTTTTCTGAAAACATTTGAAACGCGTAAGATAGATGATTGAAATTTGGCATGCAGGTACCCTAATAGACTTAAAGCTTACTTGCGACGCGATATTACAAGATTCCTAAGGGAAACTTCCGATGAGTTACTGGGAAAAAACTTTCTAAAATCCTGTAGTCCACGCGAACGAAGTCACGGGCACAGCTAGTTATAAAATAAACGAGTCAAGTATCTAGAAACCAAACTTCATGATTGGTTTTTAAAAAAATATTAAAAAAAAAAGCGTAAAAGGCGTCGATGGCCGAGTGGTTAAGGTCAATGCTTGCCGTGCGAGAGGTCGCCAGTTCAAACCCCGCCAGGTACCAATGTGTTTTTCAAATTTGAAATTCATATGTGCCATCATTCGACGCTTTAACGGTGAAGGAAAACATTGTGAGGAAACCAGCACACCTGAGAATTTTTTCAACGATGTGTGAAGCCGTGTCAGAGGCCTACGGGCGGTTTAAAAACTCTGACACCAGGTTGTTCATCAACCATACGATAAGAAGAAGAAGAAAAAAATATTATCTTATAAAAATAAAGTTAAATAAAATTAACAAATCAAATAACATTCAGTGGAACTCTTGAAATTCTTTCTCGTCAATATATTTTTGCCGGTTTGAGATTTGTGACATTTGGAATTGCAGAGTACTTGTGATATTTGTCAGCAATGTTAACATTTACCACAGTCGAGCGGGAGTTTTATATAACTACCGGTAAATTTGAATAATTCACTACATTTACCATGTGCGTCGGGAATTATCTATATTTACCGGTGATTATAGATAATTACCGATTGCTCACATTGACCGTAACATATACTCCATATAATTTAAATTGGATTCCTTTTGAGTTGAGAGTAGGTCTACATATCAAAACACTAGATTGATTCTATCAAATAGGCAAAAAATCCTATTAGCCTTTTTATGTAGATAACAGTTGGTAATAACGGCACTTCTATAACACGGAACTAGAGTTTCGTTTAGATTCAAGATCCGATATCAGTCAAGTGTTTATTAGGAATGGTGAATGGTATTATTGGTTTAATATTTAATAATCTGCTGACGTGAATGGAACTATGTAGTATCTACTTAGTTCCGCAAGCATGTTATAAATCAGCATGCAAATGAAAATTGCAATACTATTTTCGAGACATGTCCTTCCGCCATTAGTCATATTTGCACTTGCAAGGCGGAAAAAAAATACTTAATTTATTCATTTATTGCTTTTATTGCTCGCCATGCATTTGGCGTATTCGCAAAATCATATGATAATGAAAAAATCTTGTTTATTAATTAGACATTTTAATGATAAACGACATATTATTATTTTATAAACAATACCTACAATCAGGATGGCTTTAGGTTACGTGGTGATTGATATTATATTACACAGTAGGTAATTTTGCATGCAGAAGATAAAAGTTCTTCAACATGAACTCGTTGCGTCTCGTCTCTTTACTTTTTGGCAGTTTTTGTTCCTAACTGACTTACGATGATGGCTTGGAGTAGCCTTGTCACCATCAACGGACTTGCGGGGGAGAGGATGGCTCTCACCCCTAACTTTTTAGCAGAATTGGCACTCTACAATACCTATATCTGGCATGTTTAAATGTAGATTATTATATTCGAAATGTAAATATATGTATATGCGGCAGATCCTGGAGCCACATCAACACGCCGCCAGTCCGGATGACGCAACTCATTGCTTATTTATTCACGGTTAGGCAAAATTGAATAACTGCCCGTTGAGGCGAGTTAATAATATGGGAATGGCAAATGGCGAATGCTGACGTCAGCACACTACAGTTATCGGCAATACGATTGTACCCACAAACTACAGTAGCTACCATGAGTTTAAAAGTGACAGACTCGATATCGCCTAAGTAAAAAATATCTATGAAAAAATGTACAGCGCCCCTAGCGGTAACGCAAAAAACTAAAATAGGTAATATGAAAAAATAATTCGATAGGTTTTTAACGATGTAAATTAAAATTAACGTATGTAAGTTTTCAATGGCTATCTCATGGTAGCCCTACTGAAGTACAACCCTAGATTGTTTGATATGGTCTCTAATGAACATAATTCTGAAAAAAAAGGGTGCATAAAGAAAATACCTGAGCTAGGGTAAGTTTTAGCTGTTACTAAGCATTTTTAATATTGTAAAAAAAGTGTGCTTGTGTATTTTTGTTTGTCGGATATCTACGACCTTATGATAACATTGATATGAGACCAGACAAAAGCGGATCGAAGGTTTTGATAGTAAAAGACAAGGGGCACACACAACTAATCTTACAACTTAATATTCCTAATAAATATCAAAATAACAATAAATACGAATATAATTATTTAATATTAAGTAGGTAAGCAGCACAGTAGAGATAATATTATCATAATTATTTATTATCATTTTGTTAAGTCTTTGATACGACTTATTAGGTACGTACTTCAAAATATTTTAAAGTGGTGGCGTCATACGTCCAAGAAACCACTATCTCAAGAATCTAGGAGTAAGAACCTTCCACTCCCGCTCAAGTCCAGTCATGATGTCAAGGCATCATTGTATGCTAGTAAATTTAAGACAAAACTCTAAGGAATATAATCTGGTCAATGTCATCATTAGAAAAGGATGCTGTAGTACCGTAATAGTTACCTAATGAGTAGACTCGTATCGTAAAAAAACATTTGGGTTAAATGTTTAGTGACCAAAAATGACCTCATTGGATTAAATATTTCGGAAAACGGAAAACATTGAATTCGGGGTTCCCCGAACCGCGGCGGAGCAGTTGTATTTTTTTTTCGTATTTCGCACTCCTTGGATTATCTTAAATTACTGTAACTTTAACATATTAATCGAATACCCACATAAATAATAAAATTTATAATTGTGACCTTTATACCTCTGCAAACATTTGATATTGATAACTTAAAAGACTATATAAATTATCGATCATCTGTACGAAACAAATAGTTTACATACGTTATGGTACATAGAGGTACAATGTAACATGCAGCTGTAGTCGACCGGGTCACCATAGACACGTGTAGGTATAACAATGTTTCAGAGTGATTACAAAATATTCGTATCAGCATAATTAGTAATCTAATCTATACGTAAAACGCTAGACTTCATTATACTAGATCCTTTACTTACATGTAATCAAAGTGTACGAATCTTCTGGGTAGTATCATTGTTAAGGTTACAACACACCGTCTGTACCTACTAGAAAAGGGATCTAAAATAAATAAAATACTATGTATATTTGACTGATAGGATGTACCCTATCAAGCAGTGCCTATCAGTGCCTAATGTCTAATGAATCTGGGACAGCACAAACTAACGCTGCGCTTGCGCTTCTATAAGCAATCATCAAGGCGATAGGTGGTGTCCAAGGAGGTACAAACATTTGAGATGGAAACAGTTATCTTTACAATCCTACACTACCTAAATCCGCTTATTAAGATAGCTTTATCTTGACAAGTAATTTGTTATACTTTAACATAACGCATACAGCATTCTTTGTAAACACAGCAGTCTTCGTTTTGCACCTAAACTTTAACCAGCCAATCAAGACGCGACGCGATATAATGTATTTTTACGGTTCGATTCGGTTTATATATGCGATTTTATTAATGAGTATGTGCATTTTAAAGTACATATTATTGTATTTTCTTTCAAGTTTACTGGTAGGTATACGAGTAGCATTGAACGATGAACCTAGGTTTAAAAGTCTATCTAATTATTAGTATGTAAATATTTGCGCTATAAAAACATGTTATTCCACCAGCGCTTAGCTGTATACAGATACCTACAATTTGATAGTGAGATTATGGGTTTTGGTTCTTCTAAACGTAATTTAATACTACTAATGGTATTACGGTTTTATATTTATTAGTAACTGGCTTTCCGCCCGCGACTTCGTCCGCGTAGAGACGTTTAACGGGTAAAACATACTTCCTTATAGCGCAGACGGTTAAAAAGTAGCCTATAACCTTTCCTAGGCTCTGGACTATATCCAAATTTCATTTAAATCGGTCCAGTACTCTATGCGTGAAAGCGTAACAGACAGACAGACAGAGTTACTTGCGGATTTATAATATTATAGTAAGGATTTTGCATGCGTTTTGTATTTGTCATACCTACGTGCGAAATCTCTAAAATCAAACAGCCGATCATGTAAATAGAATACCTACTACATGCAAACACGTCTAATTATGTACCGTGCATTGTATAAAGCTTATATCACATGCGTAGAGTCAGGAAACTCCACGAATAACAGCACGCATGGGTACACTAGCTCAAAAACATATTAGCGAAGCCAAAAGTCAGAGAATTAAAACAAAATCGGGAATTAACACAGAGACTAACAGGTATGTTAATAATTATCAACATGAAGAGGTTTCATTATATAAGCACCTAAAATACAGCAGTCAGTTTTTTTTTTCCTCTAGCATAGTTTTAGAGCACATAAAGCAAGTATAAACGCGCTTTACACAGAACAGGACAGTAATCCAGCAACGGCGTAAGCCAAATCCTAACCTAGTTATGACATGTCCAAGTACCAGTAGATATTGTTACTTTTTAATCATAACAGATATGAATTTTTGCCTCAACCGGAATTTGAACCTACACCTCTCAAACTTACTCGCCATTAGACCATCGAGGCTATCAACATTATGTTGATCACGGTGTAGGCACGTGCCTTCACACGTGGGACCGGTTCAAATATTGCTGATACCGATCAACTGGTTTTTGATATTAACTTACGCGATAATTCCGATAATGTTATTTTAGAAAGGTTTTAGATAAATCTTCCATTATACTATTGACGTCATATCGATATTTAAACAGGTTTATTTGTTCACGGGCAAATTCAATCAGGTCATCTCTCTCATACTTTTGAGTCGCAAGGTTATCATTCCGAATATAATGCTTAAATTGTCCTTCATCTTGAAGGTCTTAGCGGTCATACACATATAAACGATTTTCCCATCAAAATCAGGACAAGACAAGCTCCTTCCCTAGATCCGGGGATGCTATTTAAGCCTCTAAGTCAGTTTTGTATTTTGTATTTACCTCACTCGCTACTACTCGTAACGTTGCGTAGGTCATTACATACGAGTACATCTAACTAGTGAGGATCTTACGACAGTCGCTGTTGACTAAACAACGCACCATTGTGACCACGAATTCGGATGCACTATCACGTGACTGAGCCAAAACATCCCAAATGTCACGTGGGTCACCACTCGCCGCGGTGTTATTAAATAATCACGTGACTCCGTTATGTTTGCAAACTTTTAAACATGCCAAAGAGCAAAGGTCAACTTCGTAGGACATTTGGCCTCGTAGTCTTGGGCCGACCCAAATCAGAGCAAAGATCGTAAGTTTAGTTGTACCTATTTACTTGTTTACCTAATCAGTAACAAGCTCAGCCGAAGATCGATAGAAGTGGCGTGCATTTGTGGAGACCAATGTCCAGCAGTGGACAGATATGGGCTGATGATGATGATGATGATGAAGCACATCTCGCCACCACTGTTACTTATCATGGTGCTTCTTATGTTTTGCAGTTTTGCGATCAAATTGGTTCTGATTTTTGAAACCCTCAAACAAATTTGGATTTAAGTGTAGTTAAAGATGATGAAATTATTATTGTCGTTACAGTATTCGGACAGGTGTTGAGGTCATCCTATCGAGGTTTCAATCACAGACTAAATGAAACCATTTGTATGAGAGATTGCGTCCTAGATCCGGTAGATCATCGGGTAGACTATGACATAGTGTCAGTACAAAACAGTAAATCCTATAAAATTAAGACTTAAACAAAATAAATATACCTGAACTTAACGACTACAGCAAACAACAGACAAGCCTAATCTATGCACAGCCGTAATTAATTTGATTGGGTTAGCTCACCAATAGACGAACACAATACAGGTCATTACCGAAAGGTTCAGTCGGTTCACACCGATAACGCACTCGGAACACAAAACCTCGGCTAATCGAATATTTATGCCTACCTATTATTCAAAAACAACGTTGCATGATGATATGGCTCTGTCGTGTTAACACTACGAATACTGGTTTTCACAGATTTAGAAGATACAGTTGCTTACAAGTTGCCTTAAGATTGTCGAGATCTATTGAATTCAGACTATGCCTTGTTCGCCAAAACAGTTAGATAATGCAGGATATCTTTTCTCCTCGTTATTTTTATCTTCATAGCCCTAACTGGACCAATATTTCTCTGAGTGTACTCTCAGAACAGTAACTCTTCAGCCTTTTCTGATTTATTAAGGTAAAAGTAATCATCAACCGATTCATTTGGACAAATACTTTTCCCCAAGCAAATTTTCCTGTTCCTTAGCGAGACAACGAACGGATTTTGAAATGATTCATTGTGGCTCGTCCTTCGGTAAATCTGTTATTGCATTATTAATATTAAGTATGCCATTTCCCGTGTCAGTAAGGACTAAATTACACGTGATGTCATAAGTAGCAATCATTTTATACTATCATTAAGGACCTATCTAAGTAATTCTACGTCATTAAGTAATGTCCAAAAAAGATTAATAAACGGCACTAAATGCGTAACCTTGACAACTCGAGAAAAAATAGAGACGGAAAGACGCGAAACAAAATGTTCTTATAGAGTTTCATTTTGCATTTTGCCGACTTTAAAACATCCCGGCCCAAGGAGTCAACTTATAGATCTGAAACGCAAACTTCTTCCCTCCAATCGTGTCTCAGCATTCATAACTAACTGTGCATAATTACATAGGGTCGTTATTGAGGAAATAATAAATCGACTTGTCACTTATAATGCCACTGCAGCCCAACCTTGAGTGATTAAGACCCCGTTGCACTCACTTATGTAATCGCAAATATCGATATATTCACATTACAGGTGCAATTGCACAAAAAAGTATTGCGTAGGCAGCCTGTAGGTGAATTCGTATAACTTGTAAAAGGCATTCAACTGTCTAATATCTAACCACCAAATGAATACATACATAATTTTATTCTAGAAAAAGTTATATTTCGACTAAGGGCACCATGAACATGTGAAATACATGCAGTAAGTAAGTAGTAAAATATAATTAAATGGTAATAGAGACATATCTTTCTCTCAACGTAACCACTTTGTTACCGACAATTCTACTGAACATAGAAAAAATAAAGATTAACTAATCAATACGTTTTAAACGCTGTAATACATAAACTCTTAAGCCGCTTATATTATGTAAGGTAACGTTACACTTGTGTTAAAACTCAACGATCTAGGGCAATTCCTGGATATTAATGTGATATGGATTCCCTACTTTACGTAGGGAAGTTAGTAAGTTACATAACAATGGGTGTTTTTATGTTATGTTAAATGTAGTGATAATTATGTGCATTATATTCTTAGTTAAAGTGACATAATGACTTTATTTTAATGAACTTTTTGTTACACCGCCGTAAACATATGCAATAATGTTTCTTTCTAAAATTTTTGCACATTACATATATCGAATTTATTTTAACCTACAAGATTTTTTTTTATAATTGCGTTTATAACAAACATGGTCATTATTGGTACTACTATGAATTGGACATGATACACTTGTTGTGACTTGTTGTGATTTTAAGGTCTCTCATCAACATAGTAGTAATGGGGAAACTATGAATATCACGGCCACAATGTTGTATGGACGAAGATTTTATAATAAAATAGCTATAGATATTATCATTATGCGCCTTTTGTATTGATTTCCCTTACCCAAAAGATAAATCAATAACGTCCTTCTTAATAATAATTCTTCAATGAATGGTGTCAAACATCCACTAGACCTGTTGAGTCTTAACGCTCAGTTAAAACCAAAACAAACACGTATGATTTAGCATTAGGACGACGAGTTTCATTGAGATGCGAGGTCGCATAAGCGGGGCTGAACCAGGCAGGCTATTTGGAGCCTTATTGTAAGGACACAAGTGGCATGTTGGGGTAGCAGGGCTGCGGTGTAGGGAGAAAGTCGCGGTGTTCCGCTCACGAACGCACGCGCATACAAGGTGACCCGATGATGAACACTGAGATCTTTCGCACGGTTAATTTGTTTGTTTTTATCTATATGTGTTTTTATCAATCAATAGGGTATTAATTGACTGTAGATGATGATGTAGTGATACTTTCAACAGTGCCTTTGCGTTCTAGTGGTCCATCCAACTATATCAAAATAAAATAATAGTCAAGTAGGTACCCTATTGTAAGAACTAGAGACACTTGGATTTAGGAAGTAGGCAGAGCGCTACTTAAAAGTACGTTAATCACTTGGTCTTGCACCTGATCTCGCATCACATCGGATTACCGTCATACCGAACTATTGTAAACATAGTAGGTAATGTTTTCGCCAACACAAGGACGTTATACTACTGTTATAAGTTAGTTATCGTTGTAAGGCATCTTAGGGCTCAAAGTAGTCCTGATATAAATTGTCACCTGCAAAATTGAGGCCATGTCACAATTTAAAATTAGATTTTTTAAGCATTTACCTTAGTTCTAGTACCTATGTATCATGTTTATCTTACAACCCTACACACTGTCTTGTGATTGGCTATCATAATCAATGCTTTCAAAAGGTTCTCGCTCCATAACAGTGCAGTCACATGACCAAGACGGTTGTTTTGTCCACATTGCGTAATGCTTAACATTTGTGCCCACTGTAGGTACCCTACTTTCTGTAAAATGTGCATAACCTCATTTTAAGTTGCTACGGAACTTAATAATTTGTTGTTTTGTGACATTGATTTGTGAAAACTATTTATATAAAGGCTTTTAACTTTTGATAAATGCCGGGAGGTGAGCGGCGTCACTTGCGACCCTAAAATGCCGGTTAAACTGAAGGGACAGGTCTATAAATCCATCATTAGGCCTGTTCTCTTATATGGTAGTGAAGCATGGCCATTACTTGAGCGGCACAAGCAGGAACTGCGGGTCACGGAGATGAAGATGCTGCGCTGGATGTCGGGAGTTACGCGAGCTGATCGCGTAAAGAACTCCCGTATTCGCGGCAGCCTTCATGTCCGAGACATCGCTGATAAACTGCAAGAGTGCCGCCTACGTTGGTACGGTCATGTTTTACGGAAACCGGCAAACTACGTAGGGAACAAGTGTCTAGCCATGTCGCTACCGCCGGGTCCCGGCAGAAGGGGAAGGCCCAAGAAGGCCTGGCTTGACGTCGTAGTGGATGACATGCGTGCCAACAAACTCTCCGTAAAGGATGCCGAAGACCGTGCGAAGGAAAGCGGACCCCGGGCTCCGCAAGGATGCAGCCGGGAAAACGCGAAGATGATGATGATGACTTATAAAGGCTTTAAACGTCGAGGACCCCAATATATGATTGTTACAAAAGAGGCCACCTAACTTCATGGATTTAAATGGACAAGATTGGAAATATTTAAGTATTTATAGGAATCCGGAAATTCATAATTTTAAAAATAAAAAGTATCATCGATTTAGTCGCTATCGGAATATACAAATCGGTTAAATAAAATATTGCATTTAACAATGACTCCACTACATACACCAGTTTGACTTTTTAATTGTTTCCAGCTTTAAAACTGATTGGTTATTGCAGATAAAAAACACATTATAAATAGATAAGTTAGGTTTGCCGCTATGTCTTTGTCAAACTATATGCTAGATATCATTATTACTAGTCTCACACATCTGGTTGGCGAGAACTATTAAGAAATATTAACGCTAATATGCAAGCACAAAGTTATACATTATAGTATACAGATTAAGATATATACTGATATACATACGTATATATAAAACAGTATCTCATACAAGGTCTACCAGGTAAGGAGGTGACGTAGAATCTAATATAGTGGGTCCAACCGGCCGAACATTTGACGCACTCCAGCGTCAAACAGTAAACAACACAAAAACTGACTGAACAACTTACTTAAAACAAATTGCGCAATTTCAAATACCAGTTCAGATTATAATGCTATTCTCTTAAGGTTAAAAATAAATAATTTACTATTGGAATTGTTTAACTCAAGCAGTGTTTTTAAGAGAAAATTAAAAGAATTACCCTGAAGAATTTCCTTGATAGTTCTGATTGTTTTGCTTTTAGAATTACACAATAGGCTATCAAATAACAGCCAGAACAGTATGTGTATGAAAAAAAATACAATGTTCACGTTTACGAAAAAAAAACAGGTAGAGGTAAATAAATACATAATTCTAAATTAGAATGTATTTTTGCAACAATGTAGTTTTTTACAACACGTTTCGCATGTATGTAATATAATTATGGTTTTGCACGGCAATATATTCGAATCTTCGACGGATAACTTATCTTGCGAATAACTAGTTGCAAGACCATTAGATGATCATGAACTCAATGAAAACCTTATCGTATCGTATGCGTGATAACATCTATACTCGACCCAGAAAACCATATAAATCCTCAATATTTCTTTTTTTTTAACAAACAGAACCAATGGCGTATCGTGGCTATACGACGCGGGCGGGGTAACATTTTTGCATCCCTTTTGCCGCCCCCTAAAGTCAACTTCAAATAGAACCGAGGGCCTACCATGAGTTGGCTATCGAAAACTTACGTACGTTAAAAACCTATCGAGTTATTTTTTTCACACGGCCGATTTTAGTTCTTCGCGTAACCACCAGCGGCGCTGTACAAGTTTTTCATAGACATATTTACGTAGGCGATATCGAGTGCGTAAGTTTTAAACTCATGGTAGCCCTACCGTATTCGGTTCATCTATTACCGTTTTGCCCCGCCCCCTACCCCTCCCGTCTATATTCTAGTAACCACCAGAATTAAAGTTTAATGCATAAGGTGGTGTATTATCAATTGACTGAATAAGACCAAGATATTCACATAATAGTATACGGTTTACAATCCAATTAATGTTAAAAAAAATGGGTAATATATTTTTATGACTTGGCAAGACATGACGTCAATACTTTTATTATTATGGAAAGTAAATGTAAGAATAACATTAGCATTTAAATTTACTAGGCTATCCGATGAGACAATATGTTTTCTGGTGGCTCACTTAATTATAATATTAACGGAGTCTATAAACATTGGAACGAGTTTTGTATAGTGCTAAAGAAAGATGTCATAATTACGCGAATGTTAGATTTTTTTTTATTTAGCCTGTCCTGTCCCACTGCTGGGCAAAGGCCTACCCTAACTCACTCCAAAGCTTACGGCCCAGGCCCACCAGTTCCTCTCATGGGCATCTAGGTCATCTCGCCATCTCTTCTTCGGCCTACCTCTTTGTCTATGAATGTTCAGTGGTTGCCATTGAGTGACCATTTTAGCCCACCTCTCCGGGTTCAACCGGCAGACGTGGCCCGCCCAACTCCACTTCAATTTGGTAGACTTTTCTGCTAAATCTAATATTCTGGTCATGTTACATGTCATAAGTAATTTAAGCAATCATCAAAATAACATATAATTTATAGACGAATTACCTTAAAAATTACTTATTCATCGTTACATTAAAAACAAATGATTTGTGACACGCCACATGACTTGTGCTTTACGTGGACACCATGACGAATCATTTCTTGATTCAGTTTGTAATTGTATTAATTTTCCTAATAATTACAATACTGTTATAGTTTAACTACCTAAGTATGTAAATGCAAATAAGGTAGCATCATATTATATGTACATATTTTAATTTAAAGTATTTATTGAATAAGGCGACGACTTATGCCGTATTCATTTGGTAAGACTCTTTCTTTCTATTAAACATGTTTCAGACTTCCATAATCATAATGATTAACACTTTATTCAAAGGCATTACACAAGCACTTATTATGTATCGTCAATACAGCAATAGTATGATTCTACCATCAGTTCGAAATGCTGGTTGTACCAAGTAGACATACAGCATATGGTCGATATATAGTGCAACAAATCGGAATTGTGAATGTTTCGCCCAAACACACACATAGCTAATGGTTAAAAGTGTAAAAATGCGTTTAAATAATTTTATTTATTTGGTACAGTTAGCAACAAAAGTTTTATTGCTGTCGTGCCTGTATCCAATGGTGGTCCAATTTTTTCAGTCCTTGTCTACCATGCGTGATATTTCTTTGTTTGAGTTGAGTTTTTGTGTCTCAGTGTATTTATGCACCTATCATTGTAACTATTCGTGTCTATGTCGTGGTCATAAACATTTTTCTTTCTTCTTTCTTACAGTACCTTTTTTTTTTTTATTTAACCCGTATCATCCCACTGCTGGGCAAAGGTCTCCTCCAAACCTGTCCACCGCTCTCTATCCAAGGCCAGCACTACCCAGCTTATTGATATCTGGGCCAAATCGTCACACCATCTTTTTTGGGCCTTCCCTTCGGCTAGGGCTAAAATCGTAACACAATGGGTACCTGGACAGTACCTATCAAGTTTATTTTCAAACAAAGCAGAGTTCAACAACACCTAATAAATGTGTGACCTATTTGTGTCATCCGTGACCTCGACTCCTCTTACGAGTCATTTAGCTAATAAATAATTATATATTGTTTCTTACAGCAAATGTAAATAATAAATAAATTACTAATAATATCAATATCAGATGAAATCTGCGTTAGGATAAGGTTATGCCAATCGAGGTTAAATAGAGGACAATACACTTCAACACGAATTAGTGCAATTTGGCACAAGAGTGCTGTGATCTACTATGTCGTCCTACTTAAGATTTGAACGAGTTATTTTAATAAGTAAAGAGGAAATTTTCAGACTTTTTGAAGAAAAAGGCCAACCTTGAAAGAGTATATTAAATAATTTTGTCTCCCACATTACAGATCACAGTGCCCAATTACTGGTTCACAATCTATTACTATATTACACGGGTGAGAGATCAGATCAACCTAACTAAGAAGGTCCGACGAAGGCTCACCAGTTAACATGCCTTACGCAACATTGGGGGATGTAGATAACTACTTACATTGGTCAGTTTACTGAAATCTGACTACGAAACTATTGGACGAATTATTAGCAAATAAAGTAGCATACGCAAATTACAAATATTGCGAAATTGATTCTTCTACTTCTCTTTATTAAGAGTTAGATTTCTGTACAGAAGGAAGGCCGAAGAAGACATGAATGGACAACGTGAGAGATGATATGGTAGTGAAAGAAGTGGACACAGAGCTGACGAATGACAGGCCCGAGTGGAAGAAGTATAATACATGTTGCGCCGACCACACTTAGCGTGGGACAAGGGTAAGAGAATGATGATGATGATGACTCATCATTGATGAGTTTTCTGTATAGAAAAGAGAATAGCAACGATTTTAAATCCAAAACATTTATAAGTACTTGGAGAATGTGATGAATGATGTAATCAATCAGTTATTTACATAATATATTTATTTTCTTCTTAGTAACAATTCTTCATGATGAAGTTGCAATGTTGAAAAAACATAATTATCATCATGACATGTATTTACAAACTTTGACTGTCAACTGGACAGAAACAAGATAATTTTTTTATCTATTTAAATTGTTTATCACAACAAAAATAAATACAGATATTTAATCTGCATCGTTAGTCGTTAAAAATCAAAATGTTATTATTTGTTTTTTTAACCTATTATCTAGAAAATGACCAGCTGAGTAAAAAGTTTAAGTTTCTTTGCTCAACCTTGAATATACAATTTATTTGTGCATAAAACAGATGCCTTTTCGTGTAAAAATAATCTAATAATGCCTGCGAATACACTTCCAATCCAAAACCTACATTTCATAAAAACATAAAAAAAAACCAAAAGAAGTATTTTTGTCATTATTGTGTTGTTGATCATTCGTCAACCAATCAAAGTTTTCCATTCTTCTTCTTATCGTGTGGTTGATGAACAACCTGGTGTCAGAGTTTAAGCCGCCCGTAGGCCTCTGACATGGCTTCACACACCGTTGACAAATATCTCGGGTGTGCTGGTTTCCTCACGATGTTTTCCTTCACCGTTAAAGCGTCGAATGATGGTACATAGGATGGTTATTCCATTAATCCCACCTGTTTAGTTTTTAATTTTTTTTTTATGAACATAGTTGGTTTGGTTTTCAAGAAGTCAGGTTTTTTAATTATTTTAAATATATACGTTTTACTTATTTTTTATACAACTCGATATATTTCCTAAACGGTCAGTCAAATCGAAAAATGTTGTTAGAAAACTAAAAATATTTTTTTAAATACCACTCTACGATACCCTACTTGACAATATGGCGCCAAGCAGACGCCATATTGGATTGTCACCGCCGCCATGTTGGTAAATCGAAAAAAAAAAAACAAAAAAAAAACACCCACCTCATATCCGGGGAGAAATCCACGGCGCAAGCGTACCCGGCCACCATGTGTCCGGTGAAGGTTTTCTTGCGGTTCATCTTGAACCGGTTGAGCGCGCTGAACACGATCACCTTGTTGTCCATGGACTGGCACGCCAGCCACTTGCCGTTTGGCGACGCCGTCACGGCTGGCAGGGAGTGCATCGATGGGTCCGCTATGTACTTCATGTCGACTGGTATGTCCCTGGGGAATGTTAATAGAAGTTTTAAAAAATTGTAAAAGAAAAGGACTCTCTGTTTAAAACCTTTTTTTTGGCCTGGAATAATTTGAAAAATAAAACAACTCTAAATGCACAAGATGTCATAATCCTTACTAATATTATAAACGTGAAAGTTTGTGAGTATGGATGGATGGTTGTTTGTTATTCTTTCACGCTCAAACGTCTGAATTTCTTAAATTTGGTATGATGGTAGCTGGCACTCTGGAATAACATAAAGGCTACTTTTTTTTTCAAAACTCAACCCCCATGGGGTTCATTGGGGGGGTAGGGGGGAGGGGGGTGAATTTTATAAAACTTGGTATGGAGGTAACTGGCACTCCGGATACACCAGCGCTATCATTTTTTTTTAAATTCAACCCCAATGGGGGTCATGGGGGGGGAGGGAATGAAAATTTGTATGGGAGAACGTTTACGTGTTTATAGATTTTTATAAAACTTGGTATGGAGGGGGGATTAGGCTTGCGGGGACAGCGGGAATACACGGTCAGATTCTACAATCAAATTACATATTACACCAGATTTTACGCAGGCGAAGTCGCGGGCGTCCTCTAGTGGCTTGATATAGCAGTAAAAGCAAAAAATCAAATAGTACAGTTCAATCAAATATGATAACTTCTAGTGTCGTAGAAATGTAGGCTTTAAGTGAAATGCATAAGAGTAGTTTTAGGATACACACGATCGTTGTTAATGATGTTTTTTAAACATTAGTATTATTACTTAAGATTAAGAATTCAAATCTATTAAACACATATTTATCGAAAAAACATACAACATACCCTCATTTTGCAACTAGCAAAATAAATTAATGATTTCAGTGTGAAAGAGTGATTGCTTTTTTTCACACTGGTAAAAAGTATTAGGTACTCTTTTTCGCAAGTCCGGTGACGATGACTACTTCCAGCCATCATCGGCTGTCAGTTAGGGAAAAAAGTGGTTATATCCTTACCACTCCCAGACGCGCAAGCTCTTGTCGTCGGAGGTGGTGACGAAGCGTCGGTTGTCGTCGACGAAGGTGATGGTGTTGACGGCGCCGAGGTGCCGGTCGTACTCCTGCACCGCCTCGCCGCTGCGCGTGTCCCACTGCGGTAGGATATGAACAATAACTAGGGTACAAGACTATTTTTTTATTTGTTATTTTGAATTTTTCTTTTTTTGACGTACATACATATCGCACTTCCATTCAAATAGTGTCACAACTCAAAAGACCAAATCGTGGAGAAAATTGCATTTGAAATTTACACTTTCATATTGGATAACGTAATGATGGAATAAAAGGGATTTTAATTTTTTTTTTTTAGTTGTGACAGTATTTGAACGGAGGTGCGATATGTCTTTACGAATAATATATGGCATCTTATTACAATTTAATCTTACGAAGACTAATGAGTAATTTATTTAAAACTCAAACTGCTAAAATTATTGTTTGTGTAAGAATGCGTCCATTAACACTTTTCTTATTGTCTCTATTTAAGGGGAGGACACTTTGTTGTTTTTAATGCTATTTAAAGCAGTAATGTAAATTTAAAATTTGAAAAAAATGGCATTCATGACCCCGCCTGAACGGGGACTTGAACCATCGGTTTTCAGATATCGCGTCTGCTGCTCTAACTAACTGAGCTATCCGGGTGTTGAGTCACCAATGCGACGGGTGGCGTCACCACTGAGAAACGAGTAGAATAGAGAGAGAGTAAGAAAGAGAAAAAGATACAAAGGCAGAGGAATTAACATCTTTGTTACCTTCTCTCCCTTTTTGACCCTATTAACACAGACGTAAATGGTGACCAAAACAAATCTCCTATTCTTTTAATTTGGTTACTACTACTTATCCTGCAAAAATTATTGCTAAAGTTACTCAAGCTTGAAAATACAATTGATACCTCAAATTGTATGAAATAATAAGGGTAAATAAGTATTTCTCATGTCCCATTAAACACAATTTTTACAATCATACTTCAGTACCATGCTTCACAGAGGCGCCATCTAGTATTCCCAAATATTTGTCTTTATGGGTCTACACGCGTTATTAGGAATAGCAAATACATAGCTACTTACTGCCCGACGTTTCGACTGGGTTACACCAATCGTGGTCGCGAGCGACCTAATAACGCGTGTAGCCATAAAGACAAATATTTAGTGTAATGGAACGCGAAAGTCTAAAATCATACATAGTGTTGCGGGAACGGGGTACGTTAAATTCAAGATACGCCAAAAGTCACCAAAAGACAATTAATTTATTTATCGACTAACAATTACACAATTAAACACTTAAAAACACAATTAGAAACACTTAATTACAACACTAAACACGGAACACTAAATTACACTAAAGCACTGAATCACACTAAAACACTGAATTTCACTGACTATTCGCAGGTAACGCACTCGATCACTCTTAGTTCGCAGGAGACTGATTCGCTTCGCTTTCCAAATCGGAACTGTCCCGTCGCGTCGTACATCCCGCTTTTATACCCAGTGAGGACGCAGCTCTTCGCGTGGCGTCGAGAATCTTCTCGCGGGGATCGAAATTTCTAGAACTCGCTGGAGCTCGCTCCGACCGACCAGAGTGTGTGACGTAGTATCGTGCAAGCGAATATAGACCTTATCCATACGACGATAAGACTAATTTCGCTTGCACGGTCTCTCAAGGTCGTAATATTATTATTACTTTAGAACACTCTAGAGCTCGCTACAACCTACCAGAGTGTGTAGCGTAGTATCGTGCAAGCGAATATAGACCTTATCCATACGACGATAAGACTAATTCCGCTTGCACGGTCTCTCGTGGTCGTAACATTATCCCCTCTTAGTCATGCTCGTCCCGAGCATCATTTGACCCATGGTAACGAGCCAATCGATCAATGTGAACAATTTTCGGCTTGCCTCTTGTCCCTTGTTTGATCCGATAGGTTAAGTCGTTCAGCCTAGTGATGATCTTGTATGGTCCTTCCCACCTTGGCTGGAACTTCGGTGATTTGCCCTTCTTCCTGAGTGGGTTGTGTAACCAAACCAGACTCCCTTCATCGAAACCGTCGGTGTTGGCTTTGCGGTCGTAACGGGTTTTCATTCTTTCGCTGGATTTTAGACTGCAGTCTCTGACGAGAGCATGTACTTCATCCAGGCGCTTCTGTAGGTCAGCCGCATACTCGGTTACTGGTTTCGGAGCTTCTGGCGGTGTCCCAGTCAACGCGTCTACCGGAAGCCGCATTTCTCTACCGAAGTTTACCATTGCTGGGGTTGCGCTGGTGCTATCGTGGATCGCAGATCGGTAGGACAGCAAGAAAAGCGGTATGTACTGGTCCCAGTCTCGTTGATGCTCGTCCACAACTTTGGCCAAGTGGTTTTCCAACGTTTGGTTGAATCTCTCGACCATGCCATCGGATTGCGGGTGTGCTGGTGTAGTACGGGTCTTATGCATACCCAACAGTTGACAGACCTCCTGGAACAGTGCTGACTCAAAAGTTTCTTCCTTGGTCAGAATGTATCTCAAGAGGCACACCAAATCGGCAAATTACCTCGTGGACTAACTTCTTGGCGACCGTCTTTGCTTCTTGATTAGGCGTAGCGAAGACTTCAGGCCACTTAGTAAAGTAATCTTGGACCACAATGATGTACTTGTTTCCCTCATCGGATTCTGGAAAGGGGCCAGCTACGTCTACTGCGATTCTTTCCCATGGAGCGCCGACGTTGTACAGCTTGAGTTTGCCCTTACTTCTGGTTTGTGGGCCCTTTACTGATGCGCAAGTCGTACATTTCTTGCACCAGTCTTCGACGTCCTCCCGACAGTGTATCCAGTAGAACCTCTGTCTCAGCTTCTCTAGGGTCTTCTTCACGCCTAAATGTCCCCGGATACCCCATCGTGTATGTACCTCAGTAGAGAAGCAACCTGTTTACGGGGTACAATCAGCTGTAGTGTCGTTTGATCCCCTTTTGGTGTTTCCCATTTCCTGAAGAGTACTCCATCCTTAATCTCCAAACTGTCCCATTGTGCCCAGTAACTTTTCGTGATGGGGCTTGATGATGCTACATGGCTCCAAGAAGGTTTTTGACCTACTTCTTTCCATTCAAATATTTTCCTCAGGTCACTATCCTCTTTTGAGCCTTTTTGATAGCTTCTTCTGCTCCATTCATTATCAAGTCCCTGGGTGGTAATCATCCGGACTTCTTCTTTAGTCTCCGTCTTAGAACAATGACTGCAGGCCACAGGACAAGGTCTCCTTGATAGGGCATCGGCATTCAAATGTGTTCTACCACTCCGATGTTCTGTTGTGAAGTTGTACTCCTGTAGCTGCTCTAACCACCGCGCCACTTGTCCTTCAGGGTTCTTAAACTGCAAGAGCCATTTTAACGCAGCATGATCTGTCCGCAGGGTAAACTGTCTTCCAACGAGGTACTTGTTGAAATGCTGTAGAGTCTTCACTACCGCCAACAGTTCCTTACGAGTCACACAGTAGTTCCTTTCAGGTTTTGAAAGTGACTTACTGAAATAGGCGATCACGACTTCCCGTTCACCCTGCTCTTGCGACAGAACTCCGCCTATGCCAGTATTGCTGGCATCAGTGTCCACAATAAACCTTCCTTCTCTGTTCGGGTAGCCAAGTATAGGACTGGTGCAGAGGTGTTCTTTTAATCTGACGAAGGCTTGATCACATTCCGAGTCCCAGGCGAATACTCGTTTATCTTCCGTGAGCCGATGAAGAGGTTTCGCTATATCAGAGAAGTTCTTTACAAAGCGCCGGTAGTATGCGCATAAACCCAAAAATGATCTCACGTCGGTCTTGTTAGCTGGAATAGGCCATTCTTGGACAGCTTTAATCTTCTCTGGGTCGGTCCTTACACCTTTCGATGAAATAATGTGGCCTAAATAGGCGACTTCTTCCTTGAAAAACGTGCATTTCTTTGGGCTGAGTTTTAAGTTTGCTTCTCGTATTCTAGTGAAAACCTTCCTCAGGTTACTGACATGCTCTATGAAATTTCGACCCATGATAATGATGTCATCCAGATAGACCAGGCATGCATCACCCAGAAGTCCAACCAGTACCCTTTCCATCAACCGCTCGAATGTCGCCGGAGCGTTGCAAAGACCAAAGGGCATGACGTTGAACTGCCACAATCCATTCCTAGTTCCGGTCGTAAATGCCGTCTTCTCCTTGTCTGCTGGATGGATGTCTACTTGCCAGTACCCACTCTTAAGGTCCACTGTTGAGAACCACTTCATGCCGCTCAACATGTCCAGTGTGTCGTCTATACGGGGCAGAGGGTAGCTGTCCTTCTTCGTTGCATTATTCAACAACCGGTAGTCCACACAAAACCTGGTGCTGCCGTCCTTCTTCTTTACCAGGACTACTGGCGAAGACCACGGGCTTGTTGAAGGTTCTATGATGCGGTTCTTCTGCATCTCGGCAACCATGTCTGCTACCTCCTTCTCTTTGGCAAATGGAAGGCGTCTAGGCCGCTGCTTTATTGGTGGCGCGTCTCCCGTGTCTATTCTGTGTTTAACGAGACCTGTCCTTCCCAAATCATGGTCACCCTTCGAAAATATGTCGTTGAAATCTAGCAACAACCTTTTAGCTTGCTGAAGTTCCCGCTCAGAGAGCTTGTCCTTACAATTTGCTAGGAGCGGTGTGACGTCATCTCGTTGACAGGATTCCGGTTCCCGGGCCCTTTTCATCCTTCTGATGGATTGGCCTGCATCGCACCGTCCGATGACACAGTTTCTTCGTAGCTGCACTTCATCTCCGCTAAGATTGATGACTCGCACCAGCGCTCCTTTTCCGGTCATTGCCAGAGTTCTTGCTGTGATCCAACTCGGATGGTCGCCGCAGTTTTCTATGACGACGCTTCGCCCTTGACATGCAGTGTAAGGGAATCTAACTTTGACCAGAGTTTCAGATCTCGGCGGTAGGGTCGTGTTTTTCAGGCAGTAAACTGCGCATGATCTCGCTCCCTCTAGGAATACTTCTTGTTCGGGGAAACTAAGTACTCCTTTAGCGACGTCTACCACACACTTCTGGTCTCTTAAAAAGTCCAATCCGATGATGCAATCGTCCGTGATGTCTGCTACGAGTACACCGTATTCAAAGGTTTGTTCTCCAATGGTTATCTTCGCCATCGTCTCACCGAAGACGGTAACTGGCTGGCCTGTTGCTGTTTGAAGCTGAACGGATGGTCTCTGATTCCACACAATAGTCCTTTTCAATAGCTCCGGACGCACTATTGTTCTTGAAGCACCGGTGTCAATAGTAAAATGACACGTTACGCTGTTCAGCTGTCCAACCACTGTAAGGTTGTTCCCATTACCAATCTGTGAAACAGTGACGGTAGGGGCTCGATGTTGACCAGCCAGCGCCCGCCCCACGGCCCTGGCTTCTTCTAGTTTAACGACAGCTCTTCTGCGTCCACCTGTGTAGAGGACGCTACTGTCGTTCTACGTGGCCATCTTCGCTTGGGGCAACTACTCCGAATATGGCCCCTCTCGCCGCAGCCATAGCACATCGGACCCAAAGAAGGTTTTTCCTTCACCCCAACTACTCGAAGTCGTGGAGTTTGAGCGTCTTGTCGCACGGCTTCCACCTCCAAAGCATGGGCTAGAGCTTCCTGTAAGGTCTGATGATGGCTCAATTTCACGGTGTGTCTGACGTCTGCGTCTCTAATTCCATCACAGAAAGCTTGCGGGATCATTGATTCCACCATTGTCGGGCATGACACGTACGCACGTCTGACTAGCCTTTCGATTTCCGTTGCCCATTGCTGCAGACTCTCACCAGGCTTCTGCTGTCGGTCGCGGAGTTGTGCTCTATACGCGTGTTCCAAGTGTTTGTCGCTGTACCTGCCCTCTAGTGCTCTTTGGAGAGCACCTAAAGTTCTGTTATCCGAAGGCAGGTTTTCCAACGTGAGC
This sequence comes from Maruca vitrata, assembly GCA_039566165.1. Taxonomy (NCBI): domain Eukaryota; kingdom Metazoa; phylum Arthropoda; class Insecta; order Lepidoptera; family Crambidae; genus Maruca; species Maruca vitrata. The sequence goes on along the minus strand of CM076919.1, from coordinate 15,271,737 downwards.
AGGGCATCTCCACGAAGAGCCAGAGTCAGAGCTATCAATGACTCTTCCTCGTTCCACCCCTTTCCTTTAGCCACCGTCTCGAACTGGTACCAAAATGCTGCCCAAGACGTCGTTCCATCGAAGTGGGGTACTTCGATTTTCGGAGAATCCGACACTACCGTAGCACCCCGGGTCCCCACTCTTGCCATTTTGGTATGCAGCTGTCGCATCTCAGCATCCACCTGGCTCAATCGATCCTCGTGTTGGGTGAATCGATCTTCATGTTGGGTGAGTCGATCTTCGTGTTGGGTCAGTCGATCTTCGTGTTGGGTCTTGACGCTTAGCACATCATCCTTGAGAGCATCAATCTGCTTTTCTAATACTTCGTTCTTCTTTTCAATAGGCCCCAACAAACTCTTGCTTAGCTCTTCCTTGAGTTCGACCAGTTGCTCCTCCTGGCGACGGGCTTGCTCCTCCTGGCGAAGGTCTTGCTTTTCCTGGCGAAGGGCTTGTTCTTCCCTCAGCTTAGCAAATTGTGCTTCCTGAAGTCGGGCAAGCTCCTCCTGGCGGCGGGCTTGCTCACGGGCTTGCTCCTCCTGGCGGCGGGCTTGCTCACGGGCTTGCTCCTCCTGGCGGCGGGCTTGCTCCTCCTGGCGGCGGGCTTGCTCCTCCTGGCGGCTGGCTTGTGTCTGCAGCATTTTAAATAAGTCTGCAAGCTCCACAGGCCCAATTGATGTTTGAATTGATCCCTCCGTTGAAGTGCCTTCACCCTCTTGCAGGGCCGCGGTTTGACTCCTTGTTACTCGACCCTCACTGTCTTCTCGTGGTGTAAGAGGCATCTTGAATTCCACTTCTGACACCAATTGTTGCGGGAACGGGGTACGTTAAATTCAAGATACGCCAAAAGTCACCAAAAGACAATTAATTTATTTATCGACTAACAATTACACAATTAAACACTTAAAAACACAATTAGAAACACTTAATTACAACACTAAACACGGAACACTAAATTACACTAAAGCACTGAATCACACTAAAACACTGAATTTCACTGACTATTCGCAGGTAACGCACTCGATCACTCTTAGTTCGCAGGAGACTGATTCGCTTCGCTTTCCAAATCGGAACTGTCCCGTCGCGTCGTACATCCCGCTTTTTATACCCAGTGAGGACGCAGCTCTTCGCGTGGCGTCGAGAATCTTCTCGCGGGGATCGAAATTTCTAGAACTCGCTGGAGCTCGCTCCGACCGACCAGAGTGTGTGACGTAGTATCGTGCAAGCGAATATAGACCTTATCCATACGACGATAAGACTAATTTCGCTTGCACGGTCTCTCAAGGTCGTAATATTATTATTACTTTAGAACACTCTAGAGCTCGCTACAACCTACCAGAGTGTGTAGCGTAGTATCGTGCAAGCGAATATAGACCTTATCCATACGACGATAAGACTAATTCCGCTTGCACGGTCTCTCGTGGTCGTAACAATTGTATTCCCAAGTCAACAGTCAACATCCATACTTACACATATAATCTTCTTGTCAGATGTCCCAGCTACGAAGAGATGCTGCTTATCGGGGTCCGGGTTGAACTTTGCGCAGTACGGGACCTTCCGGGACGTGAACCGGGACACGCACGCGCCTGTCTCAGTGTCCCACAGCTTTATGTACCGGTCGTATGCTACGGACAGACAGAGTGATTGTAGAGTTACATAAATACATACATGCATACGTGGCGTGCATTTGGGGAGGCCTATGTCCAGCAGTGGACAGGAATGGGCTGATGATGATGATACAAATTACTTGATTACAGAGTTATAGGGTTAAAAAGGAAGCAAGTGATACATTGGACTAAGAAGTTCCAAAAGCAACCGACAGATGGCGGTGATGAACAATGGCCATACAAATCTCAGTGCTAATATGCATTTCTACATCGCGCAATAACAATTATCAATATATATAGAATTATTTTTTGGAATGAGAGCCATCCACTCCTCTGCAAAATATATATTTTTTTCATGAAATATCATAACAATATACACCATGTAATTTAGTGGTTGTTTTCCCGTAGCTAACGTAACATCCAACACGAAAGCGTGAAAAGTGATCGATCTTTGACGAGATGTGTCATAATCAGATATTGCTCATTGCATGAAATTTATCATTAAAGCTAAAAACTACACAAACCTCTGTACTATTAAGATAGAATCATTTTACTGCAAAAAAAAAAAACCACTAAATTTCACGGAGTATATTAAAAAAAACTCAGTTTTCCATCTAGTCCTGATAATGACAAAAAAAAAAAACATTGCCTCACCAGCAGAAAGGAAATGCGTCCCCTCATTATTGAAGTTGACATCCCTCACGGCCTGCCGGTGCCCGAAGTACGTCCTCAGGCACCGCCGCTCCCCGTACGCCTCCCACAGCTTCACGCGCGCGTCCAGCCCCCCGGACGCGAACACGTGGGCCGTCCCGGGGATCCAGCGAGCCACCGACACACCCTTTGTGTGGCCCTTCCACGTGTGGATGTGGGCCTGAAACACGAAGGGAGGATTGATGTATGTTGTTGAGATGATTAGGGGTGTGAGAAATAAATAAAAAAGAAATTTAATCAAAAACCCGTCTCACTAAAATATTACAAAATATTATAATAAGAACATGCATAATTATCTGGTTATGAATTTAATATGTTTTTGAAGGCAGTTATTAAGGACCTTCCATCATCAGCTCGTCATCATAACATTATGATTGCCAGAAGCGAATGCCGATATAACTTCAGAAATTATGTAAAATATTGTAAATGTGCCTATAAAATTTGAGGGTTGCCCTCGATTTCCCTCATATTCCATCACCAGGTCAAGATATGCTGACAATGGGACCACCTGGAAACTATATCCTTTCAGACAAAAAAGAATTTTCCAAATCGTTCCAGGCGTCTTCAAGTAATCAGCAAGAATTGAAATACCTCCTCCTTTTTTGAAGTCGGTTAAAAATAAATAATATATCTTGAATATCTTGACCTTAACCTCCATATATATTTTAGAAATGTGTAAATTCATAAAAAGGAATCCTAACATCTTCGACGCGTCATTATGTACTAGGTTATACGACTCACGCGCTAACAATAAAAATAAGTATAAATTGCCTAACAGCCGCCTACACCTACACAGCACTAGCCCATATGTAACTGCATTAAAAATATACAATAATCTACCCAATGACTTAAGAATGGAGGAAAATTCAGATGCGTTCATAAAAAAGATAAAAAAGATTCTGCAAAAAAAATCCTATTATACTTTAACTGAATACTTCAATGATAAACATTTTACATTACAATAATTCCTTACATACTAACTCAATAATTTCTATAACTATACTAATAAACTGTTTGTGTTTTCTAATATGATAATTAATTAATTCATAAAACTATTAAAAAGGATTCATTGCACCTTAGCAAATGTCTAATTTTGTTTGTGTTAGCTATGCCCAAGAGGGTAACATGATGTACTGGAATATGTTTATACCACCTGTATTGTTACATTCATGAATGCAATAAACACTTTTGACTTTGACTTTGACTTTGAATAAATAATGATTATCACCTTAGGCAGGAAGCACTTGTCGGGCGGCGCGTCGCTGCGCAAGTGAGTCTCGCTGCGCGGCGGCTCCAGCCACGAGCGGCCCTGGTAGTCTGTCGCCTTCTCAACTGGAAAGATACATTTATTTATTAAGAATAAGAATACACTTATTGACTCATATTACAAATTGTAACATAGATAAGAACATAACAAATTATACATGTTGCAATGAATGAGACAAAGAAAAGGAGCTCAGCCGATGTTGCCTTGGGAGTGTATTCCCGGGCAACGCTGGGGAGTAACTGAAAACCAGCATTGCCTTCTAGCTAACATCCAATATTCTTATATAAAACAAGCTTATTAGTATTCCTTATTCAGCATTTCAATCTAAAACAGGTAGTCTCAGATTCCCTTAACAGATTGACAATCTTACTCAAGTTTTTGTATAGACTTTGCTCATAATTCTTGGAAAGACGGACCAGGTATAAAGTATCATGGAATGTAGAGGATTGCAGATTAATTTCTAAACTTGGCAATGTAGTGTATTTATGGTCCTTAACAATCATCAAAAATCAAAAATATGTAGCATGCAATAGCATGTCAGATAGAACTGAGAACCCAGAGAGTATATTTTATTTATAACTTACTGTGTAATACAGACTTCTCCTCCAGTGGTTTGTCGTCTTCAACTTTGCCTCTCTTTTGTCGCTTTGCTAATATTTCTTCTAATTCTTTCGCTTCATCGCCCTCTGGCTTCATTACTCTGAAAAAATATAATATTTCAAATGTTAATAATGTTAGCAAGGAAATATCTACTCTGCATGGTAACAACACTTTCAAAGTTTCTATAGAATTTATCCTCAAAATCCAATTTTGGTAAAATCTAAGTGTTTCATTATTGGTTTAATTAATGTAATAATCTTCATCATCAGCCCATTTATGTACCCACTGTTGAGGCATGGGCCTACCTTAAACTAGGGTGATAAGGCCTCAGTCAACCACGCTGGCCAAGTGTGGTTTGGTTGACTACATAACTTAAGAATTTCTTTGTAGGTGTGCAGGTTTCCTTATGATGTCTTATTACTTCACTATTAAAGCTTCAAATAATCATACATATGAATTTCAAATTTGGAAAACACAGTTTGGGGTTTGAACTGGCAACCTCTTGCATGGCTAGCCAAGACCAAAACCACTCAGCCAACCAAGCCAACACATTTGTAATAATAAGGGTGGTATATAATATATAATTGTACTTCGACGTTGCATCCTCGAGATTTATGATAACACTTGTAGTCCACTCTTCAATGTATTAGGCATCGAACGAGATGCAACGTCTCATACAATTACGGTCAAACTTCACTTTAGGTAAGTTTGTTTAACCATCAATTATCGAGTATAACAGTTGAGTATAGCTTAAAGACTATAAACAATTCATGAAGTTCCTTACCTCTGCTCCCCTACATATCCACCCCAAGGCCCCAGGAAGCCATTGATATCTTCGGGATTGTCATTTTTGTTTCTCTTCTTTTTGTCTAACGGCCTCTTTTTTATCGACTCAAACACTGATTTGCCCTCTGATTCAGGAGGGGGCGCCACCATCGCTGACACTGTAAATATTCATTTAAATATAAACATGAAAGTTATTAGTAAAGCCTATAGAGGCTGTAGTAATGAAAAGTATAGACTTTTCATAATACATTTTTAAAACTCACAATTTTGTACATCTCAGTTAACAGTCTAGAGATCAGTAGTTATTTTGAAATGTTGATTTTTCTATGGAATAGATAATATTTATACAGGTTTTATTACATGAATAATATTTATTTATTTAATATGTTGCAAAATCAGGTTAAACAGATATTTATTATGTGTGAATAGGGAAGAAGGGAAGTTATTGAAAACACAACAAAATAAGTTCACTAGATTTTCATTTGTATGTTTCTTACCCACAACAGCATTCCCAGCATTGCCCTGATCATTCTCTGTAGAAGGATCCATAGCATAACCATAACTTGTGAAGGTCCGTCTCTGGTTTTCAAACTGAAAGTCGCTAATGTGTGCCATCTCCACAAAACCAGATAAGATATTTCTATTCGCCTTCATTTGTTGTGTCTGGAAAGGGTTCTCTGGACCAAATGTTGGTGCATAAAGCTCCTCAACTTTTGGATTATGCATTAATTCTTGGTTTGCTGGTATCAGAACTCGGGTATCATCATTATTCTGTAATTTAAACAAATAAGATACAGTAATTGAAACACACATGAATATATATACTGACATAGGCATTTTGATTCATCAATTAATGTACTGAATAATATATTTGCCATCTTTCTTTAATTAAAATGGCAAAAGATGATATTTATGAGGGTATATTTATTAACCTATAGCATCTTCCCATGAGTTCATATAAATAAGGCCTAGGAGTTAATTAATAAAGAATATATACTTACAGTAGGCATAACTACAGGCGCAGCACAGACTTGCATAGACTTTGCTACCGATAAATTGGGATCAACAGGCTTTAAATGCGTCAACATACTTTCGTTGCTATGTTGGGTTACTACTTCGGAGTCTTTCTCTCCCTCGTCTTCTGAACTACTACCGTAACTTTGGATATTCAACATTTTGTTGTTTGTTGTGTCTATTTAATCAGATAATTTTAACACTTAAACTTAATTGTATTCAATATAAACATCATCACAACAAGAAAACATGCAGTATTTGTAGCATCGCAAATACTTGTCTGTCAAAATGTCAACGTCTGTGTCATTCATATTTGTCATGTTTTTTTTTAATCATCTGTACACAGATTACACAAGAAATGAATGTTGCCAATTAAAAAAAGTTAAAAAGAATTCGTCAAATTGGCATAGACCAAAGAGCATAGATTTTAATTGAACGCAGCCAATACTTCACTTGTTTTTTCAGGGCTGCCAACTTGACAATCTTAAAATCCATAAGTCAGGTGACGAGCCCTTGTGACATTTCTCAATTCACCAAAAATAAATCTGTAAATAATTTCCCAAAAAAACTCCACAAAATGGCTTTGCAGGCGGCTGTTAAGGGAAAGCTGATCAGCGTTATCGGAGATGAGGTATGTACAGCCCATAACCTATCTTTTGGAAATGAATTTCCAATGAAAATGTTAATTGTTACTAAGGCGTAGTTTTTCGGTTTTTTCTTATTGTTTATAATAAAAAACACATATTTCTATTTACAGGACACATGCGTTGGATTCCTCCTTGGAGGTATTGGTGAAATCAACAAGAACAGGCACCCAAATTTCATGGTTGTTGATAAGAGTAAGTATGTCTTAAAAAATCTTTTGTGGGATGATTCTCAATAAAAGATCAGCATGCAGCAGATAATTGGTATTCATTGAAAATTAATTATTTCCCTGTAAATTCCAGACACAGCAGTGAGTGAAATTGAGGAGTGTTTCAAGCGGTTTGTCAAGCGCGATGACATTGATATCATCCTCATCAACCAGAACATCGCCGAGCTGATCCGACATGTGATCGACGGGCACACAGCCCCGGTGCCATCTGTCCTCGAGATCCCCTCAAAAGACCATCCATATGATGCTAGTAAGGACTCCATTCTGCGCCGCGCTAAGGTATGCTATAATTTTTTTTATATGCAAATATTATCACCAGACATTTACATGTATGCATCCAGGGCATTGCATGCAGGGTATTACTACCCTGATAGGTAAGATAGATGTAATAGATTCCCTTCAACCCATCTTTGTACTGATATATTAAATAGTAAAAAATAATAATTTATTGTGTGCAAATACTTTTTGCACTGTTTCAACTAACCAGATAATTCTTAATGACTTAACTGAAGGCTTATAGTGACACATTTCTTCTTTTGAGTTGATTTAATTAAGACCTAGCAACTGTTGCCGTACCATGAGCTAGCTATCGAAAACTTATGTATGTTAAAAACCTATTGAATAGTTTTTTTCATACTTCCGATTTCAGTTCTTAGCGTAACTGCTAGGGGCGCTGTACAAGTTTTTCATAGACATATTTACTTAGGCAATATAGAGTCTGTCACTTGCATATAAACATGGTATGGTATTATATGGTATATTTAGTGAATACTGATGTTCATGTATTATATTACACAGTAGTTATAATACACAGTTAATATAATCAATTTTTTTTCTTTTTCAGGGCATGTTCAACCCAGAAGACTTGGTACGCTAATACTAATTTATTGCATGATATTATTTGTCTGTTTTGGACCAGACTGGCACTTGTACATATGCCAACCAATATCAGCCTAACCACTAATTTACAATCAGTTATGACTGTTTTCTGTGTGCAATTTTTAAATAATCAGTTTGATTTCTAATACATACATTCCACCAAACAAATAAAAATACTATTATTATTATTATTTCCACTGTTGAAAGATATGAATAAGCAAAATATAAATAGTTGATAAATTATTCAAATATTATGGTTTAATGTAATTACAGAGTATTAATAATCTTGTATAGATTTGTTGAAGTTGTAATATAGAAGTTAAAACACCAATTGGCATTGTTTTATTTCAATATGTGCATGATTTTTGTGTGTACGGCGAATTTTTTACGTTTTTTTTTGTGCAATTGAAGTTCCACTAACATGTACAGTGAATGTACTGCAACTATGGAGTTTGTGCTGTGACCAAAGCTGTAAAGTCATGCAGTTTTGAATGGGTTTGTACATTTTAGTGTTACCTTTGTGAATTTATCTTTCTGTGATGATAAGTGTTGAAATGTTTGCAATATTAACATAATTATAGAAAAAAATATTAATCGAAAATTTATTTTTATTTTCAGTCAATGTTTGGATCAGATAACTACGCTACATAGTTATTTAGTTACTATTAGGTAGTTTAATACTTGGTGTAGTTTATTCTATTACTATCATATGATACTTTTACTGTTAATGGTGTTAACAATGTATTTCCAAAGTTTGTTGTCGATCGATGTACCTGCTTGTAAAAAATAAACCAACTAAATTATATTAAAATTGTTTATTTTAAAATTTAATTAACAAACTTACATAAAATACTTACATACTATCACACAGATATTATAATACAAACAATATAATAGAGTGCACACAACCATAATGAGTAGGTAGTTAGAGTTATCAGGTAACGATCATCAGTATTTGGTATCGGGGGGTGAGTTTTGAGATATATACCCGTAGTTAGGTTCGGTGGGTGGTGAGTTATTCGTCGAATTCGGCGACGTCGTTTTCGGCCTTCTTGTGTCCAACCCAGTCCCATTTGGAGTAGTGGAGCTTGGTCTTCTTGAACTTGGGGTTCTTGGAGGTGATGCGGACGAAGACACGGCGGCCGAAGAGCGGTTGGAGCTGCCTGAAGTTGTCCACGAGAGGCAGGTTCAGGTTGGACAGGAGACCGCGGAAGTTGTCCATCTGTACAAAGAAAAAAAGGTAAGATGATGTAGTAGAGTAGAAATTAGTGGTGACAGAAGACGTGACCGGGCTGCAAATAGGGGTGAAAGCTCCTAAGTTTGGTGATGATACAAGGCTCCTCCAAAACATGGTTGTAGTTAGTTAAGAAAAATTATGAGTCGGCAAGTGGATGGCACTTTATTTGACTACCTCGAAATGTGTATTTATGTCACTGGCATCAGAAGTCTGCTCTGTTTCTACCTAGATCCCTGGTATTATTTAGTTGCGTGGATAATGCTAGTGATCTCCAATATTTGCAAGAAACAGCAGATTTCGGGTAGGATTTAAATCGAACAGCATATTTTGTGAAATTCCAAAATGCAGGTATCCTGAATGTAGATCGTACCTACTGTTCCCCCTAGATCTATTATTCTCAACTTTGGAAAAAAGGCCCTAATAAGAAGTGCATTGGATTTTGGACAGCATATTTTGTGAAATTCCAAAATATAGAATCCTGAACGTAGATTGTACTGTTTCCTCTAAATCTAATATTCTCAACATTGGAGAAAAGGTCCTATTGCGAAGTGTCGCTTACCTGGAAGACGGAGATCGGGAGGTAGTCAGAGAAGACGACCCACGTGACGGCTTCAGCGCAAGGGGGAGTGGTGAGGGAGCCCTTGTAGGTGTAGAAGCGCTCGGTGTCGAGCCCGGACAGGATGGACGAGAGGGAGAACGTGTGTGGGAGCTGCATGCTGGTGTTGTAGTTCTCGATGGCGGATAGGTTCTTCACGATGGGGGTTAGCAGCTTGGCGTCGAATTCGACCACCTGGAAAGTGTTTGATGAAGTAGTGTCAAGGATTTGTATCCTTGAATGTTGATGTTGATAAGCAGTCAACAAATTTGATTTGATTCATCAGCACTTTTGATGAGATTTTACAGCTTGTATTGGGCAAAGTTGGTGGAGCAACTAGATCAGGCGTTGACTAAGTTATGGTTTGTTTGATTTAAGATTTTCAATTTAAATTGATAAAAAAATATTGTAAACCAAATCCAAATCATAAGCAAAGACTTCTGATTTCTATGCATATGCAAGTGATTCTGCTCTTGAACTGCAAATGTTTGCCTAATTAATGTTGCAGGCGTTCTACCATTCATTGTTTAACACCTGTTACGTTCATGAGTAGTCAAAGACTGAAATTTGATCCGAATACAAAATGTATCGCGGAATTTTATCAGCAAAAGGTACTAAAGAAATAATCACCTGGTAGAAGAATGCGAGCACGCAAAGACCGTCGGGATGCTGGATGGCTTCAGGGAGAGTCCTGTACTTCTTGTTCCTGTGGATGATGTGCATCTCAAGAGGCAGCCTCATGTCGTTGAGGGTGTGCTCAGAACCGCGGTTGTTCTTGTCTCCCCAGTGGAAGTGCAGACTCTCAATCTCATACTCGTTGTCCAGAGGACCGCCGAAGATGTAGGGCAGACGGAAGCCTTTCTTTTCTTCTTCTGAACTGTATTTGGGGATGCTCAGTGCCACTGGAAAGATGAGAAGCTTTTTAGAGACCCTACAAGATCAGCAATTCGATATCTAGTAATATTTTCAATAAATGATTGGCGCAAGAAACGGCCAAAATTAATTAGAAGAAGAAATACCCAATATAGTCTATTGTGCCTGTCGACCTCATTGTGGATCTCTACGGCTTACCATCAGGTGGAGTAAGGTAATCTTGATAGTTCTTTTATAAAAAAAATATAATAGAAATATGTTAAGATGCCGTGAAAATATTACCTGAATGTCCGTTATTGGTTATCGTGAGCGGCCCAGGCAGCGGGTTTTGGTAGCCGATCAGTTCCATGGCGGGAATGGAGATGGGGATGGCCTGTCTCGCTGAGATGGCGATGGGGGACTGCTGGCGGCCCCCGCAGGCCGGGTGGAGGACGGCCCATCTCCTCTGGTCTGAGGCTCGGTAACCCCATCCGTGGACAGTGGACACTGCAAGAGAGGGAGAGATGTTACGTTAGATGAATACGGCCCGTAAAGTCTTCCAAGGTAAGTATCAACATAAGGGTACCAAAATGTTTCCCTAGACATCTTCTATCTTCATGCTCTTACTCTAGACAAGAGCGCAAAGGAGAACACCGTTCGCGTTGTCCTGAATGTTACCAATTTTGAGTAAGTAGTGCGTTGGTTGAACAGTTTGCAATTGTTTATGGTTCAACGAGCATTTGCAACTTTTTGAAAACTATTGATCATAATATGTTCAGGGTGCATAGTAAATTGAAGAAATGAAATAGTGTATTTATTGTTATTGATTTCTTTTGCAAACTGATTGGACACCTAAAATTATATAAATATGATTTTGGTACCTACATTGATGCATAACAGCTGTATAAGATTAGGCTTTTAAATTATGATCGTACCTATACGTACTTCTCGCAATGCATTGGGTGCAGGCCGAGTGCAAACATTCTCAAGGAAATGTTTAGTTAGTGAGATGCGGTGTTATGAAACACCGTCACCATTGTGGGCTATGGACAATTTTATTATTATAATGCTAATAACGTACCTAGACGCACACAACTACGAAAAGCATTGTTGCATTTCATCTTTTGTTTTGATGTGAATTTGTTTAACGTGTTAAAATGTTATCGACGGTATTAGATTAGGTAGGTATAACATGTTCCTTTAATCTTTTGTGAAGAAAGTCGCATGAATGCTACCAGCATTTCTGTAGAGTTTATCCTTATAATTGAATTGCTACCAATAGGTAAATCTTTTATACCATGGATCTACTTTTCCTAAAGAGCGCTCTAAATATAAGCCAAGTTCTTTTCAGTTATATCGCCACTATTATGTATCTATTATCCAACCAATTATGTATTGAAAGATAACAAAGCATTTAAGCTTGAGTCGATTTAAAATCCCACCCGCTCCTAAAATCCTGAACGCGTATTGAATGCATAAATAGACATCATAAAATCTATCAATCGTCTTAATTCCTCAATGTTTGACAGATTGTTTCATTAATTATGCAAATGGAGGCGGCAATATTTCAAAATCAAACGCGAATCACAATTAATTGCGCTTACGCACATTTTAATTCAAGTAGCTACGTGCTAGAACTCGATAATAAATTCGGTGTTTAAAAATCGACAATAAAGAATGTCCTAGCTGATTTAAATTCCCTTTGTGCCCGGCAACCAATCAAGTTCCATGTCAGAGCTTTTTAAAAGTCGCTAGGCAAACGGAATTATGCAAAACTATGCACATTGTGTATGTAGATGTATTAACTCGATTTTTTCTATGAACAGTTAATACTGGGATTGATGATTGTCAATTTATTGAATGGCATTTCAGACAAGACTTTAATGGTTTAGGTATTACGTGTTCTGACACTAATTATGGAGGTGGATCGTTAGGTTTGGAAAGCTCGTCCGGTATGATTTGTATTTAATACCAGGCGCAGGGAATAGTAGGTAATATCTTCAATCTTGCAAGTAGCACGGACTAAAAGCTAGAAATATCTTACAGTCCAAATGATAATATGCCTTTAAAATAGCGGTAAAAGTAAAAGTAGTTTTTTTTATTCGAATCGCGATTTAACTGCCTTGAACTTCAATCAATGCAATGCACATGTCAATCAGCAGACTGTATCACCTAACATTATGTAACAAAAAATAGTACTATTGATAGCATTAATAGATTCAGTTACCAAACTAATCCTGCAAAAAGTTATCCACACATATTTCGTGACAGCTGTCCGAATTCCTGAATCTGTAATGCAAATCACTCAGACGAAATGACCTAGACAAACATTAGCAACCTAGACATTAGATCTAGGTATGCTAAGATTTGGGGTCGATCGTGCAAGAAGATTATTGTAGGTGCTAGATGTTTCATAATTTTCTATTTACTTTTAAAATAACTGTCGAATAAGTACTTCAAACTTTTGTAAACTACCAATGTCGCAAATCCAATTTGAAAAGGTTTGAGTTTGAGCAATTTGGAAAAAAAATATAGGTATGACAATACATTATATATGCTTTATAAGTACTTACAATTACCTTCGTATCTAGACTGTGGGAAGTTATAGTACACATTACAGTAATATTATGTATAATGTGGTTAATCACATAATGCAATCAATTCCAGAAATCTTTAATTTAGTTCTTCAAATCAATAGCCAAACTTTCGTTGTTATTAAAACCTGATTAACTGATTCTATGCTTAATCGTTAAATCGTTGCAACTAATCAATTAATTAACCTACAGTAGCTTTTTTAGAACACTCTTTTCGTGATATTTGAACCGACCGAACGGGGAACCGTACTCGGGTACCTCGGTTAACGGATTTTTAAGCTGTTTCGTGTATAGATTCGTCTAGCACCGCATAGTTTTCGTGTTCTGTGTGGAACTTGAAACAGCATTAAAATATAGATTCGTCTATTTTACCAAATGACAATGTGCCACCAGCCTGTTTTAAAATGGATAATCGCAAACGCGTTTTAGAAAACCTTAATGGATTTTGTAAATAGCATAGTTGTAGTTAGTATACTGTAGATAGCGTTGTAAGGATCGTTCAATGATTTTATTTATCGATCTTGACCTGTGAAACATATTTTGATTACAACAGTTAAGAATTCAATGGGGCTGTTTTCAGTTCTCACTGGGAAAACAAACGAAGTAATTTGAGATAAAAATAATCATCAGCCCAATATTACCTCGACATCTCATTTTAAAGCCATGACGTGGACCACAAAATAAATAATAGAACAGGTGTATTTACGTAAAATAACAAATAACTTGTGCTTAATTAACTATTCAGTAATTTACAGACGCGTCGAGCGAGTGTCAAAATTGAGTATTTTAGTGATTGCAAATATATTTTTTGTGAAAAGTACTGAAAAATCAGTTTTTGCAAAAAGTGGTCTTGAGTCAAGTTCTAGTGCTCATCAAATATGAACTGAGACTCCTCCATTAATTGACGATTAGAGGATACAAAAAGAAGACAACGAGAGAAGAAACAATAAGAATGGTTTATTCCAAAGTTATTACCTACAAGTGGGGAATATTATACCCCAGAGGATTTTTCTGAATCAAAAACATCAGAGGTCAAGCAAAAACAAGGAGAAATGCTATAACAAATCGCGATCTATAATATAATTATAATAACTAAACCAGAAACTGAAAGAGCGTCACAAATCCGGATTCTTTTTTCTCAGATTCTAAATATACAACAATAATTTTGGAATTGCGAGTGCAGTGATTAACAGGCAAGGGAACATAGGACGCTCTACCTCTCCCCATTTTTTCAAGGATTTCTATGATGTCTTGAAACATTGGAGACGGATGGAGTACCTATTAATCTCAACCGTGCTAATATTGGTCTATCGGTCTTTTAGGTATGGAGCGTATTACGATAGTGATTTGATGTCGATTTGAGTTGTTTAGTGCTTGTAGATTGTTTGGTCGGATGTTTGTACGATCCGTCGCGGCGTAGAGGAACAATCCACGTGTTTCACATGTCTCTCATGGATTTTTGTGCTATACTTATCAGCGTATACATAGAGATAATCAATTTATATGGATAAGGGTTTGAACGTAACGTTTTTTTGATAGGCTATTTTTTCATTGATAGGATGATTGGGCAACCACTTGCATCAGCCTTAAATTTTATATTGGTCTAATTAATACGTTCAAATATTATTTGGTTTATGGGACGCGGTCAATTTTGGGTTATTTTGATTTTCTTGAGGGCTTTACAAATGTAGTGATTTATTTACGATTACAATAAACCGACGCAATTGCTCAATAGCTATTGCAAAACATTATTTTGTTTTTGATTATGTGAAGATTATAAAATAATAAGAAGATAGTATAATAGCGCTTTATAACATAATCGATCAGTTTTTTGTTTGTAAAATTAAAAATAAAAAATATTTTGCAATATTTAAATTAAGCTAAAATGTTATTCCTTGGTATTTAATACGCAATTGATTATTAATTAACGATATTAAATATGTACTTTTATATTAAATTTATATAATTTTGTTCAAAAATATTTGTTTTTTTTTCAAACTCACCTGTTGCCGCCAAAATGGCGAAGACAGCGGAAAACACAAAGGTATTCATGTTCACTGTACTAATGTTCGGGATGTGAAGATGAGTTGATGCCTCCTACCCCGGCGCCCGCGGTTTATATACTACACTTGGACTTCTGCTGCCCGGCCATTTACAATGGCCAGCGCGTCACCGCTGTGGGAACTAACCCCCCGATGCGGCGGCGACCGGCCGGCCGATCGTAGCGGCCCCGGAACCAAAGCAGTGCAGGAAGTATGGTACTTTTTTATTTCATTTTCTTTTTTGCTGGCCAGTAGTTTAGTATTGGGTATTTCACATATATTTCAAATTTATGGTGTCAGCCAAATTAAAAAAAAAGTGATTTACACGACGACTACACTTTTGTCCGGTCAGGACGCTTAGGACATTTTCACAATGTATGCAGTTAAACTACAATAATGGCATGTAATTCTTCTAGCAAAGATTAATCGATCATCGTCATCAGAAATCGCAAACTTAATAGAATACTTTGTGATTATTATAGATAGATGTATTTTAATTTTACGGCCGCGGATATTTTACTTACCTATGTTGGCTTTCATCCATTTAATAGTAACATGATTCGTTTTTAACATTTTATCATATAGTAGATGCTACAAAAAGAAATCTTTTTAAGTTGCACATAGTGATTCGAAATGGGAGTCAGGGCAATCCTAGTTACTGTGACACATTGCTACGTAGTCGAGAACCCTGCCTACGTTACAGTACAACTGACGGATTTCCCTGTTTCCTTACCTATTGGCTTGTATTTTATACTCCCTTTATCAGTGACGTAGTAAGTAATACACCTTCAATGATTCAGGGGCAAATTAAGTTGGTAGTTGTATGACACATTGAATCACTGACCCAATTTACCAATACATAAATGATGTCCCGATTTGATGATTTCAGCGACGTTCCAGCTACTGACCCTAATGATTTTACAAACTTCTGAAATTCGTGGTTTTGAGAAATAATAAACATAAGCATAGGTCTGTAATATATATTATCAAGTTGAATGGACAAATTAGCTACTTACTTACCACTTAAAAATCCCGCTAACATAGCGAAGTAATAGTCCCTGAAAACTTTTACTGGTACTCATGTTTTTTTAAAATTATACTCGGTAGTTATAAAAGTAGTGCTACAGCCACTACAGCTACAATTACTATATTTTTGGTAGAAATTACCTTTGGTACCCCGTAGTATTCTGATTTCTAGAAATGTTCACATTTCAATTCGCTCCCCCATTTCAAACTAAGGTGCAGATTAAATTTATTTTGTAATTAAGTACGTAGGAATGCAGGTAATTTACAGGAATGTACAAAACCTGCATCGCACCTGAACTAAATTACACTGATCAAAATTTCATAGAATTCTATTTAAGTCAACACACTTTCGTTTTGGTCACGATTCTTATTGGGTAATAGTTTAATCAAAGGAGTAAAAGTCACGTAAGGTGGCATGGTTGTGGGACATGTGCAATGGACACAGACCACTGTTCAACGATAAGATAATTTAGCAATCCACAAATATCCGTTCACGTTGTAGGCACGAGTAAAAGGATGCGGGAAAATTAACGTTGCCATGTCAATTTGAATTTGCTTACATACGTTATGATTTACTTACTACGCACTTAATGCAGGAAATGCAATGCTCCCGATTTGCAAATAATCCGAAAACACTATGCGGGTGCTATCTACTAAAGAATCTGTATTAGTAAATGAAGTTTGAATCTTACCTCGTATCGTATCTATACTAAGAATCGCCTACTCAATTTTTTAGTCGGCAATTATCCATGTTTTATAATAATATTTAATCAGATTTTAGAATTTTTGATTGTAGGTTCCTTTTCATAAATAGGAACATTTTTTTCAACTAAGTTTGATTCAAGGAGCTTATTGTTCTAAATATCCCACCACCCTAAGGGTATTACGGGCATGGTAGAATTCTTATATAGTAGATACCTACCTACTGATCTAAATCTAGAAAGGTAGATAGGTATATTATCTTAGTCGCTCATGTATTATAATAATCTCTAACTACTAATCTAACTTCGAAAAAAAGTATCTATAAAGAAGGTTAAATAAAAGGTTAACACAGACCTTATAAAGTTTAGCATACCTAGCTACAGTATGTTTGTTAATATTTTGGAATTTTCTTCTTTATAAACAATCCGATTTTATATCCGGGTCTTTTCAACCCAAATGCTCCAAGCTGGCATCTATAATTTCCCACAGCAGCCGCAGGTTAAACTGCAATGCTCGAATCTCTCGAACAATAGATAATAACATATGACATCGAGATGATGTCAATAATTAGGCTAGTTGATAAAACAGGACCATTGATTAGGGCCAAAATAAATAATAAAGATTACTGAATCCATCGCTAGCTAATACGCGGGGCATGGTGGGAGTTGCATAATAGATATAGGGCTCGACGGAGACACATCTCGTTTGTTGCTGGTGAAATTAATTAATATTTTTTGGCATTGATAAAAGACTATATTAACTCGCGAACATAATATGTAGCTTTGTTTGCGTAAAGTGGTTTAGTATATCCTGAAATATAATATTACAGAATGGTCTGTGAAATCAAACTACCCTTATAATTAAACTTACATACAGAGGGCCTACCATGAGTTGGCTATCGTAAACTTACGTACGTTAAAAACCTATCGAGTTGTTTTTTTCATATGGCCGATTGTAGTTTTTCGCGTAACCACCAGCCGGCGCTGTACATGTTTTTCATAGACATATTTACGTAGTCGATATCGAGCGCGTAAGTTTTAAACTCATGGTAGCCCCACTGGTAGCCCCACTGAGTAGGCAGTATGTTCCCTGTTGAGTTGTTTCCATTTGCGCCGGCTACGAGATATTAACGGAGATCAAGAACTGAACCAACTCAGGACCAACAATGCGATACGAGCCGAATGGCGCGGTTTCATACAAAATTACACTTCGCGGGGCATTTAAATATAAAAGGAGAAACTGACTGACTGACATATCGACCCACAGAATTAACGGCTAAACATCGACACTTAAAATTTGGAAGGGCTTAGGTACCGTAGAGGTGCACTAAGAAAGGAATTCCCGAAATTCCCACGGGTACGGGAGCTAGCCGGAAAATAATTTAGTATGTAAAATTCTGTAGTCCAAGCTAACGAAGTTGCGGGCACAGCTAGTTTTGTATAAAACCTCGCCCTTGCCCGCGTTACAGCCTTATTGGCCCTTAAAAAGTGTTTTCTCCTTGTAGAGACGGGGTCCTTAGGTGTGCTTAACCACTAGTTCTACAACACTACTGCAGTACTTTTAAGTTCACCAGTGGAACTGATTAGTGAAAGTAGAGGGAACATGCTGTCCTATGATCTTATCTCCCGGCTGATTTAGGACCTTCTTAGCAGACTAGAACAAAAATCGATACGCTTTTGAAATCCCTATTATCTATGTCTTCTTTGTAAGCCTTCATGATCTTACCTTTTTTTTTATTGGTAAAATGCATTTCGCACTGTCACTGCGTGTAAGGGGTGGTGTGCCGGACTCCCCAGCGATTGACGAGAATATAGTAAATGCCAGCCGCGGCTCTTGGACGGAGTGCAATGCCCAGGGGGTCTACCGACTAAATCAATGCGATGTACCTCATCGCCATAGGTAGACATGCCTCACCTGATCCCTGCATTTATAACTTGTATGTATGTACGGTCTGCTGCAAGAAGTGGTTTATCACCTTAAGTTAAAAAGCAATCGTGGGACACGGAACAACAAGGTTGATTTTTCCATGAGAAATATTCTGAAAGCTACTTATGCACTCGTTACTTGACGTCAACCTCAACTACCTTCGCTATTTTACTTAACATCAAAAATTTTCAAAAGTGGAAGACCTTTTTATGCCGACCGTACTTACGTTAAAAAAGATTCGTCGATAATTTTAAAAATGTTCTAAGTATAGGTACGTATAACTTGAATTTATTATGGACAAAATATATACCTACACAAGGTATTAATATAAAAATGTCTGAATTAAATAAACCTGACTAAATAAATACGTTCTTACAAATAATTTTAATTTCTTAGTTAGGTATTATACCTGAATGTGGTGGTGTAGGACGCGAACAAAATAACATTTCATGCACCATAGTCACATACATACATACACCTCAGTGGGTCTCTACCTAGAGTAGAAGGCTTAGACTAGGTAGGCGAAAATATTATTAGTTGCTAAAATCATGTTAATCTATGTGTTGTTCCCCAAAATAATATACATAGATCTACCTATCTAATAATATGTCAAGACCATCTGATTTATAGAGATTGACAGAACGGGACAAACATAAAGTCTACTCCAATTGCATTTTATTACAAGCAAATTTTTTGCGTAACCAAGCATGGGGTAATCGGTTTGAATTTTACAATTGATCTTAATTGTCTTGTTTGTATCCAAATATTAAGCTATGGATAGAGGTGAGTGCAAATTAGAAAAACTTTTATTTTATGGCACTATATTACTTATTTTTAGACATTGTTGAACGCCAGATATTTCGAAACCAATTATAAAAAAATAAACAAGTAGGTTCGACAACCTACTTGTTTATTTATTTCAGGGATTAAATTTTTTTATTTTGCGTCTGATTAAACTTTTTTTGAAAACGCGAAGAAATGAACTCTTGTCTTCCGTCTCTTTATTGGAGTGCCAGTGTCGCAGGTGTCCGGTGCAGCCACGACCAAGGAAGGTACTACCTTTTGAAAATAACACTTACACCGAGGACAAGCTCTACATTATGACGGATTTTTCAGAGAAACTGGCTTTTTAAAAAAAACCTTGTGTACCCACAGGTAACATGTCCTCCTACCTACGCCGTTCAAAGTGCAACTGCGAAAAATAACATGGACAGCGGGCGATAATTTTCAACTATCTACTTATTTACTACCTAAGACACAGGGTTTCCCTAGTTTAGGCACCAGTCCCCGCTGTTGCTACATTCTTCTTAATTCCTTGTTATACTCATAAGTAGATTTAAGTGCAACATTGTGGGAAACTCAATAAATCATAAAAATCATTATTATTTTATCGAATTAATTAAGTACAAAAAAATGGATCTCCATTTTTTGAAGTCTGTTAGAAAGTATATGTGGTTTATAATTTCTCCAGCGTATTATCACAATATTATCACGATGGCCGAACACCACAATGTAAGCAGTGTTTTATATTATCGCTCCAAAGCAACACATAATATGTCTCAAACAAATCACACGGTCATTGTCTGTGCATTCGACGAGTCGTTCATATTTTTATATTTTTTGTAAGTATAGGATAAATTATCTATTTGATGGTCAGATCATTCATTACATTTACAGATCAGAAAAATGGGAAACAGTCTCATTTTCTTTTGTAACTGTACAAATATGCTTGGAACCGTAAGGTCACGTGTTTGATTCCTGGTCTACGTCAGAGTCGCAATCGTGAATGATATATTTATGATTTTCTAATTTTGCTTATTTTGTTACCCGATGAAGCTTACAAATAAATTCATACTTCTTTGTCTATCAGCACATTCCATTAAAAAAAATTACTGTCTGATTTTTTTTATTAACCTGTACTTTTAAGGACTCTAAGGCCCGCCCACGTCTACAGCCAGCCTTAAGCAGCCAGCAATAAGGTTCAACAAAGCCTCTAACTCTTAAACTATTGTCTGGACAAGGCATAGAGTGACGCGTCCTGACAGCCCATTAACAATTAACCTGAGTAGGAACATGATTTATTGGCGCCAGGCCCCGCCTGTCGCGCGTGATAAACGCCTCGGACGCTCCCCGAATGGTTAGTAGATCTATGGGTGATTGTTCAAGTTATAAAAGTCCTGCGACCACAGACATGAATAGGTAAGTCGGTAAATTAAACTTTCAACTTTTATAAACCATCCAAAATATGGTTTAAAGTTCCAATACAAGAGAATTACAATAAAAAACTTTTAATAATTAAATTAAAAATGTCGAAATTCAAGGTCAAACATTAATAATAAAAAAAATATAAGCAGAAGGAAAATATTTTTAATGGATGCTTAAAAAATTCTTTCAGATAACAAAAGATAAATCCAATAAAAATAATTCTTAGTAGTTTAGATTTCAAGTGACCTATTTCATATCGTAAAATAATGTTTTAGAATTTAAACCACAGAAAATGTCTGGTCCTTTGATTGTCCTCAACACAAACACACTTTACGTTACAGGTAATGAAAGGTATTAACCTAGATTTTAGTGTTTAGCCTTACCCTATTTTGTGTCTAGGTGTCTATTCTAAGCACTATAATGCCTAGGTTGCTTTAAATACGTACTCATTCACTGTCTCTTCAACAAAGATTGACTTTATTGTTAGAGTATTGCTTGCTTAAGGCCTATAAACCTTGGAAGTAGTAGGTTACTTAGATTTTATAAATCCACTAGCACTGAAAAACCTTGTTGCTGACAGGATTTACTGTTTTCTGTGCACTTTTATTTTATAAGATAGGTAAGTACTTCTTTAACTTGTTTTATTTAATTTAACTTGTTAATGTTCTTAGGTAGGTGACTATGACATATTATTCTGTGAATAAACTGCTCTAAGTAGCTATTAAATAACCTATTAATATATAAATACGAGTTACATTGTTTGTCATTTTTTAGTTTTTAAATAAATAATTTTTAAGCGACTTCATAAAAGGAGGAGGTTCTCAATTCGTCGGGATCATCCTTTTTTAAATATTTTTTATGTTTGTTCGCTGATTGCTCGAAGATGCCTGGACCGATTTGAAAAAATCTTTTTTCGTCTGAAAGGAAAAGTTGACCTGATGATGGAATATGAGGGAAATCGAGGGCAACCCTTAAATTTTATAGGCACATGTACCACGTTTTACATATTTTCTGAAGTTATGCAGGCAAGCACAGAGTGCTTCGTTTTAATCAAAATTTTGATTGGCACCGTCTTCAAAAACATATCAAAGTCATACCCAGATTATTATAAATAAATGTTCGTATTATATTATTTTGTAATTTTTAGTGAATCGAGTTTTTGAAGACGGTCCTTTTTTGTTTTTAACAAAAACTCGATTTTTCATTCATGTGAATTAGTTCGTACGTACATTTTATTGTATGCCTTTGTAAATTCAAATATTACCTACAGCCCGCCACCACCATTAAGATTCGATTTAGAATTAATTAGACAATCGCTCATGACTTTTACTGACGGTTAATCTGGCGGCGGTTTTGACTATAAAATCAACACTGAATCTTATTTAAAAACCATTTCCACTGGTAGGCATTTCCACTTGTAACCCATAGGATATATGGACATGCGTTTTTTCATACATTTAATCTAAATTTTATTAACCTTTTAGTTAATAGTATTGAAATAAACAAATCATTAACCTTTTTGACATATAACTGGAAAATACAAGGGATCTTCTTCTTCGATCTATTATTAATATAAATAAAAATGAATCGCCGTTCGTTAGTCTGGCTAAAACTCGAGAACGGCTGGGCCGATTGAGCTGATTTTGGTTTTAAAATGTTCGTGATAGTCCAGGGAAGGTTTATAGTATGGCGGTATGAAATTCGCCGGGACCACTAGTTAAAAATATTGAAGACCAATTATCGTATAACGATGATTGGTGTAATCCAGGCAAACCGTCCACTAGGTACATAGTATAAAAAAACAAAGTCGCTTTCTCTATTCGTACCCATATCCCTATGTATGCTTAAATCTTTAGAAATATGCGTCGGATTTTGATACGGTTTTTTTTAAATAAGTAGATACGGGGATTCTAGAGGAATGTGTTTATCTAAAAATCACCCGAAGCGAAGCGAGGGCGGGTCACTTCACTAGTTAGGTATATAATATTAATTTTTAATTGTCGTAAAATGAAATCAAGTACCATAGTGCACTATGAATTTTACCATGTCCCAAAAATAGGTAGGTAGGTCCGGTAGGAGGGAAAATATATTTTGTTTATGCCCTCCTGTAAGCCTAAATAAGTGTTCATTTGCCTTCGAGTATGTAAAATACCTAATAAATTATTTTGTTGGGAAATGAAAAGATACTTACTAGACTGGCGCAGCGACCCAAAACGAGTCTTGGCCTCCGATAATGAAAAGATAATCATTTTTATTTATTTCCCACAAGAAAGTAACTATTTAATATAAGTAATACCTAAGTAAGTACAAATAAATATCTCTATGAAACCTGTAAAGGTGCAGCAAATAAATTTACTATAGTTACCTTCTAAGGTCTTATATTGCACAAGTGTCATATTTTTTTACAAACCTTGTGCAAAAACGCGTCTGCAACATTATCATATAAAATGTCACGTGGCGGACTAAAACATTCAATCATATTTGCAAGAATAGACTCAACATAATAATCATGCAGACTAGTACATTTGGCTAGACGAAGTTCAGACGGCGACGTTTACTAAAAGCTCTTATCTATCACGTTTATCTAATAGGCGGGGCGCTATTGTCATTGCATTCCGAAGATATTTTTACCATATAGAACGTATTTATATTTATTGTTTTTAATTAAAAAACAAATGCAATTTAATTATTTTATGCTAATACTGCACCTGTTAGGTACCTCCTCCCCAATAATTACATTAAGGGGTGACAAAGTTAACCCTTAGCGTCAAATCTATGAATGGGTAAAAGCGTCGATGGCCGAGTGGTTAAGGTCGTTGCTTGCCATGCGAGAGGTCGCCAGTTCAAACCCCGCCAGGTACCAATGTGTTTTTCAAATTTGAAATTCATATGTACCATCATTCGAAGCTTTAACGGTGAAGGAAAACATCGTGAGGAAACCAGCACACCTGAGAGATTTTTCAACGGTATGTGAAGCCATGTCAGAGGCCTACGGGCGGCTTAAGAACTCTGACACCAGGTTGTTCATCAACCATACGATAAGAAGAAGAAGTTATGAATGGGTAGGTTTACCAACCTTGCTACATGTCTATATAGTGTAGTACCTAGTGTAGGTAACCTATAGATAGGGTACCTAGATCTTATAATTAAATACAAAATTTACTACCTACCCGCAAGGACAAGAAGTCTTAATTAGGAAGACCTAAAATTAGACAGACATATCCCTGAAAATAATGATCGCACCGCCATAAACAACAAATGAAGATCTTATCAGGACCGATTACGTAATCGAAGCTTAATGCGCCCGTGTCATTTGATCATTTCATATGTTGGGCGCGTAAGGCGCCAGACAAATTTCGAATTTATTATCTCACGCGACGCATAAGAAAACAATGAATGGTTAAGGGGGATTTATTAAGTACGTAACATGAATTTGCCGTATCGCACACTAGTCCGTTACATCTCAATTTATGACTGCGTTGACATAAATTCACGATAGGTATTTCCAAGGTAGCGTTGATTAAGAAACATCATATGCAAAGATAACGTTAACAAGAGACGTTTGGCGGAATCTAAATTGATCCTAGGGCTTTAATTACATGAAGTTTATGAAGGCAAGTTGAATTGGATTTCCCGTTGTTTCTACTAATGTAGCTAACTGCGGCACGTGGGCACAAGAACTGGGTACCTACACCTAGTCTAGCCTAGCCTAGATTTACCACACTCGCGCGGGAGTTTTATATAAATACCGGTAAATTTGAATAATTCACTTCATTTACCATGTGCGTCGGTAATTATCTATAATAACCGGTGATTATAGATAATTACCGATTGCTCACATTTACCGTAACAGATATAAAGGTAAAATAACGACAAGGATATATATTTCAAGCCAGCTCTCAACACAACATCACATACATTGATCAAATCCCGGGGTAAGTAGCTGAAGCACTTGTGTTACAGATATCAGAATCAACAGTGGATACACAAATATTCTTAAATATATTTAATAACACAACAAATACCGATGTTCGTCACACAAATATTTGCTCCGGGTGGGAATCGAACCCGGAATTTAAATTTATTTTACGCTCCGGGCCCATTCACATCCATGCACCACCTACCTACCTACCTACTTACCCGATATAATCCTAGACGATGTAAGTTCGAAATAAAACTTTAGCTCGAAATAATTTTACGGATTGAACTCCTTCTTTTATTTCATATGTGTAGTTTTTTTTTTTATAAAAGGCTAACAAGATGACCTCACTCCACCTGATGGTAAGCGGTAGTGAGATCCAAATATGAGGTCGACAGGCACAATAGATCGTATTGAGCCTGTCGCACTCACCCTGAAGGCCTGCTTAAATGCCGTTTCACGCCCCGCCTGAAGAGCCCGGGATCATAGGAGGGAGGGAAAACATGAGCTGGAAGGGCATTCCATGCCTTAATGGCACGGGGCAGAAATGAGGAGCTAAACCTCTTAGTCCGAGCCACCAGCGCCTGCATTGTATGTGGATGGCAGCGCTGTCCAGCACGTGTCGTTCGGGAGTGGAAAGGGGTGGGAGGGACTAGCTGGAATAGCTCTTCAGAGCATTCCCCATTATAGAGAGTAGTGCTCGCGCAAATAATAGACAATAATACTAGATGTAAGTTCGCCTTAATATATTTAACAGCCTGTTGCCTGACACAATCATTAATACAATCAGCTCAGACCTAATCTAGTAGCAAGTAGGTAGCTTATCTAGGTATAAGGCTAGGTACGAGTATCAATTTACAAAGCAGCTGTATTATCTCTGCCAAAATATTCAAATCCAAAAGTTTATGGAGTGGTAATAAATCACACATTTTATTGCTGTCTGCTGACCACGTTATAACTAATGATGAGGTACCCTCATGGGTTGCTATTTATAACACTTACTAATAAGGAGTTGCCCAGTGGACCAATAGTGGTGTTATTCCTGGATAGCTAGCAGCAATAAGCCTCTAAGACCATTAGTGTCAATAAAGAGAGGCTAGTATATTTTTAAATAATGCGTTAGTGGGATTTATTTCCTTGATATTCTTGCAAAATTATATTCCCGCGTTAGTCTACCACCCTCCTATTCAACTTAAAGCTTAAAGCTAATAGGGTGGATGGAAGTGAGTGTATAGAAGAAGAGACAGGTAGCTAAAAAATAAATAAAAATATTTTGAATGACCACAGAAGAAAAGTACAATATTAAAAGCTATACAAAAAATGTCCTTCTTAGCCAGAGGTTACCAAACTAGGCTTAGTTTGTATTCTGATAGATCTCTAGTTTTAAGACCTTTTGTAACTTTGGAAAAATACGTGATTATATTATGTAGGTATGTATGAACACAATAAATAAATAAAACTTACCTACCTAGATACTCAGTGCACCATGGTAGTGGATGGAATGCTGGTTGAAATAAAACCATAGCGTTATCGGCAGGACACATAGGCGACTTGCACTACTACGGTCAGCAAAAATACTTTCACACATGGGATTACGAAATTATTATCAGTAGGTATTTTGATTATGACCGCTGACCCGAAGTACCTTAGGATTTCACAGGAAGAGAGCTTCCAAAGTAGTACTTTGCCGTGATGTACGTACACAATAAAGTATTATACCTACTTAATTAATTAATTAAGAATAAGAAGAGCACGGATGGGGCGTATATAAATCTAACTTTTTGTCTTTAGAAAGTTCTTGTATTATAATATTATCTGTCATAAACTAAGAGTACTGAAACTGAAAGCCCTAAATTCCTTCCTAGAGGGCAGTAGCAGAAGAATCTGAAAATGAGAGTGTTTTTTAGCTAGTTCTAAGATTGCTGTGTTTTCTTTCGTTACCTATGAATTACCTATATTATTAACTTATTAAGTTTTAGTGAGACAATAAATGTTTTTATATTTTGTTTATATTATAGCAATTCTCGGTTCTGAAGGTGTTTATTTGATTAAAGTAATAGGGTATTTGACTGTGGTTGTTATGCTTGCCATTTTTATGATAAGCAGTAAGATTTGAGTAAATATCGATAATGAGTAATGAAATCGAAACTAAAATTTTTGGCGAAATGAGACAGCAATATACATTTAACAAGGTGGGAAAATCATTTAAAATTTCGCTGTCATCTTATAAATTACAGATTAATAACATCTTTCAATATGAACACATAACTATAAACGCAACTTTTGGTGAACCTGCCGAACAAACTTCCTTATAGGCGCTGCATACAAAAAACTAGCGTGTGACGTCACACGCCAGTGGACACCTTTGTATGGAGCGTTTTTGCGCTTGCCCAAATAATGTGCAATTAAAATTGTAATATCTCGTAGAGTTATCGAGATATCAAAGTGATCCTTTCAACAGTGTCTTTGTGTTCGAGTGGTCCATCCAACTATATCAGAATAAAAAATTGTCAAATACCCTATTGTATTAGTGGCGGTGGGATGCCTAGAAAATCGCCGACTGGCTCAACTCAGCTCCTCCCGAGCTTCGTAGCATGAAGAGAAGAAAACAAAACATGTGTTATTTCCTATGTATGATGATAATTAGGTATGAGTTATTATCAGAGTGTTTATGACTTGATTTGTCTAATGGTAAAAATAAAACATTACATACAAGAAAATATAATCAATAATTTTATTAAGTCTACTTATGTGACTTCTCACACAACATCAAAGTTACACTAAAACTAAATTACCAATTTTAAGGTCCAAATTTCATCTTATTATAATAAGGTCGGGTCAAGTGACTATTTTGCTTACATTATTTTATGTAATAGGAATAGGAAATTTATTGTTTTCTGGGTGTCACAATTAATTTCATTATTGTAAGTATAATAAAATTAATAGTGACATCCACAATACAATAAATTTTGTTAGCTGAAATTACTTATATCAATATATTAGGTATGTATTGTGTTGGTATTTCAATAAATTCCTGATGCATTCATGTACAACATAATACATAACAAACCTTACAAAATCAGTGTACATTTTGTAGTTATTAAGCAAAATTGTTTACATAGTAAAGTAGATAAAGAAAAAACGAATAGTTCTTAGGTAGAACATAATACGGATGAAATGGAGCTTAGTATCAAATTCGTAAACTTTTTAAAATAAAAAGTAATGAACTAGTCCATGCCTTAGATGAAAAAATGTACTGATAAATACACATAATGTACAAAGCAAGTACATATTTGCAGACAAAATAACACTTTAGAAAAGCCTTTACATAATTACATAACTAATTACATATAAGTATATTCCTATTGTTATGCAACCATGTAAAATAGTACTTTACATAAGATTGCCAAAAAACTATGGCACCACACACAAAATCAATATCTCAAAGTAATCAAATATTAAAGCTATAATACAATGCATATAAAATACTTTGGCAACTAGAATTACTGTAAGATAAAAATTATAATGTAAGTAAATAGTGGGCTTAGATAATGAAGTAGCCTGCCTAGCTTTCTTTAGCAAATATTAATTATGTAAAACTAGAACTGTAATAAACTGATACTAAACTGAGAAAATGATGAGTATGGTTTCAGTATTTAACTTTTTTTATTTATTTCAAATATAGGTCTTTCAATTAAGCCAGGCCTCTTTAGGCCATATCCCTATGCATTGTATAAAATTTATATAATGATTGTCTTTTTACGGGAGAAGATAGGCTGTTTGACATAGTTCAGTTAATTTCAGAAAAAAAATGGTATTGTCAAGTATACTGCCATTGACAGACAATACTATAAATATTAATGCAATCTAGGCGACGCCAGCATCCAGGAAAAAAATAATATGGAATAATCCTGCTTGTGTTGCCCACCTACGGAACTACCAACACTTTTTGGATGATGAGTTATAATAAGCCTGTTGAACACTTCTGTCACTTCTAGGTAAACTGATAGAATGTAGTCAATTTAGTTTAATTTAAGAAATCCTTCATGAAATGTATGTACTTCAGGTGTAAACATTTTTTATTCAATATTATGTGTATCATCTACATTGTTTTTGTTTGTATGTTTGCTTGGGCTTATTATAACTCAATGACTATACTAATAACTATCTAAAAGCTAGCTATCAATTTGAATCATTATTAAAGACTACAGTCAGAGTCCTGCAGTTGTTTCTCGAGAAGGCGCTTCATCTTCTCAGGGACAGGCACTCCAGAGTGAGCAGGCTTTGGTCGACGCTTCCACGACGCCTTCTTCGCGCTCTTAGTCACGCTCCCGGGCATCGCAGCTGACTTAGCATCTTTGGGCTTAGGTGTGGCCACCTTAGGGACTGTCAAAGTCCGTTGTCTGGTTGGCATTGTATTAGTACCCACTGAAAAACAAAAACATTATCTTATATAGAAATATGCAATATTCCTCATTACACAAAACACTTAATATTACAGAGTTTCACTGCAGGCTTATTATAGAAGATATTTTCACAATAGTAAACCAGAAGCACTTAAGAAAGGCATTTTCAAGTATGCGACTATAATAGACATCCTATCCATATCTTTTGGTATATAATGTAAACATTTTACCATAAAAACACCTTACTGACCTTTAACAAGTGTCTTCTCTGTTTTTGTAACCGTCGTCATGGTCTTTTTGACCGAGGAAACAGGCGTCCTGGATTTAGTCCCGGCCGTTTTTACAAGCGTACGCTGCACTTTTGGAGTGGCTTTCGGAGTTTCCCGTGGAGCCATTGATATTTTTTTCAGGACTGCTGAGCGTCTATAAACTAAAAAAAATACTGAAGCGTAAAGTTTCAAACGAACACAGTAAATTCAAATAATGACACACACAAATGACAGTGACCGTCAAATTCTATGACATAACAATGACATAAGGCCCACATTTACGAATTCTGTTATTATTGTTAGAACAAGTTATTACGTGGTGGTGGTAAGGTACATAGATCTTTTATTATTTATCGTAAATCTTTATTGCTAAAAAAATATATATTTTACTTAACTTGCAATGGTAGGATTTCACACAATAGGTAACCCATTTAGTTAGCCAAAGGTTGAATGACCTTTATGGATGCGTTCATTTAAATATAAACTTTTGACTTAGTGGTAACTTTGCATTTTGTATTATATTTATCGAAGGATAAACTAATCAATGAGATTTTTGGACTTTTTATTCAACAAAATTTTATCTTATTTTTATATAGCTGTATTATTTTTATAAAATTGTATTTTGATGAAATAGAAATTGTATTTGTGTCAAATATATTTTAAGATTATGACTTTAACGAACTTATTTATAAAATATTAGTAGTAACATGCATTTTTTCCTTCGATATATAATTATCATGCATGAATTTTCCATATATTTATTATGTGCAAAAATATTTTTCACGAAATTGATATGATAACAAATTGACACGCGGAATAACGGCAACATCGCTATTTGGCGTCCATCTTTATAATCTTTGATGTGTTGTGTTGTTAACAAAAATTGCTTTAAAATATTATTACGACCTCTACACCAATTCAAATAGAAAATTCGTGGTCTTGAAAATTGTCTGCAAGTTATTTCAGCAAATTTTTCCTTGGTACGGCACATTTACTTCGATGTTTATTAAAAGTGTCACAGTATCAATCGCTTGTTCCACAAAAAAGTTTCACTATATTTCTTTGCTATTGACCTACGTTCTAATTAATTGGTCAACCTTCAAATGTTTTCATTAGTTTTCTGTCGATAGCTATAGTGATTTTTCATAATTTCCATGTGTGGTAGATAATGTCGTTCATTATTCTATTGTTCTTACAGATGAAGTGTGAAAATGGATAGGTTGAATCAGTTGCGAGCCGAGCCCGGGGGCTCCAGGGACTCCACGCTCGACACCTCGTCGCCGCCGAGCGAGGCCTACATGACTGCCAATGAAAGCTCCTCCAAATACTTTTCTCTGTCAGAAGTGGATTCAACATTTGATATTTCTCCAATAAAAGATAACATATCCTTGGCTTCTGCTAATGCAGATTCAGATAAAACGATTACTGAATCTGACCGATTGATATCCAATTTATCTCCAATTGGAAAGAAAAGTGATTTTGATACATACAAGATAGGTAAACAAATTGAAGCTGGAAGCATTTTGTCAGGTGGCGTTGACATCTTTGATGACAATGACAACAACTCTTACGACGGTGATGAGCTTGTGATTGATGATAATGCTGAGCTAGAGGAAAAATCAAACCTAGAATTGAAACTTGCAGATTCTCAGTTCAAAGATGAAAATTCAACGGAGGGTACTCTGGTAGAGCCTGATGCAGTGCCAAGTAAAGATGCGGAAGTGATTCTTCAGATTGATGGCAAGAATGTGGATGCGATAGACATTGGCAATGGACTGTACCTATACCGCAAAGAGGGGCAAGAGGAGCTGGCGGCGGTTCAGATCATTGATGATGATCAGCAACAGCCTAGCTTCAAATTTCTCAAAGTGCGGTGAGTGGAATAGTCACAACTATTGTGATTTCTATCATATTTGCAACCAATATTGTTATCGTGGCTACTCTAACCAAATTGTTTATCTTCAAATTGATATGAAACTGAAAAGGAATGTTCATAAACTATGTATGGATTGTAGTGGTGGATTGCAATTGGTTTATGTAGGTACATTTAAAATTTTAAACAATGTAATGTAGGTATCTCCAAATATGTGTGGCCTTAAAAATTGTGATCATGTTATTTTCAAAGATGGTTTTACTCTCTTTTTCAGACAGGTTTACAATTAGGCTGGGTTGAAAGCAAAATCAAATCAATTAATACATGCACTATATTATTTGATTTGATGTAATTTCTTACTTAATCTTTAGTATTTGGTTTAAATGTGAACTCGGCTTAAACTTTGTATTTACTGTCATATTTTCTTTTACAGAATCTATTGATGAAGTTGTACATTATAATGGTGGTTTTACATGGTGGCAACTGTAAATTACATAACCATGAATATTTTAGCCATTCATTGAAAGATCTTTTGCAGTTAATGTAGTTTAGTTCTGTGTTTATAGATTGTGTTTCCTGTTCAGTTGATATCATATAACAATTTCTTTTTTTCAGAGAAAACAATGAGGGTAACTTAGAAGTTTATGAAGAGATACAAATTGAAGTACCTAAAGAAGTGGTATGTTACTGTTTTTACTTAAATATTTCAGTATAACATTTTCATGAGCCAATCATAATCATCATTCAATATGAATTAAACAAGTCTACTTTTTAATTCCATTTCACTGTATGAGGAATACAAAATTTCACTTTTAGTAGCTATCTAAAATAACCAAGGAGATCAAGCACTGAACAAGTGATTGACATAACATGAGTTTGAGATAACAAAGTAATAATTTAAATTTTTGACAACAACAAACTCATCAACCCGGTGTAACTAATAATCGATTTTATATATTTCTTAGTTTTAACTTTATTTGCAACTTATTTTTATTATGGTTCCATACAAGGTCTTTTGAACAAATTGTTTTTCATTCGGTGGTATTCAATTTTTATAAAAACAGTAGAATATCGGTCTAACAGACCATGAATTGGTTATTTTATTACATAGTAAAGTGACCTCTCTCCTTTTTGTTTTAAATTGGTAAATTTGGTGTATTATTGACTATAGTCAATGTTATATATGTGTTAACATAATACCTATTTTTTGTTTTTTTTTTCCATTTCTGTTTAAATAATAATTGTTTCTGCCATGTGTTATATAACTTAATTTCAACTTTTTATGTACACATTGTTTCTGTATTGCAATCTTGCTCCGAACTGTATATCTTTGTACTTTGTTTTTCTGTGATTGTAATGTGTTGTGTGTATGAAATAAATAAATAAATAAATAAATAAATAAATATAGCTTAATTTTGTTTTTTCAGCCTGTGAAAGAGGAGAAAGAAAAAGTAGCCAAAAATGTGTCCCATGTCCCTATAAAGGACATCACCAAGGTCATGAGTGATGCTGCAAGCAATAAAATTGCTGAAAGGAAAATTCAAAGTCAGAACATACCAAAACCTGTGACGCCTGTTGTGAAAGAACCAGATGTTGAGCTGAACAAAGAACCTCAGTCTGAGAGTAAATTAGATAGTAACACTAATAAGAAGATGAAATTCAGTGAATCCAGGAAGTCTCCAGTCATTGGCAGCTTTACGCCTATGACATTCCATTCCACACCAAACAAGGAAGGAATACCATTAACTAAAACAATGGTCGATTTACAATTACACCCCAGCCGACACTCAGACAATGTTAAAAAAACCATCGAAGTTCACACTGACAGTGTTAAGCAGAGGATTTTGGAATCACCATGTAAGCAGACAAAAGATTCATGTGATGAAGATAAGCAGCTTCCTGTTGATAAAGATATTAGCTCCCCCATTGAAATAAAGAGTCCAGTACCATTGGCTAAAGAAAGTGAGGAAGAAATAAAACCTGTTTTAATTAAAGATATTCAAAATGATGAAGAAAATATTGAAGAGGAGAAACTGGTTATAGACGAAACAGTCGAAAAAACGGTTGAAGATGATAATAATAAAGAAATAACACCACCAAATGATGAACTTAGTTCAGCTGAGAAAAGGTCGGAAAATATTACTTTATGTGACTCAACTAAGGAGTTGATTTCAAAAGATGAAATCAGCAATACACAAAATAAAGAAATGAAAATACCAGTTGAACCAGAAACTAATAAAATTAAATCAAAGCTGGTAAATAGTACAGATCTGCCAGAATCGAAAGATTCCGAAGTGGTTGTTACAGATAAAGACTTAGCAAAAATTGATTCTGATAAATCTATTGTGGACAAAATATCCTCACATAATAAGGTTTTACCTGAGGAATTGAAAGTATCTGCCAATCAAGAATTGGACAAGGACACTATAAAAACAAGTGAAGAAAAAGTGCTCTCTCCTGATCTTCAAGAATCCAAAAACGAAATTGCAGAGGCTTTGGTAGAGAGTGCCACTACAATTCCCAAAATTGATAATACTAAAGTCAGTAACTCTAACAGTATATTAGTTGCTGAAAGTGTTAATCATGTGAGTGATGCTAAGACGATATCTAAAGAGGAAATCAAATTGCCTGAACATAATAAGGTACTAGAGATTGAAACTCCACAAGAAGTTAAACCTGATTCAAGTGACAGTTGTAACAAGTTGGCTCCTCGAGTCTCTACTGATGAAATTGACAATTCAAAAAATGTTATTGCTCCATCTGCTTCGGATATAGTGTCTCTCTGTAATTCCAAGGATGCGCCAAACAAAGATGCAACGAAAGATGAGTCACTAGTTGCACAATCCGAAATAGAGACTTCAAAAGTTTCACACTTGACAAAAACCATTGCTACTGACAATATTGAAGAGCCACAAAAACTTGGAAGTATACAACAAAGTTTTGAGTCTAAGCAAAAAGCTTTAGAAGATATCATACAAAAGAAATCTATCCCACAATTAACTAACGAAGTAAAGAAAACTGTGGAATCGCCAAATAAATCAGTTGCTGATTCGACAGAAACTACAAAAGCTATTGTAACAGTCCCTGAGCCGCCAAAAAATCCGATTACTCCTGCGCTTACTGAATCAAAGAAACATTCTACAGAAATTTCAAATAAACCAGTCGCAGATTCGACAGAAATTCAAAAGCCAAACGTATCAGCTCCTGTGCCACCAACTAATCCAACTAAAGTTGAGATTGCGCCACTCACTAATCAAAGTAAAGTTGAGACTTCGCCGCTCACTAATCAAAGTAAAGATGAGATTGCTGTTTCTGCATCTTCAAACAAACCGATTGCTGCATCGTCAGAGCCTAAAAAACCAGTCATGTCTCCTGAAAAGCCTTCCAAAAGTACAACCAAAGTGGAGATTAATCCCGTAAAGAACATAGATGCAACATCATCTAACAAACCTCTCAAAGAGACAACAATAACACAAAAACCAACTCTAACCACCACTGAGCCTTCTAAAACCATACCCAAAGTTAACATTACACCCGAAAAGAATATCAATACAGTATCATCCACTAAACCAGTTGCAGAGTCAACAAAAACCCAAGCTCCAAGCTTATTAAAGACAGAGTCAGTCAAAAGTACTACCAAAGTTGAGATTACACAGGAAAAGAACATTGGCACAGAATCAACAAATAAACCAGCTACGCAGTCTTCTGAAACTAGAGTACCTATCGTAACGGCTGCTGAGCCCCCTAAAACCGTAACCAAAGTTGAGCTTCCAAACACTAAAGCTAAAGTTGAATCTAGTATCAAAAAACAAGAAGTTAAACCAAATGTGCCACAGCCTAAAAACGATCTTGGAGATAAAAAAGTGGCACCCAAAGTGACAGCTAACATTGATCAAAAGCCTATCAACAACAACCATGCCCCAGTTCCGTTTGGAAAATGGACAGATGTGAATCGACAAGCATTCTTGAATAAGATAAAAGAATCAAAAGTGCCTACAAACAGTTCTAACGGGAAACAAATTAAAAATTCAAACGATTTAAATAGGAGAGATGTGTTGAAAAAAATAGATAGTCAAAGACAAGCTCAAGAATTGGCTAACATGAGTCGATTGGGAGTTAAAAAGGAAACAGCATTTGCAAGTAAATCGTCTGTAACTCAAGAAAGTAAATCGCCTGTGGCACAAGAAAGCAAATCCCCTGTGCCACAAGAAAGTAAACCTATTGTACCACAAGAAAGTAAATCTACTGGACCAAAACAAAGTAAATCTGCTGTACCACAAGACAGTAAATCTATTGGACCACAGGAAAGTAAATCTAATGTCAAATCCGAAATACCTATTTTAAAACACAACTCGGCGGCTGCCAAGAAAGCTACAAAACCAGAGCCGGTCGCTAAACCTCAAACGACTGCAATTACGGTCTCTGCAGTTACTACTAAAAAAGAGACTCAACAAAGAAAAGAAATTAATAACCAAGATCTAATAGATAAGACGATTGAAGGCATTATAAACAGAGCCCTACCCGCCAAAAACTCTCAAGATGAGGTTTGCCACACAGTGACAGTGACGAAGGATACGTCAAGTGGTCTGAAGGGTAACGAATCACCACCACAACTCCATATTGAAGAACCAACGAGTCAAACTACTTTAGATGCAATTGAAATGAAAATGAACGAATTACATGGCATCCCGTTCATTGAAAGACCAGCACATGAACTTCCGCATGTACAGAAACCTACAGCTAAATCATATCCGAAATCAGAACCGCCAAAGGGACATGTTGGAAAATCTAGCAAATTGCCTAATCTGTTGCCTTTTGTAACTAAAACTCAAAAGGACGTTAAAGAAAATATCATTGAAGTTGATTCGGAGGAAGAAGTAATAGAACATGAACCGATAACTGGCGATATGGATCTTTTAAAGAAAGATACAGTGAAATTGCCGATTCTAGATAAAACACCCCTCTTGGAAACAGTTACTCTTATAAGCGCTGACTCTTCAAAAAAAGAAACTATCATTACTGAAAATGATTTTGATAAGTTCGTAAGACGTAATTCTATCAACTATGAAAATTGTCTCACAGTAAATTTTGATAATAATGAGTCTCATAATGTTGTACAGACAATTGTGCAAAAAGATACTTCTATGAAAACTTATACAAAAATAGAGACAATAAATAGTGACGCTAAGTTTTCCATAACAAAAAATCTTGAACAATTCAGTCAGAACAGTTTATCAAAACCTAAATTTGGTAGTTTAATTGTTGAAGATGATTGTAATAAAAATTACCAATCAAAAGTAAAAATGGCCTATCAAACAGCGATGACTGCAAAACGACAATTAGAACGGCCTATCACTATCATAGAAGACAGACCCGTAAAAGTTGTATATATGGACTCAAATGCTGAATACATTTCACCTCAGTTAAGTGTCCAAGGGCAGGAAGTATCTCCAAGTAAAAAACCAAGCAACACTTTAACAACCGCACAGAATACTGAGTCATTGGATTCGGACACGATAGATTCCATTGAAGAGGAGAAGACATTTGATGAAACAAAAGTTAAAACTAAACATCAAAGAAAACAAGTCTTAACTCCTGTAGAGACACCAGAATTGGAACTTATAGCTCCCGGTGATTTGGGCATTGAAGTATCGCCTAAGAAGAAACGACGAACTGAGGAGAAGGTTGAAAAGAGTCCCAAAACTGTAGTGCCTAAAAAGACGTACTTATTGGGACGTGGCAACGTAACGGACGAGTCAGGCTCCAAGACGTTCAACTTGACCAAAAGTGTACATAGAGAACCCCAAAAACAAGAAGCTTCCGTTGTTTCTCATAAAAATACCGCTTCTGCTATAGACAGCCTGGTTAAGGCTGCCGAGTTGTTAGAGACTCAGTCTGTAAACATAACTACGCCAGATGTGCCACCAACCCCTGACAGTCAACAGAATACACCTGTCAAAAGAGGAAGAGGGCGTCCTAGGAAGAATCCACTTCCTGAGGGAGTCCTAGATAAAACTAAGGCACCTAGTCCACAAAAGAAGCCAAGGTTAATAGATGCTAAAGTTGTCAAAAATAAACACTCAGATGATGATGATGATGACGATGACGGCGATAGCACGGACGATGAGATGATAAAAGAAAACTGGACAATGGGGAAAATAAATGAAAATATTGTATGTCCTATTTGTAATAAATTATTCCGCTCTGAAAACGTCGTTTTCAAACATGTGAAGCATTGCACAGGTCCTTCACCTAGTCGCTCTGACTCCGACAACAAGAGCCCTAGGAGATTAAGACATTCTCAGGAATCTGACACAAAGTCATACGAAAGTAAATCCGACGATATGGATATTGACAAAACCATTACATCACAAAAAGATATTCGTAAAAAACGCAAATCCAAAGAAACACACACAAAAACACTTGGAGATAAAGACGAAGTCATTGTTATTGAAGATACTCCTATTAAACCAAAAGTAGATAGACGCGATGAATCTAAACTAGCAGAATCTAGAAAGACGCTTACTAAAAATAAAGTTCCTGATAAAGTCACAAGTCTTGTGTGCGAGTTCTGTGGAAAAACGTTTAGGCAGCTATCGTATTTAGTAAACCATAAATTACAACATGGAAAGGAAGATATAAAGAAATTGCAACATGGAAAAGATGATGTTAAGAAAAACGAAGATGACAGTAGTAAGACATCCAAATCAGTTTTTAGTTGTGAAACTTGTAAAAAAGAGTTCAGGAAATTACATCACTTAGTACAGCACCGACTAATTCATAATCCTAGCAGCGCTACTTCTAAGCCGTCAAGAAAAAGTTCATCCGAGCAAAGTGACCACAGGTCTACAAAAGATCAGAATTCTGCGAAACATACAGATGATCCAAGCGCTGGCTTCCGTTGTGAACCGTGTGATAAGTCATTTAGGAAACTACATCACTTGGTAGAGCATAGGGAGACACACGATGGAATAAACAGACAGAAAACGTCTACGTGTCCTGCACAGACTAGTACCGATAAGCTTCCACCTCCTCCTCAATGCGATATTTGCAAGAAAACGTTCCGTAAATTGCACCATTTGATCGAACACAAAGAACAACATGTAGAAACTAGTTCTGAAAAATCAGATGACAAAAGCATCAAGAGCTCTTTATCAACAAAAGACATAATTCATGAATGTTCACTGTGCTACATGGTCTTCCCTAACGAACATTCACTGAATAAGCACACTATCATCTGTCAAAGGAAAAAGAGACAGTCAGCTTCGAAACAGCAAAAACAGATTGAAGAAAGTGAAAAATCTGAAGAAGATAAACAAATAATTAAAACTGAGGAAAACAAATTAGACAAAGATGATGAGGTCACGATAGTTGCGGACGATTCCGTTGTTGAAGAAAAACCAAAACAGGAAGAAAAATTAAGTGCTCCGGTTATACCTAAGATTCAGGAGACAAAGCCGATTGAAGAAAAAGTACCAAAACCCCCAGAACCAATTGAAGTGAAACAGCCTAAAGAACCTAAAGAATCTCCTAAAATTGTCGAAGTAATAGAAAAACCTGAAAGCAATAAAGCTGTTGAAAAAGTGGAGCCTACGCCTAAAGTTGTAGAAGAGTTGCCAAATTTGCCTATTAAAGTGAGGAAGTCAGAAGAAATAGAAATTAAGCCAAAGGTTCAGGCGACGCCCAGGAGGAAGACACCGCTTAAAGATAAAGTTGCGCCTACAGTCACGAAACGGCAGAAACCCAATGTTCCTCTTCCCGATGTCGTTCCCGAAGCTAAGGTTGCCGAATCTAGTGACGACGACGAAGTCCGGTACATGCTAAACCCAGATTATAAATTTGAAGACAACGAAGGAAAACTGTTTATGAAAGTCAGAGCAAATAAACGGAACTCACTCCAAATCGAAAGACCGAACTCAAAAGATCTAGTCAAACGCCGAATATCGCTCCAACATCCACCCAAAGTGCCACGTTTGAAGCCAAAACCGGTTCAAAGTAAACCCGCACCGATCACAGTCAATGCAGCAAAAACAGTTGTAAAAGCTCCAAAATTAGAAAAATTGGAACCAGTGCCTTCAACGGACTCCGACGACAGCGACGTCAAGTACTCATTCCCGGAACCGACTCCCGACGACGTTCCGAAACCTTCCAAGATTCCGCCGGAGACTTCCACCGAGGAGCCTCCGAAGAAAACACTAAGAAAATCGATGGCGGAGAAACGGAAATCGCTCAGTAGTATAGCTAAAAGGAAATCATTAGGAAAGGCGGTCGGAGTCAAACACAAAATCAAAGATTCTCCATTGAAACAAGTCAGAAAACGTAAGTATTACTGTAATAGTCCATGTAGTTAATTTAACAGTTGAAAGCGATGATATTAATCATCATCATCAGCCCATATACGTCCCCACTGCTGGGGCCTACCCTAAACTAGGCGATCGGGCCTTAGACAAACACCCTGGCCAAGTGCGGGTCGGTCGACTCGTACACGACCTATGAATTTCTTCATAGGTGGTTTCCTAACGATGTTTTCCTTCACTGTTAAAGCGTCGAATAAACGTACACATGAATTTCAAATTTGAGAAACACAGTTTATTTTAACTCGCGACCTCTCACATGCCAGGCGACCTTAAACACTCGGCCATCGACGCTTATAAGGTCATCATCAGCCCACTTTCGTCCACTGCTGGACATAGGCCTCCCCAAATACTCGCCAGTATAAGGTATTAATACAAACATATTTTTCAGGGACAGCAGATATAGAGCACAGGTGCGACTGCGGGCAGCTGTTCAGCAGCGCCGCGCTGCTGTCGCGACACACCACGCTGGCGCACACCCCGCCGCGCATCCGCCG
Organism: Maruca vitrata; assembly: GCA_039566165.1. NCBI lineage: Eukaryota > Metazoa > Arthropoda > Insecta > Lepidoptera > Crambidae > Maruca > Maruca vitrata. Next base: position 15,231,466 of record CM076919.1, on the reverse strand, counting down.
CCGCCGCTCCCCCCCGCCCGACCTCAGCACCAAGACCGTCACCAAGCCCCCGAGGAAACTCAGTGTCGCGCCCAAAGTTAAAAGTGACACCAACCCCCTCCCCAAAACTAACAAACCGGCCCTCAAAAGGAAATCTAGTATTAAAACCGAACCCAAAACGCCAAATGATAATCGCAAGTCACCTAAATCTAGTGATAGAACGGAGTCGGTGAAGGGCGCCGCGTCCAACGTTAAGTTGAGGAGGCTCGCCGCGCACCGCGGCGTACCCGTGCCCGAGAAGATGAGGAAACTCATGGAGAAGGCGAAGAAGTAAAGTAAGGGACGCGGAGCCATCGGACTGAACACATTTCCTCGAATAAACACGGAAATGATAGGCTAGTTTATGTTAGGTGAATCGCTAGTTATATTTTAGATAAAATCACGCATTACGAACACTCAATAATGTAACAGACGGACCATTGTAACATAGAAATATTTTTACACGTCGGTGGTTAAGTTACATTATAATAATAACAACAATATTTTTATTATGTGTTGGTTACGCGTTGATTTTTACACGAAAATGTTATGACGATTGAACTTAACATTAGTAGATAAATATGTTGTCAATTTGTTCTACAATTAGTTAGTAGTATCAATAAGATTAACTATTTATGTTTTATTAGCAGTAAGCTTACAACCATTTTGGCATTATCATTTCTCGCACAGTGCAATTTCTGTTTGTGGTAAATAATAATATATTACCTTTTTTGTGGTTTATCATCATTATTACCATGTATATTTTTACGTTGTTAGGTTCATACCTACATTGTCAATATATTTTTAATGGAGCCCTAATTTACTAATGGTATATTTTGGATTATGAATATACTTATTACAGACATATCTGTCTTTACCATTTTTATGATGTAATGTTATAATAGGTAATGTCATAACTTTAGTAAGTATGAAAAGTGCAGGGTGTGAATATAATCGTAAAAACAACTTACCGAAGTAATCTGACATTTTCCAGTACTAATTGACGCCGATTCACAGTTTGTTTGAATTCGGGAAGTTGCTTATTTATGGCTATATTTAGCTCCCGCGGTTATTGAAGGTATCTTTAAAAGTTAGGGCGTATATTATATTTCTCAAGACATGAGCTTATTATGAACTTACTTTGGGTTTCTGTTAAGGGATTGTAAATGAATTTAAATATGCTAATAGATAATTTTATTGTGTGCTTCCCAATTCCTGGAGTTTGGAATTATTTAGTGCTTCGTAGTCTGATTTGATCATACATAATAATGAGGGATTAGTGAGAATAATAATAAAATCAGGTTATTCTGATTACATGAATTAAAAATAAAATATAAAAGCCTCAATTTGGATAGAGTATATTGAACTTGTAGATAGCAGACCAAAAAGATATTTTGGAATTTGAAATTTATTGCATATACGACCTTATCATTTAAGCTGGTAAAAGTAGTCTAGACGGATATATGAAATAAATTCGCGGTTATAACTGTTTGTTGATGATCTTGTTCAAGTTATATATTGACTACTCCGGAGTGTTACTGTGGGCGGCGGGCTGTGTTGGTAGACGGATGTTTTATGGCTTTATTTATCGTTTACTACTTTACAACGTGCCGAGACCATCGTCTATCAGCGCGGCCGGTGTTGCGGGCGAGATGACGGTTGTTACGTTTAGCTAAGAATATGGTGTACAGTAATGCTCTTTTCAATTTTATAGTGAACTAGGACCAAAATATTTATCAAATTCTCTGTTTGTAATGGTAATAATATATTATGTTGTTTTTAATTTTAAATAATGTTTATTAAAACTCCGTGACTAACTGTAAAATAAGATGCTAAAATAAAACAGTAGACCGTCTCGTGAGATTTATGTTTTAGAAGCATTTAACATAAATTTTATATATGTATGTAGATGATATCATTATTTTTAATATGATGATGCAATTTTGATTAATGGGTTATAATAAATTGTCTAAAAACATTTATTGTTATTTTATTTTGGTAGATAATTTTATTATTTTCTCAGGCATGGAAGCCCTAATAGTCTATCGTCGACAAGCCAAAATAAACCCAAAAACCCCATGAATTTACATACCAAGGTGCGATAGTAAGGTGTCCAACCAACATTACGGCCGTGGCAAAGATCTCAATGAGATATAAACACAATTAGGGGTGAGAGCCATCCACTCCCCCGCAAGTCTGGTAATGAGGACAAGGCTACTCCAAGCCATCATCGTAAATCAGTTAGGAAAATAAAGGAAAAAATATATAAATACAAGTGCAGCTATGTATCTGTTCTCTTGTTCTCATAGTCCAGTGGGACGGCAGGCAATCTGATATTACCGAGGAGATCGGGCACAGGACCACAGCCTTACATAATTTCTAAGACACAGGCGCGCATTCGCCAACATACTAATTCCCGGTAGTAAATAGTCATTTCTTATCAGAAAATCTCGCATATTCGGCCCGGGACTCGAACGGGACCTCTCAATCCTTACGCTTGCCAGCCACTAATAGATCAACGAGGTGTAATTCGTAAAATGAGATTATAAGATGGATTAAGTTATTAACAAAAAACAACAAATGTAGATAATAATTTTCATATAATTTTATTACATACATGATTAAATAATAATTCTTAATAAATAAAATACATTAATAGTTTATACATAGATCATATCTATCCTCTTTCACAAATTATATCTACAATACTAGGCTCCATAAGCTGGGGGTCTACACAGCGGAGCTGCGCCGAGGCAAGAGCATCCTCCAACAACGCGTTTAGGAGTCTCTCGTCGTGCCCCATACATGATAGTCTTTGCTGCAAGAAGTGCACGTCTACTTGAAGCTGCTGCAGCCCGTGGCGCCCGAATGTGCGCAGCCTAACGCACTCTACCAGCGCCTTCAACGCCACCTTCAACGCGCCATTCGACAGCGCCGCCCTGTCCGCCCCCGCGGGACTGAACACCTCAATCCGCTCCGAAAATATCCTATTTATAGGAGAGAAGGATGACGGCGCTCGCGACCAAATCGTCCTGCGGCTGGAGTCGCTGGACGGCTTTATGCTGGTCGGGAACAGCTGTGACGCAGCGCTGTCTGCGCTTGCCAACGTCTCGACGACCCTGCGGCACACTGCGCGCGGCCCTCTGGGCTCAGGTGCTCGCAACCAATCCCTTGCAAGAACAGATACTCTCAACATCTGAGCTGCAGTTTGCCCAATAAACACCACTTCAGAGTCCAAAGCCGCTTGGGCTGCCGTAGACAAATGTACCATTACACTATTTGTATCTCTGTTCTCAATAGTAAGTCCAGGAGCCGACTCCTCCAGCAATTTCACTAAATGACTGTGCAGTGTTGTCACACCACTCTCCTGCATTTCAAGGCAGAGTTTTGCAAGAATGAGCAGTAATTCGAATGGAATGTTGTTGGATGTCTGGAGACATGCCATCTTTTTGACCATGTCTGAAAGATTGGCCATAGTTTCAGAGATTACTTTCCAGCATGAGTCAGCTACTGCTTTCGCACACCATGCCTTGAGGCCAAAGGAGAGAGTGTTTTGGAGGAATGCCATCAAATCTAGAAGGGAAGCTTGCACTTTCTGTAGTAAATATACTTGAAGGGAGTTTAGAATATCTTTGAGATCAACAGTTTCCGATCCTTTGCTAGCCAAAGATTGTCTCACTTTCATAAGACTTTCTTTAAACTGAGTTTGTATTGTCTGATACTGAATTGTGGCCTTGTGGTTGATGCATTGGATGACCACATCAATCGCCTTGTTAGACATTGTATCACTTGAGATTATTTCAGTCATTGCTTGCAGTTTCCTGAAGAACTTATCCAAGCCTCTAATGAGCATTTCAGTGCCAACATTTTCTGGCCTCTTTGCTACTTCTTGAAATAATTGGAATACTTGCAATGTAATTTTGTCAGCAAATTCAGGTATGTCACTGTTATCCTCCTCTTGGAACATTTCATGGTAACAAGAGGTAATTATGCCTAAGTCAGCCAAAAGAGTATTGTTGCATTTTTCAACCCACTCTAAGATATCTGTGCTGTCCACAATACCATTCAATAATTGCAAGTGTTTGTCTAATCTACTCTCTGCACAGCTCAAAAATATTTCTTTGAGAGAAGAATCAGTTTCTTGTAATTGTCTAAGCAACCCAACACTCTCAGCTAGCTCAGAAGCAGAAGTCTCTGGGCTCAAAAGTCTGTCTCGTAAAGTTTTTTTCAGTCCATATATTATTTCTGAACACTCCGTTTGTATACTTTGAAAAGAGGGCTGATTGCCATATTTTTGAAGTACTCTTTGAGCATGTGTGTAGTCGTGAACAGCATCAACATAACGCCCGTCAACTATTGCCTTATTCAATTGTGTAGGTAGTAAGAATAGAAATTGAAGTTTGTCTAACAATTGCCGTGTGCCACAAAGTCTGCTTACATTATTCCCACTTTCCTTGAGAGATTCTGATATTTGACCACTAAAAGTTGTGATCTTGTTTATGTTCTCACTAAGCTTGTTCATCTCTTCTTGCATTACAATGAAATCTGAACGCATCTTTCTTACAGTCTCTGTAGCCGATATGAACTTGTTGTAATTCTCATAGACTAAGGTCTGCATCTCAGATTGGAGGAATTGGCTCTGGGTGACCACTTCAGCCTCTTTATCCATGATTTGGCGCAGTGTAGCGCATTTCATGAGACATTCTAAATATGTATCTGGGTTGAAGTTACTACCATCAATATCCAAGGGATTTTCACCATTTTCAGTATTTTGCGCCATTTCGGATGAATCTGAAATTACAGGAATTAGACCAACGTTGATTATATAAATAAGTAGACCGAATAAAACATGATTTTAAGACTTATTACCTATAAAACATGACTATCAATAATGTGCGTGCATCTTTTATAAATAATTAGTATACTTACACTACGATAATAAATAGCGTTGGCTTTGTGTATATTAATGATTGTAATGCATTACAATCAGAATATATAAGCGAAATCTACAAAATATAATACAATACAATATTTATGTGATAATTTACTTTTGTTGACGTTTGACGTGTTTGACATTTTTACTTTTCTTGTTCTTGTAGGCAAAGGCACACATGCCTTACATATATGTACCTGTACTATAGGTATACCAATATTTTTTTATATCGCACAAAAATGTGGACGTACTTGCGTAAACAATAGGCGTGACGAAAGATTTTCAAATTATCTTTCAGAATGTTTGTACACATTTACTATATGCGAAAAACCCAATATTTCGGTAATTAAAGAAGCATTACGGCATATTTTTTTAATTTCCTAAAATGTTTGACAGTAGCTCACGAAAACAAGCCGTAAATGTCATGGTGACGCTGTGACGTCACAAGTATGTAAGCTTGTTGTTGTTTCTAAGCGCAGTGAAGAAAAGTGAACTGAAATAATGAATTCCAAGGTTTATAAGTGGTGTGCGGTCCCTTTATGTAAAAATACATCTATAATGAACCCTGATAAGTTGTTTGTGTATGTTCCACACAAGAAAATTATAAGAGATAAGTGGTTAAAGCTAGCTCGGCGAAGCCCAAAGGCAGTGTAGCCACGGATTCACCAATTTATTTCTGTGAAGATCACTTTGATGTGAGTATGTTATCATATATTATTGATTTAAAACTTCTTCTGAGTCTTTGTTTACTGTAGGAAATTGAAATATTGAGTGAGGTTTTATGATAACAATTGAGGTTATGTTTGTTTAGGTCTTTGTTGTTATTCTTATCACCAATTTTAATTTGTATACTTCTTAATTGCAGTTGCCAAATGATATGGAAAATTACATGGAGTATCATATAATGGGGTCGGTATCACAAGTGCGTATGAAACCAGGATGTATGCCCAAAAAATTTACATGTCAGCCAGACAGAATAATTCGAACATCTGACTCAATAGAGAGACCCTATGTGGCTAAGAAGCGAAGGATGATGATTATTGAAGAATGTGAAAAGCAGTTTGAAGAAAGCAGAATGGCAGCAGAACATTCACAATCTGTAGAAATTGCATCCGGTAGTTCAGGTATGTATTTAAATATTCATTAGATCAAGGCAATCAGTGCCAATCAATATCGATACATATTATATAAATAAGTTGTCCGAAGCGTATATCTGTCTGTCTGTATAGGCTAATCTCAGGAACTACCAGACCGATTTTGATTTGGTTATGACCAGGAGATAGAGGATTCTTAAGAACGGTTTATATAAATATAATATGTCCCTGGGTGCAGCCGGGCGGACCACTAGTTAAAATATATTTTTGTCTTAGTTTCTCACCATTATAATTTAAATAAAAAGTTATGTAATGATCATATATTATTTTCTTTTACAGTTCAGGAGACTATTGAAGAAACTTCACAACCAACACCTAGAATGCTGCATAAATCAGTACAAGTGCACTTTAGTAAAACTTTTAGGAGCAAAGCTATCCAAACAAAATCCAGTTTGGTAAATCAGATGACATCACCATTGAAGCCATCTCAGCATTCCGTTTCTACATCACCATTTAAAATCAAAAATAGTGCTAACAGCAACCCATCAAGACCAAGTGTAACTGTGTTGACAAAAATAGTAAGAAAAATAGAACAATCCGATAGTGATACTTCCTATACTCCCTCTTTATCTCAGCGAGACTCATCACCATCCACAAAATCTCTTCAAATAGAGTCTACATCAGATTGTAGCGAGATGATAGAGGATGACAAAAAGAGAGAAAAATTAAATGATTTAAATTGTACTTTGAGAAGAATCAAAAATAATCCCCGTTCTTATATTGGTGTTCCTTTACATTGTTATTATTTAGTGAATGTGATTCAAGAACAGACAGATATACCATTTGACCATATTTTGTTATGTCTAAAAAAAATTAAATTAAACAATTCATTCCGTGAACTTGCTGATGATTTTGGCATGGATAAATCTTATCCAAGCAAAATATTTTTCAAAAATATACCTATTATAGCAAGCGTATTGCGTCCCTTTATTATAAAATTAGATAAGGACTTAATTAAAAAAAATTTACCTATGGCTTTCAGGCATAAATATAGTCAAGTAACATGTATCATAGACTGCTTAGAAGTTGAGATCCAGAAACCGTCAAAGGCCCTAAACCAAGCACTCTCTTGGTCAGACTACAAAAAAGCAAATACTGTAAAATATCTAGTATCTTGTACTCCAAATGGACTGATCTAGACACGCGGTAGCGTGTCAAGCCAAGTTCAAGAAACAGAACTGGCCAGCCGCACCGTGTGTAATATTACACGAACCATTTGGAACCACTTTTGAACCCCTCATAAATCAAAAACTATTTCACATAAACGTATCAAATTTGGCTCATATATTGTGACTTGCGAGATAAATATGTGTTCTAAATTTCATAAGCTTATCTCAAACAGTTATTTAGATATTAATGTCCAAAAATCCTCATTTTTATCATTGACTGACTGACAGATCAAAATTCTAACCCAGTTCCAAATGACCTAGAGAGTTAAAATTTGGTATGCAGATAGGTAATTACAAGAATACAAAGGAAAAAATAAAAAATTGGCAATTTTTTAATAATTACGTTTTTTTATAAGAGGCTAACAAGATGACCTCACTCCACCTGATGGTAAGCGGTAGTGAGATCCACATATGAGGTCGACAGGCACAATAGACCATGCTGCGGTTAGGTTCTAATATTAACGCTTAACATAAATACCTAATTAGTGCCTAATCGACTTTTTGACTGACACGGTGGAACAGTGGTTAGTGACCCAGGTTTACTACCCATAGTTCCAAGAGTCGTGGGTTCGATTCCCACTCGGGACAAATATTTGTGTGACGAACATCGGTGTTTGTTCCGTGTCTGGGTGTGTATTAAGTATATTTAAGTATATTTGTGTATCCACTGTTGATTCTGATATCTGTAACACAAGTGCTTAAGCTACTTACCACGGGATCAGATCAATGTATGTGATGTTGTGTAAAAAAAAAAAATCACGCCTATATACCGGGAAGGTAGAGCACTAAGTATATATTTAGGTATACATACTTACTTATTTACAATTAAGAGTAGGTACTTATAGTCGGTTTTCATATTTATTACTTAGGGTTATACCCCGTAAACGTAGGAAAATACAGTGACTGATTCAATTGTTTTATATTTATAAAGTCTAGTTTTAGTTTTGAATTTGTCCTTTTCAAAGGACCTACGGCGTTACGATGATGTATACTTTTCTACAAAAAGTAATGATATCCAATCAAAAACATAACTGTGAAATGAGAGCCAAGTTCAATATTATGATAATTGCCTTGGTTGTTGACTTCAACGACAAAAGAAGTGAGATCTAAATGGGTGCCAAGTTCAATGGTCAACCCTGAAATTTATTTATAAGTAACACTATAACATACCTATCATATCTTCTTATAACATAAGATAATGTATGGTGGTAGCCTATGACGGCCTGTCTTGGCTAGTTTCTATAAACCTACCAACGTATTATTATGTTCGCTCGCTAGTTTCTACCAACAATCCAAATTTTCGGAATTATAAAATAAAAACCGCCAAATACCAAACTAACCAAGACAACTAACTAGACTACTAACTAACTAAAGAAAACTAGCCAAGACAGACCTTCATAGGCTACCACCATACATTATCTTATGTTATAAGAAGATATGATAGGTATGTTATAGTGTTACTTATAAATAAATTTCAGGGTTGACCATTGAACTTGGCACCCATTTAGATCTCACTTCTTTTGTCGTTGAAGTCAACAACCAAGGCAATTATCATAATATTGAACTTGGCTCTCATTTCACAGTTATGTTTTTGATTGGATTACATTATATATCAAATGGTTATGGAGGCCGAATAACTGACACAACTATTGTAGAAACTTCTGACTTTTCAAAATGCTTGGAACCGGGTATGTGGGTCATGGCGGACCGTGGTTTCAAACATGTTGAAGTATATTTACGAAAGATGGGTGTGCGGTTAGTCAGGCCTCCAAGTGTTGTGTCTGGAGCTAAGCTTACTAAAGCCGAAGCGAAAGAGACAAAACAAATTGCGAGTTTGAGGATTCATGTTGAGAGGATTATTCGACGAATACGTGAATTCAATATGTTAAAACCTCATGCCTGTCTTAATTTAGGTTTAGTCAAAGTACTAGATGATGTTATTACAATAGCTTGTGGTTTAATTAATATACAAGATTCACTTATTAAATAAAAAACATGAGTAAATTTCTGCTTTTTTATTTTTTACTCCATACTTTTAAACAAAAGTGGATACACATTGGATTTCCAAAAATTTATTACATTTACAAGAAACTCTGACATAAATCTTTCATCAAATGCTATACACAAAATTTCAACTTCTTTGTTGTTAGAAAAGTTTGGGTTGGCTACACAAAAATAACACTTTTTTAGACCACTTAGAAACATTTGCATTTGCATCTGGGCAAAGCATTTCTTGCTTGGTTTCCCGTTTTTATATAATTTAAATAAGTCTTATCACTTATTGGACACTTTATCTCGATTATGCTATCATCACATATTCCATCAGGGGAACCTGCTAACATAGGATGCAGTTTTGATATAAATAATCCACTATCCATGATATTTTTTCCAAGCTTCTTGCTAACTATTTCTCTAACTTGATTTTCTAAATATCTCCCACGTTTCATAGCTGGTGTGTCTATTATTTTCCCCCATGATTGTTGCAATGAGAGTACCATGATCAGTCTGGCACCGACTGACTTCAAAAGCTCTAGAAGCTGTTATCCTGCCATAACGGAGTTCATGCCACAGGCTATTTTTATATTGGTCCCTTGTTGCAATTTTAATCCGATGTATGACTTCAACAGACAAGTTTACCTTACTTAAAAATGTATCAGGACACTCTTCTTTATATTTCAATACAAGATGGTGCATTGATGCACTTAGTAGGTCATCACAAACATAATCTTGTTGATATTTTAATATCTCACAGTTAGAAGTCTTTCTTTTCTTGCTTTCCTCAAAAAATCTTTTTAAAACTTTTGGATTTGAAGGCACTACAGTGCTACCTTTGGCTAACTCTCTTGCTGAAATATACTTTAAAGTAGTGCCAACTCTGGATAGCTTTGATTTTAGCCAATAGCACTGAACTTCAGTACAAGAAGGTTCTTCGCTTCTCCGATGGATCCACATGAGTAAAGCGATGGCATGTTTACAGCCACCATGAGCTGCAACACAATCATGGCATTGAATTGATATGACTTTCTCATCATCTTCATCAACTAGTAAAGTGACTGCATATAACTTTGCATGCACTTTGTGTTCGGGCAAATCTTGCATTTCACTGTGCAGATGTTAGCGTCTCTTTTCAGTTGTACATAACTGATGGCATCATCGCCATACGATGGTCTTGAAGACCTGGAATAAGTAACATTAATCAGGACAAATATATACATACCAATTAGAAATTGCGATACATACTTACTATGTACATTTACAGTTAGATTAGATACACAATATTTTGATGATGTGACTGTATTACTAGGTGTTTATAATGAGACAAACTATTTGTAGGTTTCAAATTTACTCTCTTTAGAGTCATGGACGTGAGTAGTATGATCTTGTTACAACTTAGGTATAAGGCTGCAAGAGAGGTAACCTCAAAGATTTTTTTGTATGTAAAATCAACCAATAATATCTTATTTCCTTATGTCCACCGATTTCACTAGAGGTTTGATTATATCTAAGACGTATCGACACTTATAGATAAATACAAATTAACTTACAAGGAGGTTTTTACATTTCTGAACTCTGATGAGCAAAAATCTTTATTTGATGCGAGGAAATCTCCCAACATCAGTAAATCAATCCTGGGTAAATTAGTGCTTGTTGCCTTAATAAAGCCTGGTTCCATTGTTATGGTGTCGAGAAAACACACTGTTGGTATGAAATCGATGTAAAACTCAATAAAATAGCGTAAACACAAACAAAATTGAAGCGTCGCTGTGTTATTTACATTGACGTGACGTAATGCACTGTGATTGGTGTTTCATTCAAAATGGCAGATTGCAGTATTTACTGCTTTATTTTTATCGAAAATCTTAATAATCTCCATTTGTATATGAAAATTAAAATCTTGAGAACAATTGTTATAGTATAAGTAATTCGCTAAAATCAAAAAATCCTTGATTATTTAATGTTGTCGACACGCCTATTAGTAAGATGAACGCACTTCTGTAAACATTTATATTAATTTAGTAAGAAGTAGTTTAATAGGCCCGATTTTAGTCTTATAATAATAGTCTAAGCGCAAGTACTATCTTTCTCGGCCAATGAGGGTTTTCGCGTATGAGAAACTCACTAGATGGCAAGACAGATATGAGGTCTAACTGTTACGTGATTGGTAAATATTGTCGTGTCTGTCAATGTCACATCAAAATTAACCAATAATGCTTCAGTTGGACCTCACGCCTACGTATTGCCATCTAGTGAATTTCTCATAAGCGAAAACCCTCATTGCAATTTGAGCTAAGCCTAATTACTGCCCGGGGCATGTGCAGGGGAGTGTGTCATGTCACTTCTTACAATGTATGCGACTTATACGGACCACGGGCCGACTTAATACGCCCCCCCCATTGCATTACCCTATCCATTCTCATATCTCTCGGTAAGCAAAGATCATTGACGATGAGGCTGCGGTACAACAATCAGTCATGTGCTAAAGGGGCAAAACAGACGGCTTAATGTGTTCTTGGATTTCTGATCCGAGATTCGAACCCAGGTTCACTCATCAAAACGACAGCCAACCACAATTAGCAATATTCTGATTGGTATTTTATTTGCAAGTTCTTTGAAATTTAACTAGGTGTCAGGGAAGTTTTTAAAGTATAAAATATTAAAACGAAATAATGGAAAAGCAAAGTAATATGTTTATTGTATTTTATAAATTCTTGATCTACACTTATAAATCTATTACAATTCTTTGGGCTTACGTCTAAAGGCGTATTTACAATACACACATCTTATTTCAGTCCTCCCCATCTTTTCATAAACACAATTTACTGTTTTATTATCTACAAACACACAGCCAATTGTATTATTGTGACAATTTAATTGTATTTTCACTGAATTCGCTTTCTAAATCCTATAAGATTATATTGGAAGTGCGCCTGCATAGTAGACTAAGTAACAATCACTTTTATCGATTGATCAAATCGGAATATACTCATGCATAACGAGCATAAAAATGGGTATTGATAGCAAATCATGGTTCAGAGTAGGTATTTCTACTAGCAGAAACAGTAGGTACTCATTCATATCTATAAATCGAATCCCACGCAATTTGTACAAAGCTCGAATAATCCAAAAACACTTAAATTAAAAATAAAATTAAATTGCACTAATCTTAGCAACTAAGTATAATATATTACTACAAAACAAAACATATATTTGTTTTCACCATTATCAACCGAAGAATGCTCATACATTCCATCAGATCAATCATTAAAATAATTAACTGGTAAGAAAAACTATGTATATTCAATATTATTGAATTTATATCTCACTCACAATTTTTTTTTTGTTTACCTACCTATCTAATTTTGGAATGTATAAAAAAATGTGCATAATGAAAAAGTATTTTGATGTTATTCATTTCTTAAAGATTTTTTGATACTAATTAGTGAACCATGAATAAATAGATTAAAATATTGTTTAATTAATTAACATAGAACTTTATTTCTGTATTTTACTATGGGACCATCAACTATCTCCAACTTTCGTCTTATGTGGTATTTGTACGTAAAAATCACTTATTTGTTCATTTTATAGTATAATGTCTTTTCGTATCAGATTATATCATAGTCTTTAGGATTGCGTAGAAGCCAGCTCATCGAATAACACAAAGGAATTTAACTATTTTTTTTATAATTTACAGCATTTTCCAAAGTATCTACAATATAACAATAATTAATAACCTATGAAAAAAATATGTTAACAATATCTATGAACACATGAAAATACATATATGTATGTACTATTGAAATATGCATTAAAATGCGTATATATATATCTACCTACGTAAATACTCGTATATGAAGTTGAATTTTTTTATATAATTAACATGATTTTGATTTAATGGTTTTGCACTGATTTGACACTTATGTAAAAAAAGGGAAATATTATATAACAAAATTACATTTAAATCTTTTTTCTAATGATTAAAGCCAATGAAAATCCGAAAAATGTACTTATAATTTTTATACTTATGAACTTGAGTATTTATTTATACACACGAAACATCACGTCACGTCAACATTCAAAATTCGAATTAGCAAAAAAAGGTAGAGAAACGAACTTTCCTAATCCTATTAAATATAAATTCCTTCCATCAACAACGTAACATTGCACTTAAAATTGAGCCTAATGATAATAGCTGTAAAGGAGTATTTTGCGTCTTAGTCATTCTGTCCTTAGCCTGAGTGGGTCCATGAAGGGTAGATCACTGGTGGTCTTGCACTCGGCATGGTGGAACACTTTGAGGGGTACCTCCTTGACCTTGTTGGGGGGTCGTGGCTTGGCGGGGGTCCTGGCGGGCCCCACGACGACCGGGACGAGTTGTCGGCGGCCGATTTTCTCGGTGTTGTGCCCTTCGGCCGCTTCTAGGGCGGTCTCGACGTCTATAAGGGCGTGGTTTCGACATTGGAGCAGCGCCGCTAACTGTGGGATTGTTAATTGCATGGGTAAACATTTTTTTCTATTGGTTTTCAGTTAGTTTTGATTACGTGTGTTGACTATTTTAATAAAAAGTTTTCACGCTGCGACCAATAAGAGCAAGGAAACAGTGTCTAAAAAACGGGAGAATACGCGGCCGAAATCGTTGCACAGCTACTTTATAGATAATTTTAGACTATCACTACTTAACCGGCTATCGCACTAGCATCTATTCCCAAAATGTTGGATACAAAAAAAAATATACATTTAGTGCACAAATGTCCCTTTAGTGCACATGTGTCTTTTAAGTGCCCATAGTCCTGTTCCTTATTATTAAAGACCGGATTATATGCAACATAAAAAGCTTGTTTTATACATGCAAATATGCTCGAGTGGAAGAAATATACATGTTGCGCCGACTTAATTTAGTGTGGGACAAGGGCAGGAGAATGATGATGATATGCATGCAAATATGCATGAAAAATGCTTAAAATATGCACGAAAATTATGCAAAATTAGATCCCCAGCAAAAAGAAAAACTTATACACGACAGACAGACAGAGTCACTTTCGAATTTATAATTATTAGTAAGGATGTACCGATAATACTTATGCATCATCATAACTAGATTTTAGGTAAAATATCTTATTACTGAATGAGAATGGCTAAAATATGCATGTGCGAATATGCAAATGCATATAATCCGGCCTTTACTGATTATGTTATGAGTATTATTATGTTGCGTGACTTGCAAATTAAATAAATAAATACCTGCAATATCTGCTGCAGCGGCTTCTGCACGTTCGGTTGGGGGCGGGGCAGAGCGGCGGCGAGCGCGGCGGCGGCGGGCGGGAGGCGCGCGCGCAGGAGCGCCAGCGCCGCCAGCCCGCGCGCCACGTCCCCGCCCTCCGCCACGCCCTCCGAGCCCGACGCCGAGCCCCCGTCCAGCTCCCCGCCCACTGTGCCTGTCTGTTCTAGCGCCCATGTCGAAGTTGACGTTGAGAATGAGGACCTAGGCCTGTTTAGAAATACGTAACTGCATAAATCATTTAAGGTGAACTATTTTGTCCATGACCAAATAGGCTAAATTGTGTACCAAAAGTACCCCTAATCGACGAGTTTGATGGATGTGAAAGAAGCGAAAGTGGTGTGTAAGGATCGTAGCACATGGCAGGAAGTGATCTCTGCCTACCCCTCTGGGAAAAAAGCGTGATTGTATGTATGTATGTATTTTGTCAATGGAATGTGGGATCAGATCGCGCCCTGTCCCCGCCCTCCGAGCCCGACGCCGAGCCCGCGTCCAGGTCTCCGCCCACTGTGCCTGTTTGTTCTAACGCGTTGAAGTTGAGGTTGAGAATGAGGATCTAGGCCTGTTAGGACTTAATTATATAAATATTTATGGGTGATTCACTGATTAGACACGCGGGCAACGGGTGCGTGAGCAGCGCGCGCATATGCCTCGCGAGCGCGGCGGCGTGGGTCATTGACCTCCTGCCCCAGTCCCTGTATCATCTGACTCACGTGTCATTCTCCGGCGGCGGGCGCAGCGGCGCGGGCGGCGGGTGCGTGCGCGGCGCGCGCAGATGCCTGGCGAGCGCGGCGGCGTGCGCGACGGGCGCGGGCGACGCGCGCATCAGCACCGACAGCGCGCGGCCCGGGTCACTGGCCAGCACTGAGAAGCGGCAATAGACACTACTAAACTTTTTTAAAGCCTTTAGCGAACAGGGGGATATATATTTCCACCATGGCGGCCGGTAGTTAACTATTTTTTTTAATGTATGATTTTAGACTTTTGCGTTCCATTACACTAAATATTAGTCTTTATGGGTCTACACGGATTTCGGTCGGACAGTAAGTAGCTATGTATTTGCTACTCGTAATAACGCTTGTAGACCCATAAAGAATAATATTTTTTTAATATTACACAATCACAAACATTGGCACATGTCTTATAAATACATTTTAGTGCACAAATGTCCCTTTACCGCACATGTGTCTTAAGTGCACACGGTTCTTTTGGAAAAAAGTATCCTTTTAGTGCACATGTATTTTAATTGCTTATAGTCATGTTGTGCTAATTTATCGTTTCAGCGTATGCGTGTCTGCGTATGCGTTGCGTTAATGCGTTATTTTTTTCACGATAGATCCTTTTAGTGCACTTGTATTTTAATTGCTTATAGTCATGTTGTGCTAATTTATCGTGTCTGCGTATGCGTTGCGTTAATGCGTTATTTTTTTCACGATAGATCCTTAGGGCTAGGCTAGAGGTGAGATCCATCCGCTCCCCCGCAAGTCCGTTGATGACGAGGTTACTCCAAGCCATCATCGTGTGTCAACTAGGAAAAAAAAATAACCAATAGCCCTCACAAGTGGTCCTGATAGAGATGAGCATGGCCAACACGACGAAGTGTATGTAGGGCAGCGAGGGCCCGTCCGCAAACAGGAAGCCCCACAAGTGCGGCACCTCCGCGCGTGGGAACTCGCGCCCGAAGAGCAGTCGCAGCCATCGGCTGGAAGAGGCAATAATAAATAATAATAATAATCTTTTTTTCATCATAGTCATTCCCCTGCCCTTGTCACACGCTAACTGGATCGGCGCAACATGTATATTTCTTCCACTCGGGCCTGTCATTCGTCAGCTCTGCGACTACTCCTTTCCCATTTCCTACAGGGGCCGGGTGCTGCCCTTGCGCGTCGCCTGTGGGGTACGCCCTAGACCATCGCGCAACATTTCCCATTCATACTGTCCGTGTGGCATTATGTGATTTTGTGTAATATAAATTATTATTAAAGTGTGGCAAAACTTTTGCGGTCGGCCTGGCACCAACCCTCCTTGGGAATGTACCTACTTGTTGGTGGTGTCCCGCCCACCGTACCGGTGCCCTTGGCTCTCATGTTGTGCGCTGGGCAGAACTCCCGCAGTCAGCTTCTACGATAATCTTTCTTTATTTCCATAATAAACTTCTACATAATATTGTTACGACCACGAGAGCCCGTGCAAGCGGAATTAGTCTCATCGTCGTATAGATAAGGTCTATATTCGCTTGCACGATACTACGCTACACACTCTGGTAGGTTGTAGCGAGCTCTAGAGTCTTCAAAAGTAATAATAATATTACGACCTTGAGAGACCGTGCAAGCGAAATTAGTCTTATCGTCGTATGGATAAGGTCTATATTCGCTTGCACGATACTACGTCACACACTCTGGTCGGTCGGAGCGAGCTCCAGCGAGTTCTAGAAATTTCGATCCCCGCGAGAAGATTCTCGACGCCACGCGAAGAGCTGCGTCCTCACTGGGTATAAAAGCGGGATGTACGACGCGACGGGACAGTTCCGATTTGGAAAGCGAAGCGAATCAGTCTCCTGCGAACTAGAAGTGAACGAGTGCGTTACCTGCGAATAGTCAGTGAAATTCAGTGTTTTAGTGTGATTCAGTGCTTTAGTGTAATTTAGTGTTCCGTGTTTAGTGTTGTAATTAAGTGTTTTTAATTGTGTTTTTAAGTGTTTAATTGTGTAATTGTTAGTCGATAAATAAATTAATTGTCTTTTGGTGACTTTTGGCGTATCTTGAATTTAACGTACCCCGTTCCCGCAACAATTGGTGTCAGAAGTGGGATTCAAGATGCCTCTTACACCACGAGAAGACAGTGAGGGTCGAGTAACAAGGAGTCAAACCGCGGCCCTGCAAGAGGGTGAAGGCACTTCAACGGAGGGATCAATTCAAACATCGATTGGGCCTGTGGAGCTTGCAGACTTATTTAAAATGCTGCAGACACAAGCCAGCCGTCAGGAGGAGCAAGCCCGTCGCCAGGAGGAGCAAGCCCGTGAGCAAGCCCGCCGCCAGGAGGAGCTAGCCCGACTTCAGGAAGCACAATTCGCTAAACTAAGGGAAGAACAAGCCCTTCGCCAGGAAAAGCAAGACCTTCGCCAGGAGGAGCAAGCCCGCCGCCAGGAGGAGCAAGCCCGCCGCCAGGAGGAGCAAGCCCGCCGCCAGGAGGAGCAACTGGTCGAACTCAAGGAAGAGCTAAGCAAGAGTTTGTTGGGGGCTTTTGAAAGAAGCACCAAGTATTAGAAAAGCAGATTGATGCTCTCAAGGATGATGTGCTAAGCGTCAAGACCCAACACGAAGAACGACTCACCCAACATGAAGATCGATTCACCCAACACGAGGATCGATTGAGCCAGGTGGATGCTGAGATGCGACAGCTGCATACCAAAATAGCAAGAGTGGGGACCCGGGGTGCTACGGTAGCGTCGGATTCTCCGAAAATCGAAGTACCCCACTTCGATGGAACGACGTCTTGGGCAGCATTTTGGTACCAGTTCGAGACGGTTGCTAAAGGAAAGGGGTGGAACGAGGAAGAGTCCTTGATAGCTCTGACTCTGGCTCTTCGTGGAGATGCCCTGCTCACGTTGGAAAACCTGCCTTCTGATAACAGAACTTTAGGTGCTCTCCAAAGAGCACTAGAGGGCAGGTACAGCGACAAACACCTAGAACACGCTTATAGAGCACAACTCCGCGACCGACAGCAGAAGCCTGGTGAGAGTCTGCAGCAATGGGCAACGGAAATCGAAAGGCTAGTCAGACGTGCGTACGTGTCATGCCCGACAATGGTGGAATCAATGATCCCGCAAGCTTTCTGTGATGGAATTAGAGACGCAGACGTCAGACACACCGTGAAATTGAGCCATCATCAGACCTTACAGGAAGCTCTAGCCCATGCTTTGGAGGTGGAAGCCGTGCGTCAAGACGCTAGAACTCAACGACTTCGGGAGGTTGTGGTTAAGGAAAAACCTTCTTTGGGTCCGATGTGCTATGGCTGCGGCGAGAGGGGTCATATTCGGAGTAGTTGCCCCAGGCAAAGATGGCCGCATAGAACGACAGTAGCGTCCTCTACACAGGTGGACGCAGAAGAGCTGTCAGGAGCCAGGGCCGTGGGGCGGGCGCTGGCTGGCCAACATCGAGCCCCTACCGTCACTGTTTCACAGATTGGTAATGGGAACAATCTTACTGTGGTTGGACAGCTGAACAGCGTAACGTGTCATTTTACTATTGACACCGGTGCTTCAAGAACAATAGTGCGTCCGGAGCTATTGAAAAGGACTATTGTGTGGAATCAGAGACCATCCGTTCAGCTTCAAACAGCAACAGGCCAGCCAGTTACCGTCTTCGGTGAGACGATGGCGAAGATAACCATTGGAGAACAAACCTTTGAATACGGCGTTCTCATAGCAGACATCACGGACGACTGCATCATCGGATTAGACTTTTTAAGAGACCAGAAGTGTGTGGTAGACGTCGCTAAAGGAGTTCTTAGTTTCCCCGAACAAGAAGTATTCCTAGAGGGAGCGAGATCATGCGCAGTTTACTGCCTGAAAAATACGACCCTACCGCCGAGATCTGAAACTCTGGTCAAAGTTAGATTCCCGTACACCGTGTGTCAAGGGCGAAGCGTCGTCATAGAAAACTGCGGCGACCATCCGAGTTGGATCACAGCAAGAACTCTGGCAATGACCGGAAAAGGAGCGCTGGTGCGAGTCATCAATCTTAGCGGAGATGAAGTGCAGCTACGAAGAAATTGTGTCATCGGACGGTGCGATGCAGGTCAATCCATCAGAAGGCTGAAAAGGGCCCGGGAACCGAAATCCTGTCAACGAGATGACGTCACGCCGCTCTAGCAAATTGTAAGGACAAGCTATCTGAGCGGGAACTTGAGCAAGCTAAAGGTTATTGCTAGATTTCAACGACATATTTTCGAAGGGTGACCATGATTTGGGAAGGACAGGTCTCGTTAAACACAGAATAGACACGGGAGACGCGCCACCAATAAAGCAGCGGCCTAGACGCCTTCCATTTGCCAAAGAGAAGGAGGTAGCAGACATGGTTGCTGAGATGCAGAAGAACCGCATCATAGAACCTTCAACAAGCCCGTGGTCTTCGCCAGTAGTCCTGGTAAAGAAGAAGGACGGCAGCACCAGGTTTTGTGTGGACTACCGTTTGTTGAATAATGCAACGAAGAAGGACAGCTACCCTCTGCCCCGTATAGACGACACACTGGACATGTTGAGCGGCATGAAGTGGTTCTCAACAGTGGACCTTAAGAGTGGGTACTGGCAAGTTGACATCCATCCAGAAGACAAAGGAGAAGACGGCATTTACGACCGGAACTAGGAATGGATTGTGGCAGTTCAACGTGATGCCCTTTGGTCTTTGCAACGCTCCGGCGACATTCGAGCGGTTGATGGAAAGGGTACTGGTTGGACTTCTGGGTGATGCATGCCTGGTCTATCTGGATGACATCATTGTCATGGGTCGAAATTTCACAGAGCATGTCAGTAACCTGAGGAAGGTTTTCACCAGAATACGAGAAGCAAACTTGAGACTCAGCCCAAAGAAATGCACGTTTTTCAAGGAGGAAGTCGCCTACTTAGGCCACATTATTTCATCGAAAGGTGTAAAGACAGACCCAGAGAAGATAAAAGCTGTTCAAGAATGGCCTATACCAGTTAACAAGACCGACGTAAGATCATTTTTGGGTTTATGCGCATACTACCGGCGCTTTGTAAAGAACTTCTCTGATATAGCGAAACCTCTTCATCGGCTCACGGAAGATAAACGAGTATTCGCCTGGGACTCGGAATGCGATCAAGCCTTCGTCAGATTAAAGAACACCTCTGCACCAGTCCTATACTTGGCTACCCGAACAGAGAAGGAAGGTTTATCGTGGACACCGATGCCAGCAATACTGGCATAGGCGGAGTTCTGTCGCAAGAGCAAGGTGAACGGGAAGTGGTGATCGCCTATTTCAGTAAGTCACTTTCAAAACCTGAAAGGAACTACTGTGTGACTCGTAAGGAACTGTTGGCGGTAGTGAAGACTCTACAGCATTTCAACAAGTACCTCGTTGGAAGACAGTTTACCCTGCGGACAGATCATGCTGCGTTAAAATGGCTTTTGCAGTTTAAGAACCCTGAAGGACAAGTGGCGCGGTGGCTAGAGCAACTACAGGAGTACAACTTCACAACAGAACATCGGAGTGGTAGAACGCATTTGAATGCCGATGCCCTATCAAGGAGACCTTGTCCTGTGGCCTGCAGTCATTGCTCTAAAACGGAGACTAAAGAAGAAGTCCGGATGATTACCACCCAGGGACTTGATAATGAATGGAGCGAAGACGCCATCAAAAAGGCTCAAAAAAGAGGATAGTGACCTGAGGAAAATATTTGAATGGAAAGAAGTAGGTCAAAAACCTTCTTGGAGCCAGGTAGCATCATCAAGCCCCATCACGAAAAGTTACTGGGCACAATGGGACAGTTTGGAGATTAAGGATGGAGTACTCTTCAGGAAATGGGAAACACCAAAAGGGGATCAAACGACACTACAGCTGATTGTACCCCGTAAACAAGTTGTTCCGCTACTGAGGTACATACACGATGGGGTATCCGGGGGACATTTACGCGTGAAGAAGACCCTAGAGAAGCTGAGACAGAGGTGCTACTGGATACACTCTCGGGAGGATGTCGAAGACTGGTGCAAGAAATGTACGACTTGCGCATCAGTAAAGGGCCCACAAACCAGAAGTAAGGGCAAACTCAAGCTGTACAACGTCGGCGCTCCATGGGAAAGAATCGCAGTAGATGTAGCTGGCCCCTTTCCAGAATCCGATGAGGGAAACAAGTACATCATTGTGGTCCAAGATTACTTCACAAAGTGGCCTGAAGTCTTCGCTACGCCTAATCAAGAAGCAAAGACGGTCGCCAAGAAGTTAGTCCACGAGGTAATTTGCCGATTTGGTGTGCCTCTTGAGATACATTCTGACCAAGGAAGAAACTTTGAGTCAGCACTGTTCCAGGAGGTCTGTCAACTGTTGGGTATGCATAAGACCCGTACTACACCAGCACACCCGCAATCCGATGGCATGGTCGAGAGATTCAACCAAACGTTGGAAAACCACTTGGCCAAAGTTGTGGACGAGCATCAACGAGACTGGGACCAGTATATACCGCTTTTCTTGCTGTCCTACCGATCTGCAATCCACGATAGCACCAGCGCAACCCCAGCAATGGTAAACTTCGGTAGAGAAATACGGCTTCCGGTAGACGCGTTGACTGGGACACCGCCAGAAGCTCCGAAACCAGTAACCGAATATGCGGCTGACCTACAGAAGCGCCTGGATGAAGTACATGCTCTCGTCAGAGACTGCAGTCTAAAATCCAGCGAAAGAATGAAAACCCGTTACGACCGCAAAGCCAACACCGACGGTTTCGATGAAGGGAGTCTGGTTTGGTTACACAACCCACTCAGGAAGAAGGGCAAATCACCGAAGTTCCAGCCAAGGTGGGAAGGACCATACAAGATCATCACTAGGCTGAACGACTTAACCTATCGGATCAAACAAGGGACAAAGAGGCAAACCGAAAATTGTTCACATTGATCGATTGGCTCGTTACCATGGGTCAAATGATGCTCGGGACGAGCATGACTAAGAGGGGATAATGTTACGACCACGAGAGCCCGTGCAAGCGGAATTAGTCTCATCGTCGTATAGATAAGGTCTATATTCGCTTGCACGATACTACGCTACACACTCTGGTAGGTTGTAGCGAGCTCTAGAAGTGTTCAAAAGTAATAATAATATTACGACCTTGAGAGACCGTGCAAGCGAAATTAGTCTTATCGTCGTATGGATAAGGTCTATATTCGCTTGCACGATACTACGTCACACACTCTGGTCGGTCGGAGCGAGCTCCAGCGAGTTCTAGAAATTTCGATCCCCGCGAGAAGATTCTCGACGCCACGCGAAGAGCTGCGTCCTCACTGGGTATAAAAGCGGGATGTACGACGCGACGGGACAGTTCCGATTTGGAAAGCGAAGCGAATCAGTCTCCTGCGAACTAGAAGTGAACGAGTGCGTTACCTGCGAATAGTCAGTGAAATTCAGTGTTTTAGTGTGATTCAGTGCTTTAGTGTAATTTAGTGTTCCGTGTTTAGTGTTGTAATTAAGTGTTTTTAATTGTGTTTTTAAGTGTTTAATTGTGTAATTGTTAGTCGATAAATAAATTAATTGTCTTTTGGTGACTTTTGGCGTATCTTGAATTTAACGTACCCCGTTCCCGCAACAATATGTATTCTTAAATTTAGCGACTCTGCACTAAGCACAATTGCTTGTATCAAAGCAGCCAACATTCGGAATATACAGTATACATCATCGGGGGGTCAGATTTGGGAGGGATAGTCAGATCATTGTTTTATATCAGTCAGTAACATAAACCCAGGTCAGTATATCCATTGTAATAGGATATATGTAAGAGTTTGATGAGCAGCGATCCACTTTGTTGGTTTCGGAAAAACAAATTGAATGGTAAGACGGACCAAATCAACGGGTGACGCAATCTCAATATTGGCAATATAATAAATAATGTTTAATATTTTGACTATGGTTAAGTTTTTGACATGTAATGTTATAATACTTTTACTATGTATAATGTTTAAACACACTGGCGTTTTGGAGAACTGTAAGTCAGTGGGGAACAAGAAATGAATAAATAAAGTACGACGATCAGACCTATTGACTTCACACTTCGCGGTTATACGTATGGTTCCTATGAGGCGTAAACAGTAGTAAACGAGAAAAACTGTGAAATGCTGTAACTACTGTTCTTCTATTTTCATTCATAGTCTGATATGATACATAAAAAAAAAATATTATGAAACTTACATTCCGAACAACTCCATGGTTATATTACAATCAGCTAAATGCGCCGCCAACTCTTGGTCCAAAGGCACTAAGTACTCGTCCCTTATTTTTTCTAAATATCTGACTACTTCATTTGGATTCTGAAATCAACATGAGAATTTATTTATCACCATGAGCCGTAGCTATTGACAGCTAGGGCTATGGATATAGTTAGAAAACATAAATGTATTTATAACTCATGTATTACCTACTTGAGATTTACTTACGTGAACTACTTTAGAGCTTGGCAATCTCCCGCAAGACATCGGCACCACGTCACCCGTCGTATAGAATCGCTCCAGACCTTTCATGACCGCGCTGAATAACATACTAAGAAAAATACACTATTTATAATGGACTTTGATCTTTAGAAGGCTCTCTATATCAAATAAATAAATATAAGTTGTAATAAAATCCGCAAATCTATGCAGATGATGTGGGTGAAAAATTGCACAGAATACTTACTAACTGTCGTGTTCAAGGTAAGCCTCATCCAAGACACATTTTAATATTTCACTGAAACAAGTAAATTAAGTTATTGTGAGAAATTTATTCATATAAGAGAATTTACAGAAATCGTTTACGAGGTTATCAAAAGAATGATACTACCGCCGGTTTGCAATGCCGATTCTACCGAGAAGTATCCACGCACGGCACGGGCTGGCATCTACATATGCATGCAGGTCTAAAAGCTGATGTCGACAGGCTAAATACGCTCTATTGTATCTGTCGACCTCATATGTAGAATTTCGGACCTCACGGACGCTTACCATCAGATGGAGCGAGGACATTCTGAACGTCGTTCGTTTTAAAAAACCTTGCAAGAAACTATAACTCTAATCAGTGGCGTAGCTAGGTAACCAAGGGCCCTGGGGCAAATTAGAAAAAGGGTCCCCACTGCTATGTAAGTTAATTAGGTCTTAGGTCTTATATGAATAAAAATAGCACTTTTTTGTCACTAGAGGCTTTAAAAGTTGGTAGACACAATTCGATTCGTAAAACTTTTGTAAAGAATTATTTTTTTATTTCAATATGATAGGGTTATGACTCAAATTGGTATCGTAATTATAAAAATCGGTATCAATAGTGGTTATTGAACTACTTCTAGGAAAAAAATCATGCAAGCAGGTCTCCGGCTTCTTACAAAAAAATCACAAAAATCTTAATAACTTTGGAACCATTGAAAATCGCTGAAGATACATGGGTGTTATATCGAAAGGTATTGAAGTCCCGCATCGATTGACTTACGATGATCCACCCCCCCTGTTACACCCTGTATAATTCCGCAGTAAAGGCCGCCCGCGACTTCGCGTGGAGTTATTTATCAGAAATTTCCAAAAGTTCAGTTCGATCGAGATTTCTGGTAAGGATTCGAGGGCCCCCTGAGCTTGAGGGCCCCGGGGCACTGCCCCGCCTAGCCCCTAGGTAGCTACGCCACTGATCCTAATACTGAATTATTGTTGAGGAGGGACTGGCAATATGTCATACAGGTTCGCCTAGTACAATTGCCAGTCTCTCACTTGGATGTTCAATTTATAATGTAACATGTATCTGAAGACGTTTGTTTAAAAACATTTTTTTTTCTTTGTTGTTTTTAATGTTATAAAGCTCAATGCAAATTTTAAATTTGAAAATTTTCGCATCCATGACCTTGAAACAAAGATTGACATTGTCGGAAACCGACAATGTGGCGGCTGGGCTAAACGTTCCACTCACTTGATATCCCAGGGCGCGAACTGCCGGTCCTGGAAGAGTTCGAATAGCAGCGGCGCCAGGATCTCGTGCATGCCCTGCCGGTAGCCCACGTGAGCGTGGGACCGCGCCCAGAAAAACAGGATACGAACCTAGGTGTGAAAGAAATAATAAATAAAATTAAATATTTTTATTTTTATTTCATCACAAAAACAGAAAGAAAGAAAGAAAAATAATATTTATTTAGCACAGTTACAAAAATAGGAATACAAAATAACTTAAGACTAGGCTAAATTGTGCCAAAAAGGCTTTCACTCAGCATTATGCCGTGTCCCTACATGATGATGATTTTCAGTGTTAGCCCGTTTAGTCATTTATTAATTATTTATTGAAGCACATACTGGTTTACAGTTATCCAAAGCCAATATTTTACTGTACATGTCGAGCGCTTTATATTACATACATTTTGTACTAACAAGTACAGTCCACAAATCGTAAGACATAAGACTTTGGACTTTGTACCATAGTCGCAATCGTTAATATCGTCTGTCAATGTTACGCCCAACTTGTTGTCGACTGTACTCACATTTAGAAACACAGTTTGACACATTTAGACAGGGAGAATACTACTAATAATATCTAGTAGAAAGCCGCAAATTGATTGATAAACCATTTTTATGAAGTCCAGTCTACTCTAGATAGGTCTTTCTTTAACATTTTCGAATTTACTTTTTAGCAAATTGGCAGTTGAAATTAGGTAAAGTTGACAGCATTGTGCACAACTGTTCATATACTGTCACCTCATTGTGCACGACTATCCATATACTGAAAGCTCATTGTGCACAACCGTCCCTATACTATCAGCTCATTGTGCACAGCTGTCAATTTACTGTTAGCTCATTGTACACAACCGTCTATAATATACTGTCACCTCATTGTACACGACCATCCTTATACTGACAGTTCATTGGGCACAACTGTCCATAATCTGTCAGCTCATTGTGCACAACTGTCCATATACTGTCAGCTCTTTGTGCACAACTGTCCATATACTGTTAGCTCATTGTGCACATCTGTCCATATACTGTCAGCTCATAGTGCACAGCTGTCCATATACTGTCACCTCATTGTGCACAATTGTCCATAAACTGTCAGCTCAATGTGTATTATTAATTATTTTTCTGGAGACAATTTCTTTTATTTTCTTTTTAAATTTATGTACTAAAATATAAGTAATCATTCTAATTACCAGCGTATCCTGTACATCCTGGTCCCGAAAGTACAACTCATCAGGAAAAGTCCTGACCACATCCTGAAGAATGATTGCTTTGAGCTCATTATCACAGAAGTGCTGTCTCCACGCGCTCTGCAAACGAAATTGTTTTGTTGGTAAAGATAAAAACAGGGCAAATTATGACTAAGACAATTAATATTGCGTAGTTCACGGATAAACAAAAGGCGCGATAGATAAACTCGGGCACTGTATAGAGTCTAAACGCCACAGTAACTTATGACAAAAGTATGATAAGGGTCACATTTGCTTGTAGCCATTATAAAAACTTTATGGATTTTTTTTTTATTTTTTTTTATTTTTTTTATTTATATTTCACAACATCACATACATTGATCTGATCCCGTGGTAAGTAGCTTAAGCACTTGTGTTACAGATATCAGAATCAACAGTGGAGACACAAATAATAATAAACTTAAATATATTTAATAACACACCCAGACACGGAACAAACACCGATGTTCGTCACACAAATATTTGTCCCGAGTGGGAATCGAACCCACGACTCTTGGAACCGTAGGTTATGAACCTGAGTCACTAGCCACTGTTCCACCGAGCCAGTCATCCAGTCAACCAGTCAAAATTTTATGGTGAACTCCAATAGCATTTTAGAACTCCCAAGACCAGATTGAAATCTTCTTCTAATAAAGCTTGGGGCTTTTTAATAATTTTATTTCTACAATAATAGTACCTCATCATTTTGAGAAAGCGGGTCATCTCCAATCACTGCTCTTGGATCCATTGACAGTTTCGTTCTCAGATCATTGTAGAAGTTTCTATGAGTTTTTATGCTGCAACAATAGGTAATAGGTATAACAGCAGGTTTACAAAAATAAAAAAAACTAAAATTCAGATTTGAAAGATGTAACTTTTTTACTAACTTTCTTAAATATTTTTGTACAATAAATATTTTTAAGTTTGACATTGAGAGAACTTCAAAATGATTTATACATAGAGCTGAAGAGTTTGTGTGAATGTGCTAATCTCTAGAACTACTGGTTTGTAGAATTGAAAAAATATTTATTGAGGAAGGCTTTAGGCTATATAGCATCATGGAATGTCCAATAGGAGCATAGAAACAGTGAAGTGTGAAAAATGAGTAAAGAACACTGAAATACATGGATGAAGTGTCTGGCACAGCTAGTCTAGTCTAGTAATATAAATAATATAATCTGTCTCTGTTTGCCTTTGAAACAGTATTCTTTGTTGATTTAAGTAAGTACTTATAATGAAATAATGAAGTCATTAAGCTCCAATGTAAATAGAAAATATTAAAACAGTATTTACTTTAAATAACAAAACTAGTCTTCAGTAGTTAGACAAACAATTTTAGAAATTATGTTACCATGTGGTTGATAGATATCAAAGGGCAACCACAGAAAACCAGCGTTGTAGCTTCCCCATAGGAGGCAACAACAGATAAGTTTAAGTTTTCCATGTACCTAGTGTAATTTTGTGTATTATTATTAGTGCTAAATAAACATTTATTCTATTCTAAAATATATGGTTCAATCCATGTATTAATGACTTCAGAGGTGCTATAAGAGCATTGTATTATCAGATAGTCACCTTGCCACAATATCACCCTGTGCTGAGGGCAGTGCATGGAGGAGGATGGCCCACGCCAAGCTCCGCGGACGCACCAGTCGCAACTGCAGTGCCGCTTGCTTCAGATACTCCATTGTCCATTCTGACTGTGTAAAGCTGAAACATTATTCTGTTAATTTCCATGGTTTCTCAACTTGCAACTGATTGATTTTTTATTTTTAACAGCAAAATTATTCAAAAGTAAATTCTTACTTTATGAGGCCATTCAACTTCACTATACCTATTAATAAATTTATTAGATCTCAAAACAGATAAGATAGGCAATCAGTAATAATGTTTTTAAATATTTATTAATTATTATCTAGTCACTAAGATAACATTTTCAGTTCAATCAACCTTAATAAGATTGGGTCGATATAAAATTAGTAATAGAAAAAAAATATGCACCGTCAAAAAAAAGGACCCTACATATCATATTTCTTTACTGTGATAGAATGTTTCATGAATACTTGTATTTGAGTTACTGGTCTTATCAAACAACAATACTCATCACATGCAGAGGTAGTTAGTGATAATAGCCCTGAAATTGAATACCTAACAGTAACAATATCCAAGTTCAAGATTGCGACTCATTGCGGCCTTCATCAAGGCTAATCATACTTCCAAACCTTGAACAAAGAGAAACCACAAAGTACACTGACAATAACAATAGGAAATTAGACACTCACTCGTAATCTAGAAAATCGAAATTCGCCTGCGAGGGAGAGCTTGAAGACTCGTCACTCAAATTGTTATCCTGTGAATCGCAAATGAAATGTATTATTTACAGTGTAATATTTGAAATACACAACAACAACTGATAGTAATACACAAACCATATTGTTACAGGCAATTTTAAATGCACACACACATTTTTCTTAGAGGAACTGTTAGAGGATGAGCCAAGTAATCAGTTCCACTCAGAGACTTATAATATGCTCAACTTTTATATGAATTATAATAATTTTCCGCTTTTCGTTCGATCAGCTCACTTTACTTAGAAGAGCGGTGGTTGACATTAGTGACACTATTGACAAGTCAATCATACTTCATGTTTTGACAGTTGGTTGAATGATGGTAATGTGAACGAATGAATGATATTTTAGTGCTATCTTTTATTCTTATTATATTTACTAAAAATCATTTATTACAAAATGGTTCGAAAATAAACAACAAGCAAACATTTTATTTTAAGGGTTGAGATCTGTACTGAATAAGAAAAAGGTACCTAACACAGTTTAAAATGAAAGAAGTTTGGTAAAAACTAAAGAAATTATTGTTAAGTCTGCAATCTACTTTGATTTGTGCTGTGATAGCGATAACGTGAATTACTCTTGAATATATGTAAAAACGAACATAGATCTCGATTAACACGAAGTACTTATTCGTCTTCGCAGATTGAATTGAATGTCAACATATGTTGAAAATAAATTGCATTTGAGTATTACTAAAATTGCACTCTTGTGTCATCATGGAAACAATGTAGGTTTTTATTTACAAATGATGATATGTAAAATAAATTACCTTTACTAAAGTTTATCAAATTTTATTTTCTCTATGTACCTTTAATACAATAACAGTAATAGAACATACGTATTTTGTGAATATTTAATGATAAATCTGTAAGCATTGGATTTTTAATCCTATAATACACAGAGCAACATTAGCGCCACCTGCGATTTTTTTTATTAAAACATTAACTACGCAACAAAAGATTGAACGAATGAGTGGAATTTTACTCTGTGGAACTTCTATAGATCTTTCTCTTTTTTTAGTCAACGAACGCTCTCGCTCGTCGCATATTTGTGATTTTGAGTTGTGTGATATAAATATTGAATCGTTCATAATTTGTGCTATCAAGTTAGTGTTCGCCCCTATGTGTTACAAATGTTGTCAACAGCAAACGCTACAATGGAGTTCAGTATGTTCACCGTTATGGTAGCATCGCGCGGAGCAAGATCGCAAGCGCTGACTGCCTTCCGACTGCGATGACCATAAGCGATAGCGGGAATCATGATCGCCAATTTACCGCTTCTTTTCGCTAACGGCAACCCGACGGCGCTGTCGAAGATCACTGCCGATGAGCTGGAGAAGTTCATAACATTCATGGTGACATGTTCCTGGGGCCACGACACTGCCAAAGACATCCGCCAGCCGCCGTGGTGGCCGCGGGACGTCGCGTTCTCGCACCCCTTCGTGAGGCCCCGCGAGGTGCCCGAGGACTGGGAGGCTCGGCTGAAGAACCTCGTCAAGAAATGCTACGATTTCCACAAGAGTACGTTTCTGCTGGTGTTCTCGGCGCAGCTGGCGCGGTACCAGACCAACCGGCTGCGGTACGTGGACAACCGCGACCACACCACGTCGCTGTACTACCGGCCCAGCGGCCGGCTGCTGGTCACCTTCCGCAACGAAAACATCTACTACGACCGCTGCGCTCCACCCGACCTGGAAGAGCCTCAGGTGAAGCCGGCTGATATTTATCTGTGCGACAGTTGTGACAGTCACTTTGACAATCTTGAGGTTTTGAGAGCACATGAGAGGCTGTGCAACAATGAGGAGCTACCATCCAGCACATGCAGTGGTGGTCTGCCAGAGTTCCTCTCCGCGTTGAAACTACAATCGGTACATGATAATGGCCAAAGTGTGGCACTAAATAGTAAATCAAACGATGCCCGGCCGAGGAACGTTAGAAGCGCTGCCAATATTGACCGGGGTCCTCCATATCCATTCTCCTCTCTGGCATACATGAAAAATGCTAAATCAAATGTACAGAGAGATACCAGCTACTCCAGAGAGAGAATTGAAAGATATTGTTGCACACCCCTATCCATTAGTAAAACTGTAGCTAGCAAAAGTAAAAACCAACAATTTCCAATCCGGTATAGACGTCCCATCGACTACTGGCATAGAAAGCACACCTTCCCCGATCAAAGAAATAAAAGAATACTGGATCTGAAAGGTCAGCTGCTGCTTCTCAAATGCAGACGTTTGTCGGTAGACGTAGACAGGATGTCTATGAAGAAGATTGATGAATATATAGAAAATTTGAAGAAGGAAGCGGAGAAGCTTCGAGCGGAGGAGAAGGACAAGGACATCATATTTGTGGACTGCGAGCAGCCTGGATTCGTGGAGTCGCGAAGTGCGGACCCTCTGAAGCGCATTGACGTTGATTGTGAAGTGATAGACCTGTGCTCGGACGATGAGAGCCCGGTGGTGAACGAGAACTGCGACCCGCGCGCCGGGGTGGCGTGCGTGATGCGCGGGGGCGCGGTGCTGCGGCGCACGGCGGCGACGCCGCTGCTGCTGCCGGCCGAGCCCTGCGGCGCGCGCCAGCGGCCCCTCGCCGCCGCCGTGCTCCAGCCCCACCCCGTCATCCTCATCGCGCACACCCTGAACAACCTACAGACTATATCTCTAGAATGATTGTACATTAATTTAATTGAATAGGTTAACTGATTTATTTATTATTCCTTTATGATTAAACATTTTAATGTTCACTGAATGTTTTATTTCAGAATTGTTAAGATTTGACAAAATGGCGTATAGTGATGTTTGTTTCACAAAATGGCGGACGACAGGCACCACACTACATGTTGATGTCGATTATCTGATTCTCTTAATGTTATCTGTGTGACGTTATAACTATTAACTTTTGTAAATTGTGATGAGTGCACCCAGGGCACATTATCGGGTTTCGTCGATACTTGTTTTGTCTCTTTTTTTTTTTTACTCAAAACAAACATGAAGTGTAAGAATTTGACATGAATTGCTTGTCTGTATTGTTAGGTTCGACTTAGTATCGCGATAATTTGACCTGGGGTACAATATGGTCGTTCAGAAAGTTCATATTGTTTCAAATTTCATATTTGAATTTATTTTGATAATATACATTTTATTTTATGGTAGTTTTGAATTTTAAAATGTATATTATAAAAAAGCATGTGTGTAATTTTTTTAAATGTGTTCATTATGGTATGGTTGCCTCACATAGTAAACTCCAATTTTCCATCGCCATTGGATTCTGAATTTCTCATTTACAAAGTAACCAAGAGTATTATTATATGAATCGGGAGTGAACATAACAAAATCACCTAACACATCTTAAAAAACTGAACCATGCAATGCATTTACTTGATACTTCAAACACTTCCATGATTGAAATAGGTTTCTAACACTTTTTTAGTAAATCTTCAAGAAAAGGCCGCGGGTGCGGAACGCTTAATGAAAACCTTGTCGAAACTGATGGTTCGATAGAAGCTACAGTAAAGGAGATAACAAAAGATAACATTTCAGACTTTGCCATTACAAGCTAACAATCAGCAGATATTTATTGATTCTTTCTTCTTTCCGTTTTTATCCATTATTATTCGCCGCTTGATCCGCGACCGCGGCTTTATCTAGCTAAATTCAATTCTGTGAGTCGACGACAACATGGCGCCCAAGTGTAACAAAATGGCTGACTCTTAGGTAACCTGATACTCGGTCTGCTGTGATATTTTGTATTAATATGCCATTTTAACATGTTTAGTTTTTTAAGTAGCTTAATTTTATGTGTTTGTAAATTAGTTGATAATTTGCGTTTAGACTTGAAACTTCTTGATCTTTAATTTTGTTTATGTCTTCCTTGCATAAACATGATGTAATAATAACACATGGTACGAAACTGATTACATATTATCACTTAAATTAAATATGTTCCATTTACACTTGTCTTTGGAGTTCCTCTAACCCCGATATCTCCTAGCATTCATTAAGTTCCTGCTTTTAATTTAATCTTATACCACGCAGGTCGCTTTCGGGAACTACGACTAATCTCATCACTTATTATTTGATATTTTGCTCACCAATTATAAAACTAATACACCTATTTTATGAGATAAAATTACAAAAGCATGTCTAGTGAGTTCTTATAATCCAATAGATGGCTTATTTTCATTGTCTGGTGAGGTCGCTCATTATCATCAAGTATTGGGAACAAGTCTAACACATCTATCGTAACCTGTCCAGAAACATAAGTCACAGGCGATTTGTTTTTAATACTGATTTAGTAGCGTATTCGGCCGGGCCTCAGGAGTCGGGTCGTGTCGTGTGGGCGAAGTTATTTTTTTCTCGATACTAAAGGTGCGCTTGCGCACCGCGCCCACAACACTGCAGCTGTGCGCTGAGTAATATAATACTAGCTTTGTTTTCAAACTGCCTCGTACCTTTGTATGTATTAGTTGAATGTATGTATTTTATAACATGTTCGATTTTTTTAAATCGTTAATTGGCCACTTCGAAGGTCGAAGCAGTTTTTTCATTTTGTGAAAAGTCATGTAATTTTGTTAGTAATTTATGTTGCTTACTTGATTACTGAAAGAGTTTTAAACAAAATTAATAAGTTCTGGACTTCGTATCTTATGAAATATTTTTTATTTCATCTTGACAAATATAAATTATGCAAGTTAAAATAACGCTGCTTCTTGACATGCAATGAAAAAAATTGTGTCTTACAGTTATGTAAGTAGCTGAGTAGGTACATAATAAAAATATATTTTCTAGCATTTACTAAGCTCTTTAGCTAAAAAATATAGCTCTTTAGAAAAATACTGACTAAAACTATTGTGTAGACTTTTTTTCTGGGATTTTATTTAAAAGCGGTTCTTCTCCATTGAAATAATATTCCAGATCAGTATTTCATCATATCCGACCTATTTTTATTGTTTGTTGGACTAAAGGCGTCCACTATAAAATATGTGAATAACTTCTCCCTACATATTTTCCTGTTATTCAAAAATTATGATTCACAATTCTCAGTTAATACATACAGAACAGTTAGAAATCGAATAGATAGGTACAGTCACGTGCAATGATATGTATACAGTTTCATTCGACTTCAAACCTTATCATAACGTAGTAAGAACGTATGTGAACATATTTCATTGCAGGCGACTGTACCAACGTGATGTGCTGAAGACACGTTTCTAGGGTGTTTATCAAAAGGCATGTGAATATTTACTTTCATAATTTAATAGGAAAAAACATACATTCCAGCAAAATATATGTACATCGTTATATGGAATCATATGTCTTCGTTGCTGATCCTGTGATGCGAGTTGAGTGGGCGGCGGCTTTCTTCGTCGGAACCATAGATCACCTCTTCGTCCGAATCGTTGATCATAGAGAAGGCGGGATTGTCTTTGGTTATGGCCGTTTCTGGAATGAAATAACGGTTGAGTTGAGGCAAGACTACAGCATGCATTTCTCAATATAGGTTAAAAGAGACGTTTTGTTTCAAAAGTAGTTAATTGTATCATGGTTGATACATTTTTGTATTACTTAGAACAAATAGCTAGACCTATAAGGTCAGGTCGAAAGATAATCGCTCTTCAGTAATAACTCGTAATGATGTATCATACATAATAGATCTATCAAACAATGTTCAATGTTGAAAACTTTGCTGAAAATATGAAACCGGAACGTTGCGTGCGTTACTGTTCGTAGTTATTAGGCAGCATAGAGTGGTATTCTGTAACCTTGTACTTTTCCGTGCACCAGCTTATAAAGGTTGACCACAATAGATAACTTTATTCATTGTTTGACCAGCTCCCTTATTCACAACATGTTGGATCACCCCAAAAGTTTGCCCTTCTAAGTTGAGTTGAAAAAATCTCTAGAAGTTAAGAATCATCAAATCGTCGGCTTTTTTTTAAATTATTTTTTCCTAACTGACTTACGATGTTGGCTTGGAGTAGCCTTGTCATCTTCGCCTGACTTGCGGGGGAGCGGATGGCTCTCACCCCTATACATTATCAGCCCATCGCGAACACGGTACGGGGGAGACTGGAGATTATGTGAAAAAAAAATTTGAAAGGACAAAGCTTGAAAGGCCCTACTGGGAATTCATATGATCGAATTCATATATGGACTTCACAGACGCTTATCATTAGATGGACGGGTCATCTTCAACTTTGTTACAATACTTCAACATCTACTTACTACTACGCGAAAGTCAGCGTTCCATTAGGAACAATAAATATTTGTCTTTATGGGTCTACGCTCGCGACCATAATCATGTAACCCAGTCGGAACGTCGGGCAGAAATAAGCTATGTATGTACTACTCTTAATATCGCGTGTAGACATGGGTGTATGAACCCGCATATCCTTCTCGTTTTCGTGTCGATGGCAAAACATTTTAAATCATTTCGGCCCAGAATTCTGCCACCCGGACCACGCTCGCCGACGCGCTCAGTTTGCGTGCAGGAGTCGGGACACGCGGGGCACGAAGTGAAAAACAATAAAAAGGGTCTAACAAAGCAATCTCACCGTGCATCTCCCCGCCGGGCGAGAACAGGTACGCCAGCACGTATATGTTGAAGTTGAACAGGCCGTAGAGCGCCATGAACGGCGCGGAGGTGTCGTAGTGGGCTCGCGGCGCCGCGGCCCAGTGGTCCTGCAGCGCGGCCGGGCCCCACCCGCGCAGCGCCAGCGCGCCCGCTAGCACGCACACGCTGCCCACGCACGCTGAGAGGCAGCGGAGCCGGATGTCTAGTGGTGGGGGAAGGTTTTTTTTTTAAATTTTTATGGCTTTGGCGTCTACAGGTAAAAAAACGAAATTGACATGAAATTTATTATGGAACAAGAAAAAAAAGATGCACACGCTGTGAAATTGAGACACAGTAACATTCCCTATTTATCCTAACTGATTTATTTTCGATTTTGGCTGCATACAGTGTAGTCGTCATTACCAGAAGACAGCGCTCTAGGCGAACTATCAATGGCACCTCCCCGCATATGCTTCCAAGTAATAGACGCTATAAAATAAATAGTGCCTTTTTTCCCCAGCTGACATATGATGATGGCTTGGAGTAGCCTCGTAATAAAATAGCGCCTCATTTTCCGATTGCGTTCATTGTGGCCTATGCACCGCCCTATTCAGCCGCGCAGCGCCAGCGCACCCGCCAGGACCCAAATGCTGCCCACGCATGCTGAAAGACAGCAGAGCCGGATGTCTAGTAGAGGATGGGCTTTGGCTTGTACAGGTGACTTTTTTTCTTAACTGACTTATGATGATGGCTTGGAGTATCACCGGACTTGCGGGAGAGCCGATGGCTCTCACCCCTAAGTACAGATGATTAAGATGAGGTAAACAAAAATAAAATTATTTAGGAAAAAACAGAAGATATTATATGGTACTGACTAGCGAGATTTTTTTCTAACTGATTTGTTTTCGATTTTGGCTATTATGTTATACAGATGGTGTATCAATTATCAATAAATTCTACAATGTAACTGTGTAATTAACCCTGTACCAGGAGTCTTCATTACCAGGAGATAGCGTTCTAGGCCAACTTGGCACCTCCCCTCATACCTATCCTTCCAAGTAATAAATGCTAAATAAAATAGTCCCTAATTCTTGCGATTGTGTTCATACAGTGTCTAGTTGTAGTGTCATAGCCCTATGCACCGCCCTATTCAAGCGGGCCCAAAACAAACGCGTCATTTATAATCCCGCACCCTAACGCTCCCTGACAGATTCTGAAGCCCTCAAAAGAATATATTTAAACTGTCGCGAGACCCGGTCGGTTGCCCTCACCGGAGAAGGGGACAGTAATACCCAGATGTATACGTAGAAGATCAAATAACATTTGTCCCGGTTGGGAATCGAACCGACCGGCGCAAGAGACAAAAACCAACAAACGGGCCATCGAGCTAGTCACTCAATTTGAAATCAATCGCCTAGATAGTTCGATAAAACAATGTAACAATGTACCTTATCTATCAAAGCAAATCAAATTCAATGTTTAAAGTTCGATACCTAGTTGTAACTACTTGTAGGTAGGTACTGTGTAACCCACAGTCACTTACCTAACTAACGTAAAACGAGCGCAAAACCGCGTCAACGATGTCGAAACTAGGTCTAGGCCATACCCACTGTGGCTGCGAAATATGGGAATAGCGCTAACTTGATACAGGTCGCAGGGATTACGAATAACAGCAGTGAAGTAGTGGTAGCAAGTTTGTGACGTCACTTGGTTAGGGGCAACGACCTAAGGGCGTCGTGCGATGACGGATTCATTTGACGCTAGACTCGCTTTGACGTTAGTGAATAGTGCTAGGAGTCATCGCTTCACTGGTCGCGTGGGGAAAACGAGGAAAACGGAAAGAAAAATGTGTTGCTTCGGATTTTTTTTTACTAATTTCCAACCAAAACGTATACAAAGGAAAATCTATTTACCTACTTATTTTCTTTGTGTTTTATATTTTCAAATAAAACGTTTAATTTTGCAGATATAAAACTTGCGTCAGTATCATCATCAGCCCATTTACGTCCCCACTGCTAAGGCACGGTCCCTAAACTAGGGCGATAAGGCCTTAGTCAAACACGCGGGCCAAGTGCGGGTTGGTTGACTACACAACCTGAGAGCTTATTAGTAGGTGTGCAGGTTTCCTCACGATATTTTCCTTCACTGATTTGCGATTGCGTCAGTAAAATGACACGAAATTAAGAAAGTAGAACTTAATGTTTAAAGTGCAGTCTCGGGCGGAAAATAAATAGAGGCAATAAGAGCCTAATGACAGATGAGCCTAAAGATGGCTTAATTTCACTTTGATCCAGTGGCGTAGCGTGTCTTGTCGGGGCCCCGTATAAAAAAATGTTTGGAGGGGGGTATATGGGGGTAAATGTTGCTTTTGTCGTTTGTAAAATAAAATAATTATTTTTTCTATTACGTTTTGGGGTCCTCCGTGGCCGGGGCCCCATATTATTGATACGGCAGATACGGCTGTAGCTACGCCCCTGCTTTGATCACTACGTTTTAAACGCTATTGGCTTAGGATGATAAGTAGTTGTACAATCAATGAGCCATTTTTCCACAAGGCAGGGAAATGTTCCTGAGAAACACAGTTTCCTAAGTCACTTAACGATCGATCTATGTGAGTAGGTAAATAATGGTGGTAACCTTGTCTGTGGTCCTAACTGCAATGTCTATTTTGTACGTATTTTTTATTTTTAGTTATAACTCATACGTTTTGCACATAATATTGGTATTTTTTCTATGATTCATGTCTTTGAAATGTTTTTTTTACCTCGTTTCACTTATTTAATGTTCAGCTTTCGAGAGAGCCTCCTACCTCGCAGATAGTGTTACCGCTAATGAGCTCGCCCGACCACATAATGGGTAAGTCCATTAATATCATCAATAAATAGGTACCCGGCAACTAGACATCTCAGTATTTTTTTTCCATTACATCTACTGGCATGCTCGATGGCCATGCTTTTAGTTTTCTGCAATTTTTACTGATATTTCCCGCAAACAATCAAAATCCAGCTAAATGAAATGTTAAAAATGAAACAGTACATTTTCGCCTTAGTTAAAGGTAGGCAAGTTCGTGCCCGCTCTCCACTGACACATCTCTATGTAGGTAATAGTATATGTTATGGTGTCTATGGCTTGATGGTAATGATGGCATATCGATACTCACCAAAAAAAGGCATATTTCTTAAATCGCTATACGCCTTGACGACCAGCACGAGCAGGTAGAGGAAGTACAGCGTCACCGCGCTGAAGAACATTATCTTGATGAACTGGAACAAATCATTTCTTTATTATACATATATGGTAGTTTCCATCATTCTATGAGAAAGCAGTTCTTTGACATAGCGGGATTATGCTCAGTGGGGATACTAAAACTTAGTTAATTACTCCACCACCACTTTGTGATTTGGAAATATGTTATGCTGTCTCTTTTGTCAATAATGGCTTGGAGTAGCCTCGTTTTCATCACCGGACTGGCGGGGGAGCGGATGGCTCTCACTTCTAAACCAATGTACCTACCTACTATTGGTTTTGTCCTATATAGTAAGCGGCCAGAATAATTTTGACAGCGAGTTGTAGGATTTCATACTAATTTCGGTTGCTTGTGAAATTAGAACAGTGATGGTGCGCAAGCGACATCTGTTGTTTGCCGTGCAAACTTCTTTATCAGATGTCGCCACAGTAGCAAAAATTCAAAAACACAATCGTCGACTTTTTAGTAGTTTAAGTAAAAATAGATTGCTAATTAGTCTTTCAAGACTAGATTGTAATAAAATTGCGTATAAGTATTATCCATAAGGACATACGTCATAATGAAAAAAAAATCCATTCCATCGATCCAAGCCATCTGATTACAATCTAGTCTTGAAAGACTAGATGATGGCGTATATTATCCATAAGTCATAAGTAAAAAAAAATCATCATCAACCGACCGGGTAGTTTGGGTTCATCATATAGTTGTAGGTGGGGTCGTAGAAGGCGTAGTACTTCTGCCACACCGCCAGCACCAGCGCCGGCGTGCTCACCAAGCCCACGACCACCAGCTTGAACAGGTAGAACGACAGGAAGCCGCGCTCGTTCTGCAACAATATTTTGGATACCGCTGGGGACGTTATGTGTGATGTAATTATGTTCTACTTTTTTCCCTGACTATGATAATGGCTTGAAGCCTTGTCATCATCACCGGGCTTGCGGATGGCTCTCACCCCTAATATTGTGATACTACGAATACTGTGATTACTCTTGATGTTAAGAGAGTGAGTGATAGACGAGGGTGGGTTGTTCTACCCCAGGAAATTGGTATCACACAATTTCCTGGGGGTAGTAGTATTACATGATTAATACGAAGTAATTACTCCTCAAGAAAGTTTCTTGTTCCAAGTGTTTTTGTATGATATCTACTAGACTAGAGTAATATGAATATCTTATGTTTCTATCTGATTTCCCCTAAGTCTCCCCCCCGTCCCCCCTCATTCCTGAAGTTACTTAACTTCGCGCCTGTGTGTGATTTTTTAAAGCACATAGTGTGTTGTATAGGTAGTCAATCAAAGTGGCTTAGGCCATGACAGAAAATTTCATTCCTACCAAACTTGATAGAAAATGGAAGTAGAGTTCGGACTAAGAGGTTTAGCTCCTCTTTTCTGCCCCGTGCCATTAAGGCATGGAATGCCCTTCCAGCTCATGTTTTCCCTCCCTCCTATGATCCCGGGCTTTTCAGGCGGGGCGTGAAACGGCATTTAAGCAGGCCTTCCGGATGAGTGCGACAGGCTCAATACGATCTATTGTGCCTGTCGACCTCATATTTGGATCTCACTACCGCTTACCATCAGGTGGAGTGAGGTCATCTTGTTAGCCTTTTATAAAAAAAAAAGTAGTTTTTAAGAGGTAAAACCAACGTCTAAGGTTGTTACCTGCCGCAGCCCGTGGTACTGCGCCAGCCAGGAGAGCAGTACGCAGGCCAGGAACAAGGTCTGGAATAGGGCGTCCAAAAGTGGCGCCGCGCAGCCGCCCCATACCAGCCGCAGCGGGAACAACGGGTCTACAGACAATAACATTAGTTTTTGTTATAGGGGCAACAGAAATACATAATAAATAAATAATAAATAAATATTTCACAACATCACATACATTGATCTGATCCCGTGGTAAGTAGCTTAAGCACTTGTGTTACGGGTATCAGAATCAACAGTGGATACACAAATATACTTAAATATATTTAATAATACACCCAGACACGGAACAAACACCGATGTTCGTCACACAAATATTTGTCCCGAGTGGGAATCGAACCCACGACTCTTGGAACCGTAGGTAGTAAACCTGAGTCACTAGCCACTGTTCCACCGAGCCAGTCAAATAATCTGTGAAAATTTCAGCATTCTAGCTATCATGGTTTATGAGATACAGCTTGGAGACAGACAGACCATCGGAGAGACGGACGGCGGAGGCTTAGTAATAGGGTCCCGTTTTTACCTCTTAGGTACGCAAGTCCGGTGTACGCAGGCCTCAGAGGGCCATCAAGCGATTAGTCCATTCCGAAAAAAACCTTTTAGGTACGGATTCCTAAATAACAGGAAACCAAAAAACAATAATCACCATTGTACAAGAGCAGCAGCGGCAGTAGTATGGACAGCCACTTCTGCTCGATCGCCCAGTCGTGTGTCGCGTACTTGCGCAGCGTGTGCGCGAACCAGCACTGAAACAACATAGCGATTGACAAACCAGACCTTAGGAATGATAGTGTACCTACACTGTGATATTTAAGTGGTGGTTTTGCTGTAGCAGAACGAATTGCCTTTAGGCATCGTTCAGACCAAACGTATGGTCGGCCGCTGACAGTAAGCGCGCGTTATTACGCAGTTTATTGCTTTTCAGTCATAGTTCTTTTAAGAGGTGTGACGTAATCATTTACCGCTTGCCGCATGAAAATGATGATGAAAGCTAAAGAAGCTCTATGCCATAAGTAATAAAGCGGTTCGAGCGTGCTTTCGAGTTTCGTTTATCCCTTTCGTAAAACCAGTATTTATTGATTTGAATGAAAAAAAAAAAACTGCAGAAATCTATTGTACTAGTAAGATTGAATCATTTTACTGCGGGAAAACAACCACTAAAATTTCACGGTGTATACCGACTATACGCTTACGTCGTCTGTTGCCGCTGACTCTCAGTAGCCGATTATTTGACTACGCATCTATGCACATTATCGCACTACGCATCGTTCGTTATAGCCTATTGTCGGCTTGGTGAGTACGCGTACTTCAGATTGAATCGACGTTCACACTGGGGCTGACGGTGAGTATACTCACAGTCAGAGGCGGACAATACGTTTAGTGTGAAAGATGCTTTTGTAGTTCTATCAATCATGCTAGTTATTTGTTGAAAAAAATATATATATATATATATATTTGACTTTTCTTAAAATGTATCATTAAACTCGAAAGCGTGAGAAGCGATAGTTCTTTTAAGAGATGTAGCGTATCAGGTAGTGCTTGCCGCATGAAATTGATGATTAATGAATTAATTTCTTATCCGACGAGACGAGACGTTTATCTAATAATTATGACCGATGAGAGATAATCAATTTCTGGATCCTGGGAATTGCCATATCAATAAAAACTAAATGCAATATCAATGTATTTAAAATACATCAAGCAAGCAAGATAATGAACAAGCATAACTTGTTCGTCAACTCCAATAATATGACGTATACTTACAGCGATAGTAAATGTTGTCAGTAGAAAAATAAATCTGAACCAAGTTTCCATTTGTGTGAAGGCAGGATTATACGTTTTAAACTGAAACAACGTTCCATAATTATCATTTAAAACTAAAAATAAGTTAGACAAATACACAAAGTTAAGATTACTTACATAATAACAAGCACTATCTGTGTCGGCATATTCATTAAGTTTACTTAAGGATATCTCCATTCTGTATAATGTATCTATTAATTAGGTATCTGGCCATCCATAATAGATTTTGAGTGATATTATTATTATTTATATAGATTCTCAACTCTACCTCTCAGAGCTAGAGTCGGAACTAGCCTTCTATGCGCCCGGTGCGAGCTTTAAAAATTACGCCCTTGATAAATAAGACTAGATACAGTCTGTCTGGTCATTTGTGTGCCCCTCGAGGGCCTGCGCCCTGTGCCTGGGCACCGCTGGCACCGCCCTAGTTACGGCACTGCTCAGAGCCTACCCTGAGATTTTACCCATAAAATCTTCAGATAGCGGGCCTTCGCATAGATTATTATTATTATCATATTAAAACAGGCGGTAAGATTGTAGTCATTCATTCATAATGATGCAAAGAGCAAGAGTCGCTAGCTCAGTTACCCGCATGATAGCCCATCGGTGCATTCATAATGTATTCGATGCATTGTCATTTCGCCATTGTTCTTAGCGGCGAATAGTGCAGACACAACACATACTCAATCTCGATTCTTATTAACTATCCTTTAGTTAAACATGACATGACTTTAGATTTTTGTGTAGGTATGTGGTTTTTTTTCTATGGCTTTTCATAAAAACGGTAGGTAGGTAGGTTTTATAAAAAATGTATGTGTTTTTATTTTTTCTTTGGCTTTTTATAAAAAAGGCGAATGTAATTTTTTAAAAAATAATCAAACGGAGATGTGCTTATAATGTTTTTTTTTGTACAGGGACGTATTCGCAGGGGCCTCTTAGAGGCCTACGAAAAGCTGGCAAAACGTTTCTTAGGGATCAGTTAAGACAAGGGTTAAATGCTTATTCTTAATGATTGTAAGTAGGAGCTTATTTTGTACCATTTT
The DNA here is from genome assembly GCA_039566165.1 of Maruca vitrata. NCBI lineage: Eukaryota > Metazoa > Arthropoda > Insecta > Lepidoptera > Crambidae > Maruca > Maruca vitrata. The sequence goes on along the minus strand of CM076919.1, from coordinate 15,188,320 downwards.
TATATTAGATTTTTGTTGTATTGTTTCGCCCGCGCCCCTAGGCTTGTGCCCAGTTTGCCATCAGGATAGTTCACATACTTACAATTTAACCAACAAAAATTACACTAAACAAAACTAAAAAATACTAAAGATCCCTAATAAGGCAGCGCTGGATAAACCGCCATACAATAAACCAACAAAAAAATCCATTTAAAAAAGAAAGCAATACTCACGTAGAAAATGATCTCCCTAATGTAGTACCGCTTGTGGAACTCCCGCAGGCCATAAAAGCGCACGTTGAGTACGTAATGAGTATACTCAAGAGCGCCCAGGTGCAACACCATCACCTCGTCGCAGACCTGCTTCTTGCACTTCAGGTGTTGGGTTCTGGAGAACATTTTGGGGCATTAACTTTTAGGGTTAGGGAAAGGCAGGGCCCCACTCGACCGTAAAAGGGGCCCGAGCCTTACATTCTATATCTAGTCATACGTAGATATTTTTGAACCCCGATCTCAAACAAATTTAAACCGACGATGATATAATGGGCTTTAAGCCCATACATAACGTAGATAATGTGCAACGAACTTGTTACTTAATAATGAGATTACCAGCAGTTATTAGAACAAAAGCAGCATTATATTAGGTTTCTAAAAAGATTCTATGCAAATTATCCCTTAATAAAATAGGTCAAATAAAATATCTTTACAGGGGTCCTTTAAGCTTATATGTTTACATTAATATTTAATGTTATTCTGGCGCTTGTTTTTCCATAAGAGGTTTTCCTCTAAAGAGGCGAAGTTTAAAGGTAAAATTGTATGCATGTGAATTATAGCAAAATTATAAAAACATACAATACAAACCTGTTAGTAGATTCACTTTCAGGAATCAGATTGATTGTTTTATGGTCACTTATAACACCATCTATTGATATACTAATCTGGAAGCTTTTATCGAATATCTCCTCTGTAAAAGAAAAGGCACAATTTAGTTATCTTTCAAACAAAAGAACAAGCTAAAAAAAGATGAAATACTTTCTTTTTAGGATAAATTTGAGCAAAATAAATTCAATATTGAGATATGTTTAACATGCAACATAATAAAATTGAGGCACAGTAACACTTTTTGTTTGACCAGTTGATACAGTATGTCTTTCTGCGCCACCGTAACCCTTTACAGGTGGCCCGATTTAGATCATCATAATCATCATCAGCCCATATACGTCCCCACTGCTGGGCCTACCCTAAACTAGGGTGATAAGGCCTTAGTCAACCACGCTGACCAAGTGCGGGTTGTTTACTCAAACATTGTGTAGTCACACAACCTAAGAATTTCTTCGTAGATGTGATGAGGTTTCGTCACGATGTTTTCCTTCACCGGTAAAACATTGAATAATCGTACATATGAATTTCAAAAATTGAAAAACACAGTGGTACGAGGCGGAGTATAACCACTCGGCCATCGACAATTTTCGATTTCGATACGGTTTCTATTTAGAGTACGTTAAGTCACCATTGTCGTCGCCATAACTATCCTAGCGGGTGGACTTGGTCTATCAGTCTTTGCCTAATGTCCATACTTGTTTGTGGAGATTTTTTATAAGATTTTATTTATACGTCAGCCAAGCTCACTAAGTAAGCTCTGTCCTACATCCCTGAGAGCCGGGGGAAGTTGAAAACCAGCGCGGGCACGGGGTCCCTCCCCACGAACGCACGAGCTGAACCTCCTCCTTTTATCTCGACAATTTGTGTAATATATTTTATGTACCTATAAATTGTATCTTTTAAGTTACATACATAAAATCACGCCTTTTTCCCAAAGGGGTAGGCAGAGATCACTTTCAGCGATCAACTTTTCACCTCTGTGGGAAACGTGACATGACGGGTTGTGGATCACGTCGCCGCCGTTCTGCCTTGTGCATTGTTTTAACAAGGTCATTGCGTTCCCACTTTCTTCCCATCTTTTAAGTTATATTTTATATATAGTATTTACTTATTTTTATATGTTTTGAGACAATGAATGGTTTTTGGATGTGAGTGGCCGAGAAGAAAACAGCGGCGTGCATTTGGGTAGGCCTATGTCCAGCAGTGGACAGGAATGGGCAGATGATGAAATGATTTTTATTTTGTTTTATTTTAATGTTAGGTGGTAGAATCACTTATCTATAAGTAATTTGTTTACTGTCCCGGCGATTTGTAAGTGCATGTAAATCCTTACTAATATTATAAATCCGAAAGTAACTCTGTCTGTCTGTTACGCTTTCACGCATAGAGTACTGGGCCGATTTAAATGAAATTTGGTACAGATTTTTTTTTTTTTATAAAGAGGCTAACAAGATGACCTCACTCCACCTGATGGTAAGCGGTAGCGAGATCCAAATATGAGGTCGACAGGCACAATAGACCATATTGAGCCTGTCGCACTCACCCTGAAAGCCGTGAAAAAGGAGACCACTGCTGCGGCAACAACGAGACAAGGCGTGGAGTCTCGCATTGGTATTGAGCTGTGCGGGTCCGAGTTGGTCAGTCCGCTGGACGGAAGGGCCCCCGTGTCTACGTGTCTCCCTGGCCGGCGGGCTGACCCGCTCCGCCCGCACAATACCGCCGCTAAGACTCCACTGGTCCGGCGCTTGCCGCAGCAATGGTCCCCCCTGGCTCCGGTTCGTACAGTGCTGATCCCGGAACGCGACCTGACCAAGAGAGGTCAGAGTCACTTGGCGGGTTTTACACAACTGTATGGTGGTAACAGCAACCGGTCGACAAAATGTCTCCCACCTGATCTAGTCCAGAGCCTAGGAAAGGTTATAGGCTACTTTTTAACCGACTGCGCTATAAGGAAGTAATTTTTTACCTGTTAAACGTCTTTATAATGTGTGTGTGTGTCTAGTAGTGCCTATATAAATAAAGGAATTTTGATTGTTCAGTCACCGTCATCATTGTTGGTGAGTATCTCAGCGAGCAGCCACAGCTGCTGCACGCGCGTGCCGAGCGCGGGGCTGCGGAGGTGGAAGGGCCCCGTGTGGATGGAGCTCGCGTTCGTTAGTAGGGTTGACGCGGCCACTGACGTCGTCTGCGTCGGCGGGGGGCCTGGGTTGAATAGATTAAATATATTGTAGTTGTGTGACACACCTCTTCATACATAGGTAGATTTAGTACTATATATTAACCCGCCCTCGCTTCGCTTCGGGTAATCCTTTCTTAGCGGATGCCTACATCTTAACATCTACCTGCATGCCAAATTTCAGCCCGATTCGTCCAGTGGTTTTAACTGAGATAGATCCCTATGTCAGTCACCTTTTAATTATATATATTTAGATAATTCTTTATTGCACTAAAATAAAACGTTACATCCTTTCAGGTTCAGCGCCATCAGAACAGTGTTACAATAAAGTAGAGCATAAGTCTAAATTAGGACAGTAATAATATTATCAACCGTGAACTCATCTTTTACTATCTTCTTCCGGTCCCATCCTTACAATATCTCTAATGGAGGTTAATTTCAAAGTATAATGTCTACTTTTAACCTGTGACTACAATGACACAGAATATTTCATACAACTAATCATAACATGATCATCTAAGGGCCAATGCTGCATAACGCGGACGTAAGACCGTTTTCGTACAAAAAATATTTTGATAAGCGTATTTTGACAACAACTCGCCCCCCTTGGCCCTTTAATACGTCCCTGAATTTTGTAATTTTACCTACCTTTATGTAATAATTATTGTATAGTCTCGATTATGTTTGTTACTTGCTCATTATTACATAACATAAAAATGAACAAAGTAAACAAAGCCATAAATGCCTTTAAAATTAATTAATAATAATTTTCACTTTTAAAACGTTTTGTGCTTTGATATAATTTCTCAAAAATTTATTATTTCGGGATATATAATAAAGAAAATTGTGTCCTGACTAACAAGCAATCCGAGTATTATAAATCTTACTTAACAGTGCTTTATGAAAAAAATTATCTTACCTGCAAGTCCTATGAATACACCCAAACCAAAACAAGCAAAAAATGCTATAAAAACCATCACAAATTCCCCTTTGTGCATTGAATATATTCTCATTTGAACGGATCTGGAACAGATATTTGTAAATATCAACACGAGAAAGTGGAATACTTTACCACTACCTACTTAGGTAACAAGTAAATAATATTTTTTTTACCTTTCGCACCGATCATGGTGATATGCTGGAGCGATGTATTTGTTAAATTCGCTAAACAAATCGCTGAACTGCGACAGTGTATTGCGAATCTTGTAATTCCATCCGCCAGACGGCAAATGGTACGAATAGCCCACATTAGCTGAATCCATGGTTACAATACAATAAGCTACACGACACCACTACGCAACATAAATAAAGTGTATAACTAATGGAAATAAATACACATAACGTAAATGATTGTGTATAAAATGTTTTAGCAACAAAAGTGTTTGCCCCACATGTAGGCTTGTTTACAAGCAGATTATCGATTTTACCGCCAAGGGGCAGTGCTGCCATTTTAGTCAACATGTGACGTGGCATGCGTAAAGAAGTCTTTAGCATTGAATAAAACGAATTGTAAATATTCTTATTGGAAAAAACCCTATATTTTATAGGTATTATGTAAGTTTTATTTTTCGCAACAAGAATAAAAACATTTTCCCGCCAAGTTAGTGTTGTATGTACGGCGTACGTATGTAGTGTTGTTACGATTATCGATTTTTCGATTCACGACACATCGCCGCCGGTTGGCGAGAACGTTATTATGAATTTGGTTCTACTTACTGTACTCGCATACACATACCTATTATTTTAAGTGTAAAGCCTTATTTGTGTTTTTTTTTATATATCTACTTACTTACCTGCGATTTAAAAGGGTAGAGATGGGATAAGGCTAGCCGTTACTTACAATATTGTTATATCGAGATTTAAGCTGTGATTTATATTTTTAAATTGTGTTCGTAGCCTGTATTTTATTACATAAAATCATATTCAATAGTCGTGTATAGGGACTGTTATAATAGCGTTATTATTAATTATCTAATATTAGCGGTATCAATAAAAGGGTCATGCCACCGTTCAAAAATGATACAAAATTGTCTTTTATTTATTTAAATTTATTTTAATTGTAACGTACCTTTTTACACATGCATAATTATAAATTCACTGGTTTACAAATAAATTCAACTTATATTATTAATAATCTAAAATGAAAAGACGCTTGAAATGTTTATTAGGAACCATATTAAATTATTTAAAAAAGCCGATATCAATAAAATATTGTGATGTTTTAGATAAAATTTGCCTCAAAGGAACAAAAATGGACTTTACAATAATAATAAAATTAATATACATACTTATCACAAAACTCTTTATAAAATATCTTAGTTATGAAAAATACAACATTTAATAAAGTTCAAGCGCTTATTATTCAGTAAACGCCAAATTGTAAACGTGAGATAAATTTTATTTAATAAGTTTTTAGATTTACTTGTAATATAATAACAATAATATTCTCATAAAAAATTTAAGAGAGCAATAAAAATAAATAACGATTCGGACACAAATATTTTCTAAAATTATGTATACTTTGGTTAAATACATCGTAAGTACAAAATATGGTAAAATAATTTAAAATAAATAACAATATGACATTGATTTTTATTAAGATGAATATACTGGTACTTTGGCTACACTTGTACTTTTATGAATAAATATGTTTCGATATTTTGACGACTTTCACTATTCTACTACTAACGAGAGTGACATGTACTATCTTGAACACTAAATGTAATAATGGCTATCAAAGAAGTATGTATAGTGATGAAACAATTCATATACTTATAAATTATAGGCAAATACTAAGTATTCATATGTATTTCATATTTATTTAGTTTAGTGGTTATGGGAAACTATGACACGACAATATTATGTTGTTATATAAAGTTTTTGAATATATGCGATATAACTATTATTATGTAAGTGAAATATTCAGTTTGAATAAGTATCATGACTAAATCAACTATTTTTACTAATATCTACCTTCACTTAGTCTAAGTCAAACATCTTTCATACTGTTACGCTTTAATTATATTAAAGTAAAATGAACAACAATATGGAATTCGCCTAGTAAATAATGAAGAACTACGAAAATAAATGAACATCGATTGAAAACTAAATGAAACGAAAAAATATATAAAATTAATAAATTTCTGTAATAACCGAATGAATATTGTAAAACATAGTTCTAGAATATTATTTAAAACAGATTTAAAGAAATGTAATACTTCTTCTTTTTTGGTATCTGTTTATATAAAATCGTGTTGCAATAATAGTATCAAACGCCTTTTATTAAAACGCTTTATTTTATTACGATAATTACTAAAATTAATAGATTTTTTATTTTAACACAAATCATTCACACGAGTTAGTTCATTTTGGCGTTTTTTAGATTTGGTCCTTTGTAACCTAGGAATGTTTCTTGCAAACGGAAATAGTTCCTTGTATTTCATATATCACGATGATCAATATTAAAGTTCCAAACTTCCAATGTTAAAGCTAGCAAGGTCACATAATTTAAAATTTAATTATATTTAATACACGACCGAACTCATTTATTGGATAAACCCTGTCGAAACGTCGGGCAGTAAGTAGAATTTATTGTGGATATGTGAATTAGCTTCCGTTTTTATCGTGTGTAGACCATTATAAATATTTTTATATGTGATGAAATTCAAATTCCAACGCGATAAGTTAAAAAAATGACGTTCACATTTATTGGTGTTAAACATTTTGGCACAACTAAGTCTTAGACCGACGTAGAAGCTTCGTAATCTCATCTATAGTCTATATACTATACGGCAGGAGCAGCTTCGGTGATGTTGCTACTTGGCAGATTGGCTGGCGTGGTATTCTCGGCTGGTGATACGTCGGCCGGGGCGGCGGAGTCCGAGGTATTACTTGGCAGGTTGGGGCCAACATTGGGGCCAACGTTGAGGTCCTTATTGGGGCCAAGGTCAGTAGTGTTGGCCGCTGGAGCGGGGTCAGTATTGGCTCCGTCGGTAGCGTTGGCCTTGTTACCTGAGTCGAGAGGCGCTGTGGTGTTCGCTGTTGAAGTGGACGATGAATCTGTAAGGATAAAAGTGGTTTTGATTATTTCATCATCATCATCAGCTCATATACGTCCCCACTGCTGGGCACGAACCTACCCTAATCTAGGACGATCAGGCCTAAGTAGACCACGCTGGCCAAGCGCGAGTCAGTCGTCCTCACAGACTTTAGAATTTTTTCGTTGTGTGCAGATTTTCTTATTATGTTTTCCATCACCATAACATGTACTGGAAACTAATAGTGAACTCACTGGTGACGTGGTCCTCAAACCAATGGTCGATGCGGCCGGCGGCAACAGCTTCTGCTTGTACTGGGACGCTGATAGTGAACTTATTTTGACTGCCTCGTTGGTCTATTGGTAGCAAGTGCTGCGTTGGGACAGGAGGTCCCCGGTTCGAGTCCGAGGAAATTACTCAGCCCGGAGTCAGGAAGTTGGCGGATGCACGCCCGTGCCTCGGAAAGCACGTTATGCCGGTGGTTCTGCGCCCGAACTCTCATCGGTGTTGACGGATTGCCGTCTCATCGAACTATGCGAGTGAGGGAACAGAGAGTGCACTTGTGTTTGCACGTACACTTGTGCATCTTGCACTTGATTTCAATGAGGGTTTTCGCGTATGAGAAATTCACTAGATGGCAATACGTAGGCGTGAGGTCCAACTGCAGCATGATTGGTTAGTTTTGACGTGACATTGACAGACATGTCAATATTCACCAATCATGCTGCAGTTGGACCTCACGCCTACGTATTGCCATCTAGTTTATTTCTTATACGCGAAGACCCTCATTGAGATCGGCCGCCATGGCCGAAATCGGTCGGAGGGCTTATTTATAGTGAACTCACTGGTGACGTAGTCCTTGAACCAGTTGTTGATGCGAACGGCGTGCTTGGCCACCCAGCCGATGCGCAGCGCCGCCGTGTCGGCGAGCTTCTGCAGCGTCTGCGACATCGGCAACAGCTTCTGCTTGTACTTGGACGCGAACGCTTTCAACTGGAACGATGTAACAAAGATTAGATTTACGATATTATACCGGAGCCGCTCTTAGATGACTGATTTTAATAATTTTATTTTATATTTTGCATTTATCCTTGTCAAGAACAGGAACATATTTAGCGAATCATAAAGTACAACTTTTAAAAATAAGACGTTATTTCAAAATGTAAAATGCACCTAATTATCTCATAATTTGTCTTTTATTACCTAAAATATTTGAATTATAAAAAGAAAACGTAAAATTTCCACTCTGTATTACGCTTTTACAAGGTTACGCCGTTTGACACGTTTTCATAGTGACGTAGTGGGTAATACTCACCAGGTATTTTTTTAAAATAGGATGAAGGATTTAATAAGTATTGTATATTAAAAATAAATATATTTTTAAATGAGAAACTTCAATTCAATCTTCTGGATGTGAATAAATGTTTTTAATAAAAATTTGTTATAATTAGACCTTGCTTGGTTTTAAAGTGGAAATAACTGTTACTTATATACTTCGGCAATTTTACCGTTGACCCTCACTAGTGCAGTCAGTCTGACATGTGTCAAATCAGTCAACTTAGAGCGGCTCTGGTATAGCAGTGACAGTGGGCTGGTGAATAGCGTCTCGGCAAACGTAGTGAGGGTGGTGTAGGCCAGGAGGAGTGACGATCTGCGCAGGAAGGCAGGCAGGAGTTGGATGCGATGCGAGTGGCCGAGAATAGACATTTAAGGAGGCTTATATACTGCAGTAGTTTGCGACAGGAGATGATGAATATATAAGGGTTCTTCCGAATAAATAACAGTAATAACGTAACACGTAGGGTAGTTTTTATTGGACGATCTCCCCTAAACGTGCATTCCTCTCAGTCTTCCTGCTATTTTCTAAAATAAGAGCTGTCAACACTTCTTTATTTCCTAACTGACATACGATGATAAATAAATAAATATTTCACAACATCACATACATCGATCTGATCCCATGGTAAGTAGTTTAGGCACTTGTGTTACGGAAATCAGAAACGACAGTGGATACACAAATATACTTAAATATATTTAATAACACACCCAGACACGGAACAAACACCGATGTTCGTCACACAAATATTTATCCCGAGTGGGAATCGAACCCACGACTCTTGGAACCGTAGATAGTAAACCTGGGTCACTAACCACTGTTTCACCGAGCCAGTCAAATGATGGTTTGTAGTAGCCTCATCATCAGCCGACTTGCGGGGGATCGGATGGCTCTCGCCCCTATGTTGGCAACATTGTCTTGGGGATCTCGTTAAGTTACTCTACAAAGAAACTCACCTTATCCAAATCATCCTCATGAATAATGAACCCGAATGCCCCGCTCAGCACAGCCGGGAAGGTGAAGGAGTCCATCTGAGTGAACTTGTCGTAGACCTTGTCGAAGTTGGCCAGCAGGTACTGCTGGGCCACGGCCGTGCCCAGCGGTGGGTCCACGGACCACGCTGCCACCGCGTACTGCTTGGGGATCTCGTTTATGCTCTTGTCTAGCAACCTGAAAGGCAATGTAGTCACTATAGTCTTTTTCAGCTAAGATGATCCCTGTGACACTTCATTGTGTTCTGAATCACGCATTATACGTTTGACAAACGAAATAATTTTATAGCACACTTATTTAATTTTATTGCGGCTTCATTAGGAAAAATATAAAATTAATAATTTTAAACTTTTAAAGGGGAAACAGTATCGTTTAGTTTAATTTAAAGTAAAAGAATTAAAAAAAAATATCCTATGCAGTTCGTATTACGTAGAATGGAACTTAGTCAGAGTTACTACGTTCCATTCTACGTATACGAACTGCATAGGTATTTTTTTAAATGTTCTATTACATTAAATTAAACTAAACGGTACTGTTTGTCATTTAAAAGTATAAAAATATTTATTTTAATATTTTTCCCAATGACGCCGCAATAAAATGAAAAAAGTGTGCAATAAAATTATTTTCGTTTGTCAATCGTAAGATGCGTGATTCAGAACACAATGAAGTGTCACAGGGATCATCTTAGCTGAAAAAGAGTATAAGTAGTATTAAACAAAGTCGCTTTCTTTGTCCCTATATCCCTATGTATGCTTAAATCTTTAAAACTATGGATCGGATTTTGATGCGGTTTTTTTAATAGATAGAAGGTTGTTACCGCGTCCGCGATATATTTACTTAAATTTTATTATTAGTCTAACTTGCATAGTTGGGATTTCGCTCAACGTACTCCGCAGGAGCTTCTTTAAATTGTATCTTTCAATAGACGTCAAAATCACTTGCGTTTTGACCGCGCTACGGGAAACATTATTTCAGCAATATTTTTGTGAGACCTGAAAAATCATCTTTTATTGCCATCTTTTAAGCCATGTCAGAGGCTTACGGGCAGTTTAAACTCCAGACACCATAGTAACAGAGCCCACGACCAAAACCATGTCTCATAGCAATACGGCAAAAACCCTATAAAATCTTTAGATTGTATGATTCTGAACCCGACTAGGTATATAGTAACGGTCGAAAGTGTAGCAACTGCGTGGGAGGCCATTTCTGCTGTGTCAAAAAAAAGGCAGTCGGTATTATAGCAATACGTCTGATAGTGATAATGTACATAGATTTTATAATTGTATTACGAAAAAGTTTGTTTTCAGACATTTTGTGCGTAGCACATAGCCTGAGCGCATTTTTGAAAATGTCAACAAATTTAGCCGACCTGTATCATAGCAATACGGATAATTTTTTTTTAACTTTTCGTTTTGCTGCCTTGATTACCAAAAACCTGTTTTCAGACACTTTAAGTGTAGCATATGGAGTATATGCTAAAACGAAAATAACAAGTGTGCTTTAAATAAAACCAAAACTATCAAATCAATCAGTATTTAATTTCAACAGCCTCATCGCTTGTTACGCCCCTGCCCCTTTCTTACTATTATTCATTGGTTTCATTCAAGATACCTCAATACGATTCTTAAATGATATCTGAGTATCGAAAAGTTGTCTGATAGAAAAGATGCTACACTTCATTTGTCTGATATAAATTTTTTGCACATGTGGACAACTTATTCTATCATGTCTAGCAATTTTCAGACATATTGCTATGATACCGATCGGTAAAATGTGTTAACATTTTCAAAACGGTCTCAAAATTTTATGCGTCCACATTTCCGTCTGAAAATTGTTTTGTTCGCATCAAATAACCAAAATTTACTAATAAAAAAGATTTTCATTTATTTTTTTTGTCTCATTTTTAATCTTTTTAAGTGATTTTACGGGTTTGCGCTACACCACTAACGTCTGAAAAATATGTTTCCGGTATCTCAGAATCATCATTTAACTACAGTCTGCAAATCAGACATATTGCTATGATGCAGTTCGGTAAAATTCTTTGACAATTTTGAAAATTCGGTCAGATCAAACGCTACGCGGAAAATGTCTGATATTGGTATTTTCGAGTTCAGAATAATCTTATCTATCGATTTGATGCGGTTTTGGCCGTATTGCTATGAGACAAAAATTTTGGTCGTGGGCTCTGTTACTACCAGGTTGTTTCATCAACCATACGATAAGAGGAAGAAGATTGCCCGCTGTATACCGCGAAAGATTTTATGTAAAATTCACACGAAACGTAGCGAGGGCGGGTCGCAAGTATTACACAATGTCGGTATCTAAGGAATAAAATTGCGACGTAATATTAAAGTAGTCTTAAGCTATTCTGGACCAACACAATAAAACCTTAGATTTCATTAACAGAAGTGTGCAGGTTTCCTCACGAGGTTTTTCATTGATCAATCAATACTCACATGGTGATGAGCGACTCGTCCCTGGTGCTGGGCAGGTTGTTGATGATGAGGCTCTTGACGGTGGGGTCGGTGGAGTTCTGGAACGCGTCCCACAGGAAGTCGAACTCGCGTCGTCCGCCGTACTTTAGCGCCACGTTGTACACTAGCGAGCGGAGGTACGTGGGGATTCTGGGGAATTCATGTTGAATTTTTTTTAAGGATGAATATAACTGGTCAGTGTTAGGCTTAGATGGAGAGCCTTTCCAGGCGTATACAGGAGACCCTTGCCCCGTTTGTCTAACCTGTATTATTTCGCTGATAATACAATCTAGAGCAAAAAAAAAAATATACCTACAGCTAATTGTATGACATGATGAAATGCATACTTTTAAATAAGCTTGGAATTTTTTAAGCAGAAAATATTGTATTTTAGTAAAGATATATCTTTTATAAACACACAATGCTACTTCCAAACTAGACTATAGCGAAAGGAGTGCCACAAGGGTGCTTCATTGGTTATATTCTATTCCTTCCGTATCTTATCGATGTATACTTTCAAACAAATATTTTTCTTCTTAACTTGCTTGCTATCCATATAAATAAATATAATACTATTTTATAAATACATATTATTATTTCACAAAATAGGAGTGCGACAAGGGTGCATCATTGGCCCTATCCTATTTCTTACGTATCTCATCGATGTATACTTAAAAAAACGTATTCATCTTCTTAACATGCCTACTATCCACATAAAAACTCTTTACTTCGATAACGTGACAAGTTAAGAAGATTGGGATTATCTGGATAACACACTGTTGAAGCACAGAACCTCTAGTTGTAATACCGGCGAAAACCAATGAAAGAAAAACTATATTCTGTATTTGATTAAGGGTGAAACTACTCACTGATTAACGGTAGGATTGTTCATCCACTTGTCGAACTCGCCGCGCGCCCACGCCAGGCAGCGCGGCGACTCCACGTAGCACTCCCACATGAGCACGTTCTCGATGAGGATCGCTTCGTTGTCGTCCCGGGGCTTGTCCAGGCCGTAGTTTAGCTTCTTCAACTGGGTTTGGAGCAGGGATCGCATGTAGTCCTAGGAAAAAAAAATTGTATTTCGTTTGAATGGCTCGGTGGAACAGTGGTTAGTGAAACTGCCTCGTTGGTCTATTGGTGGCAAGCGTTGCGTAAAGACCGAGAAGTCCCCGGTTCGAGTCCGGGGTTGGGAAAAATTTGTGTGAGTTTTTCTGTAATGATATTACTTAGTCCGGAGTTAGGAAGTTAGCGGTTGAACGCCCGTGCCTCGGAAAGCACGTTAAACCGGTGGTCCTGCGTCCGATCCCTCATCGGTCATGTTGGATTGCCGTCTCACCGAATTATGAGAGTAAGGGAATAGAGAGTGCACTTGTGTTTTCGCGCAGACTTGTGCACTATAATATGTCCTGCGCACTTGGCTGATCTCAATTGAGATTGGCCGCCATGGCTGTATTCGGTCGGACGCTTTATTAGTGAACCAGGTTCACTTCCTGCGTTTCCAAGAGTTGTGGGTTCGATTCCCACTCGGGACAAATATTTGTATGACGAACATAGGTGTATGTTCCGTGTCTGGGTGTGTTATTAAATATACTTCAGTATATTTGTGTATCCCCTGGTGATTCTGATATCCGTAACACAAGTGCTTAAGTACTTACTGTAGTCGACCCACTCGCACTAAATATAACTTTATAACGTTACAAAAAAAAGTCTTAAGTAACTAATTGTTAACTGTGTGATCGGTTCACTTCGGCCCCTAGGGATCTCTTACATACTTACTTCCTGAAAATCAGATGCATTATTGCAATAGTGTTTCTAGGATGCCTGTATTCTTCTGGTTTAGGATAAGCAGTGGTGATGACCGATTGAATCAAGACATTAAATCAAACTCACCTGGAAGTACCCATATCCAGGTGTAGTCTTCAAACTGTACTTCAGGAAGCCCATGTTATTCAGCAGCATATCCCACACGATCTTGTTCTCCTCCCCGTTCCTTACGCACGAGGTGAGGCCTAGGGCATAGCTGTAGTCCAGCTGGGAGGTCTTGGCGAGGTTGAAGGCGTCGTCTATGAGCTGTGCCTTAGTGACCTTGACCTTAGTACTTACTATTTGTAACATGATTGTCGCTTAAAAAGAGTAACTATCGAGTTTCTTGCCAGAGTCTTCTCGGTAGAATAGGCGTTCCGAACCGGTGGTGACATTCTGATTTTGATTATTGCAATAATGTTTCTAGGTCTGAAGTACCTGTATTCTTCTGCTTAAATATAGACATAGGTGATTAGAGGCCATTGCCCAAGATATCAAATCAAACTCACCTGGAAGTACCCATATCCAGGAGTAGTCTTCAAGCTGTACTTCAGGAAGCCCATGTTATTCAGCAGCATATCCCACACGATCTTGTTCTCCTCCCCGTTCCTTACGCACGAGGTGAGGCCTAGGGCATAGCTGTAGTCTAGCTGGGAGGTCTTGGCGAGGTTGAAGGCGTCGTCTATGAGCTGTGCCTTAGTGACCTTGACCTTAGTACTATTACACACCCAGATTGTTTGACTTGGCTCATTTACAATTTGTAACATAATTGTTGCTTAAAAATTGTAACTATCGAGTTGTTTGAGGGAGTCTTCTCGGTAGAATCAGCGTTCCGAACCGGTGGTAGAATCTTATTTTTACTAATGTGTCGTTTTATAATAAATTGTCTACATAAATAAAGACATTTTGATTATTGCAATAATGTTACTAGACTGACCTAGTAGCATTATGCTTAGGTGTCTGAATTCTTCTGGTTAATGATAGACATTGGTGATGAGCGGACATTGGACATAGATATTGGACTCACCTGGAAGTACCCATATCCAGGAGTAGTCTTCAAACTGTACTTCAGGAAGCCCATGTTATTCAGCAGCATATCCCACACGATCTTGTTCTCCTCCCCGTTCCTTACGCACGAGGTGAGGCCTAGGGCATAGCTGTAGTCCAGCTGGGAGGTCTTGGCGAGGTTGAAGGCGTCGTCTATGAGCTGTGCCTTAGTGACCTTGACCTTAGTACTGTTACACACCCAGACTGTATGACTTGGCTCATTTACAATTTGTAACATGATTGTCGCTTAAAAAGAGGAACTATCGAGTTTCTTGCCGGAGTCTTCTTGGTAGAATAGGCGTTCCGAACCGATGGTGACATTCTTATTTTGATTATTGCAATAATGTTTCTAGGTCCGAAGTACCCGTATTCTTCTGCTTAAATATAGACATAGGTGATTAGAAGACATTGCCCAAGATATCAAATCAAACTCACCTGGAAGTACCCATATCCAGGAGTAGTCTTCAAGCTGTACTTCAGGAAGCCCATGTTATTCAGCAGCATGTCCCACACGATCTTGTTCTCCTCCCCGTTCCTTACGCACGAGGTGAGGCCTAGGGCATAGCTGTAG
Source organism: Maruca vitrata (assembly GCA_039566165.1). Taxonomy (NCBI): domain Eukaryota; kingdom Metazoa; phylum Arthropoda; class Insecta; order Lepidoptera; family Crambidae; genus Maruca; species Maruca vitrata. The sequence goes on along the minus strand of CM076919.1, from coordinate 15,173,023 downwards.
TCCAGCTGGGAGGTCTTGGCGAGGTTGAAGGCGTCGTCTATGAGCTGTGCCTTAGTGACCTTGACCTTAGTACGTACTATTTGTAACATGATTGTCGCTTAAAAAGAGTAACTATCGAGTTTCTTGCCAGAGTCTTCTCGGTAGAATAGGCGTTCCGAATCGGTGGTGACATTCTGAATTTGATTATTGCAATAATGTTTCTAGGATGCCTGTGTTCTTCTGCTTAAGTATAGACATAGGTGATTAGAGGACATTGGACCAAGATATCAAATCAAACTCACCTGGAAGTACCCATATCCAGGGGTAGTCTTCAAGCTGTACTTCAGGAAGCCCATGTTATTCAGCAGCATGTCCCACACGATCTTGTTCTCCTCCCCGTTCCTTACGCACGAGGTGAGGCCTAGGGCATAGCTGTAGTCCAGCTGGGAGGTCTTGGCGAGGTTGAAGGCGTCGTCTATGAGCTGTGCCTTAGTGACCTTGACCTTAGTACTGTTACACACCCAGATTGTATGACTTGGCTCTTTTACAATTTGTAACGTGTTTGTCGCTCAAAAAGAGTAACTATCGAGTTTTTTGCCGGAGTCTTTTCGGTAGAATCGGCGTTCCAAACAGGTGGTAGAATCTAATTATTACTAATGTGATGATTTATAAGTGCATGTAAATTGCCTACATAAATAAAGACATTTTGATTTTGATTATTGCAATAATTTTACTAGACTGACCTAGTAGCATTATGCTTAGGTGTCTGAATTCTTCTGGTTAATGATAGACATTGGTGATGAGCGGACATTGGACATAGATATTGGACTCACCTGGAAGTACCCATATCCAGGAGTAGTCTTCAAGCTGTACTTCAGGAAGCCCATGTTATTCAGCAGCATATCCCACACGATCTTGTTCTCCTCCCCGTTCCTTACGCACGAGGTGAGGCCTAGGGCATAGCTGTAGTCTAGCTGGGAGGTCTTGGCGAGGTTGAAGGCGTCGTCTATGAGCTGTGCCTTGGTGACCGCTGACGTCACGAGGCCGGAGCGGAGCGCCTCGCTCAACATCTCCCAGTTCTTCTTGTCGTAGTTCACGCGGTAGTAGCCTGTGAAAGGTTAAGTAACATTTAAGGAACAGAGATAAATGGAGAGTGAGGTAAAGAGAAAGAGAGAGGGAGAGAAAGAGTGTGAATGGATATGGATTTTTTTCAACAACAAAAAATGACGTTTCTTTACTTCTGTTGTAAGATCTTCCTTTCGGACTAAATTTATGATATTCTCAGTTTTCAGTCGATATAATTATATCTAACCTATTGCTCTAGCAATAGCTTAACTACCGACCTATCGAAACTCACAGTATGAGTACAAAAAGTTAACTTATAAATTGTAGCCGACGAGGATATGCCATAACTCGACTATCATGGTTCGGTCCGGAGTCGAACCCGTCTCCTGGCGCCATAGAGACAGTGCCACTCACCGATAGCGCCCACGTTGACGTACAACGCCTCGCTGCTGTTGACAGGCGCGCTGACCACCTGGAAGCGCTCTTTGAGCCAGACCCTGGGCTTGGTGGTCCCTAGCTGGTGTATCATGGTGCGGTCGGGAGTCGAACCCGGCTCCCTGCGCCATAGAGACAGTGCCACTCACCGATAGCGCCCACGTTGACGTACAGCGCCTCGCTGCTGTTGACAGGCGCGCTGACCACCTGGAAGCGCTCTTTGAGCCAGACCCTGGGCTTGGTGGTCCACTGCTGGTGCATCATGGTCCGGTCGGGAGTCGAACCCGGCTCCCTGCGCCATAGAGACAGTGCCACTCACCGATAGCGCCCACGTTGACGTACAGCGCCTCGCTGCTGTTGACAGGCGCGCTAACCACCTGGAAGCGCTCCTTGAGCCAGACCCTCGGCTCGGTGGTCCACTGCTGGCCTATCAAGGCTCAGTCGGGAGTCGAACCCAGCTCCCTGCGCCATAGAGACAGTGCCACTCACCGATAGCGCCCACGTTGACGTACAACGCCTCGCTGCTGTTGACAGGCGCGCTGACCACCTGGAAGCGTTCTTTGAGCCAGACTCTCGGCTTGGTGGTCCATTCGGCCTTCGGGGCTGCAATGCCAGTGTAGCTGATCGGGATCTGCCACAGCTGGTCTATCATGGCTTGGTACGGGGTGGACGCTGTGGTGAAGAGTTTCTGAAAGCAGAGAATATAACTTTTAGGGGTGAGAGCCATCCGCTCCCTCCCAAGTCCGGTGATGATGACGAGGCTACTCCAAGCGATGGCATCATCGTTAAAATCAAAAATCAAAATCAAAAATGTCTTTATTCATATAGGCAATTACATGCACTTATAAATCGTCATATCTACACTAATATTATAAAGAGGAAATATTTGTATTTTTGTATGTTTGTAATGAATAAACTCAAAAACTACTGGACCGATTGGAATAATTTTTACACCATTAGAAAGCTGCATTCTTCAGAAGTAACATAGGCTATATTTTATCCCGGTACGGGAAGAAGTTCCCTCGGGACGCGGGTGAAACCGCGTGAAACAGCTAGTTACTAATAATAAGATTCTACCACCGGTTCGGAACGCCGATTCTACCGAGAAGACTCCGGCAAGAAACTCGATAGTTGCTCTTTTAGCGACAATCATGTTACAAAATGTAAATGAGCCAAGTCATACAGTCTGGGTGTGCCATAGCAAAAAGTACCAGTTCAATATTTACTACCTTAAAAAATAACGGTAATTAAAATAAAAAGCAACAGAGCAAAGATAACAATGTTCAGAATACCATAACAAATCCAGTCTGCATGACAAAGCTTACATAGGTAGAATTTTATTAATTACAGCCATTGCCTTATTAAAATTAAGACTAATATAATAATAGGAACAAAAAGTTCATGATAAATGTCAAAATTAATAACAATAGAATGTCATCATATTTAATGTCAAAAACTTAATTCATAAGAAAAAAACAAATCATAATTAATGTCAAAAATTTAATTTAAACTATTAGTCCATGCATATTTATCATTGAGATAATCTTCTACTTTATAGTAGCCTTTTTTAAGAAGACCATTCTTAATACATGATTTGAATTGCTGTATAGGTAGTTTAGTAACACAATCAGGTAATTTATTGAACATTTTTACACCTAGTCCAACAAAGGAGCTATTAACTTTACTTAGTCTAAAATGTGAAATAGCAAGTTTATGTTTATTTCTTCTATATCAGATTTTTTAGGAATGTATTGTATATTTTTATACACATACATTAACCCTTAACTACCCAGTAAGCTTTTGTAACGTAACTGACCAGTAGTGTCCAACAGACACATTTGATAAATATAAGGTGTGATGAGTGAAAAACAAGTTATTTAAATTAAACAGATATTAGAATGAACTTCAGTAATGTATTTTTGCACTTGTGGAGTAACAGATGTATATTTTTTCAAAATTTGTAGCTTCATTATATGATTGCACTTATCACAGCACTTGATAGAAACGCTGTTAATATCGAAGAGTAAACTAACAACGCTTTATCCTTTTCACAGCAGATTCAGATAATCGGTCAGCTTCTACATAGTTCATGGCTGCTAAGTGCTTACTTGATGGACTTTCCTTACTTTGTCTCCGTGTATGAGGTGTTACCAATACTGTTGCAACTTCACGCACAAATGATTTTTTTGTGTTTTTTTTTCGTGTGTTCCAATACAATAACATATCATCATCATCAACATCTTCATTTCTGTCCACTGCTGGACATAAGCCTCCCAAATGCACTTCTCTCTCTCCTCGGCCACTTGCATCCAGCTCCTACCATACGTCCTGCGCAGATCGTCACATCAGCTGGCCTGCGGGCGTCCTACACTACATTACATAATAACATCTAATATAAATATATTTTGGATTTGCTAGGTACCTATTCGTTTTATACTGAACTCTACTACCTACACTCATGAATCATAATCATCAGCCTCACTCCAAGAATTATGACTATAATTCTTTCATTACCGTTTACAGTTTCTGGTTCTGTCACATTCTTTCAATCTCGAATCAGTATGCAAAAACGTATTTTCATCGTTACTGTAAACATGTTCAAGTTGAAGTAAACTTCTTATTGGTTGCCCTTTATCTATATATCTGAATAATAGTGAATAAAAGGTCTACTGTGTGGTGTCTTGTGTGTCTAATCACTGATATGCGAGACGAAAACAAAGACGTCAATTATGACACAAAAATGTGGTGTCAGATTATAATGGCTATAAAATATTAATCTTTATGACCCACCCGACATCATAAGATTATATGTTAATATAAATAAAAAAACAATCTTTGTTCACATTCTCAAACAAAATGTTATTGTGTCTATTGGACACTTGTGGGTTGTTGAAGTACTATTGTTGTATATTTAAAATATCTAATAAATTTTACATCTTATAAATATTCTTAAATCACTTTTATAATCTTAAAACATTGGAGATCAAATAGGTAAAAGGCCGATTCATAAAAATGAATACTTTAGTTTTTATTAAAACTTAAACGCAAAAATGTGTCCGTGAGACACTTGTGGGTTGTTAAGGGTTAAATAAGCACATAAGTTAGGGGAAAAAAATGAGAATATAACAGATATTACTTATTTAACCCAAAGCCAGCATTGCGGTGAACAAACTCGGAGGTTCGTACAAGGGACAGAGTCCCTTTAGTAGACAGAACAAATTGACCGACTTGGTATTACTACTTACTACTTATACACTGTTGATCCTGATGCCCGTAACACAAGTGCTTAAAAAGCTACTTACCACGGGATCCGATCAATATATGATGTTGTGTAATATTTATTTATTTTTAAAGATTGGGTTGAAGATTGGTTGATTTTACAATAAAGTAGAATCTCTCAATTATTTGACGTATGTAGTTTTCTGATTTACAAGCCTTGTTTCTTGTTATTTAGTCTTGATATACAAGTATTTTCATAACTGCCTCGTTCGGGCAAAAGTTTCTGTTAAGAAATTACTCAGTCCGAAGTCAGGAAGTTGGCGGGTGCACGCCCGTGCCTCCAAAAGCACGTTTCGCCGGTGGTCTATTATCGGTCATGCCGTATTACCGAACTATGAGGGTAAAGGAGTTACCCTAAACTAGGGTAGGCCTTAAGTCAACCACACTGAGTGCGGGTTGGTTGACTACACAATCTAAGAATTTCTTCGTAGGTGTGCAGGTTCCGTCACGAAAAATCGGCCGGACGCCTTACATTAATAAATAATAAATATAATAAATATTTCACAACATCACATACATTGATCTGATCCCGTGGTAAGTAGCTTAAGCACTTGTGTTACAGGTATCAGAATCAACAGTGGATACACAAATATACTTAAATATATTTAATAATACACCCAGACACGGAACAAACACCGATGTTCGTCACACAAATATTTGTCCCGAGTGGGAATCGAACCCACGACTCTTGGAACCGTAGGTAGTAAACCTGGGTCACTAACCACTGGTCCACCGAGCCAGTCATATCAGTACATTTTCATGACTATCTGCCAATCAGATCCACTTTACCTGTTCAATCTCCACCAATCCCTTCTCGTAGTTCCGGTTGACGTTGACGACGGGGTAGCCCGCCTGGCGCGTCCAGCTGTTCATGAACTCCACCATGGACAGCTTCTGCAGCGACGGGTCTTCGGCCGTGGCGACCGACATCGCCTTCCAGAGGTCGTTCTCCGCTGCGTTCATGTATTTCCTGTGGGAGTTTTAAGGTGTGGTGACGGAGTCAGGTAAACTGATGTAAGTGAATAGTTTTAAGGTTTTAGATGAGTTGAGGGTCACTAAAAAATTTGTTGTATTCTAAATACTGCGCTGGTAGAGTATAAAAAAAATGATTTGTATTCTAAATATATTAATTTAGTTACACAAATAAATACTAATTGTATTCTAGTTGAGCTACAAAATTTTAGCTTATAAGGTGTCTTTATAATAGGCACAGCTTAGTTTATAGCATTTTGCTACATGAACAAAACTAAACTACCTTTAGTTTTGGTTTGGATTTCAAAAGTGTTAAACTACTATGCATAGTTGTTGTCAACTAGGTTCATGTCAACATTTATTAGCATAGTAGTTTGTCGCCATGGCAAGAGAGAAATCTATTTCTATAAAAAAAACTGTATTAAGTTATTATATTAATGAGAACTACTCACCAATCATTCAAATAGATCACCAAGCCTTTATGGAACAGGTCCTCAGAGATGGTATGATTCAGCATCCTGATTAGGTTAGCGCCCTTGCTGTACGATATCTCGTCGAACTTCTGCGATATCTCCGACGCGTCGACAACTCGTCTCGACACCGGGGAAGTGTTTTTCAGCGCGTCGGAACGAAGGAGGTCCATTTTGTCGCGAACGAACGTCTCGAACATGTCCCACTTGGGTTCGATCTGGAGATTGAGTGGTTTCGTAAAAAAAACATTAGGAAAAGGAAGTGAAGAAAGACCTTCAATGGACAAATAGGGCAAATATTGGAGAAGGATCAAATCAAAAGTACCCGTTATCGACGAGCATGCATGAAGAGATGGATGTGAAAGAAGCGAAAGTGGTGATCGTAGCATGTAGTAGGAAGTGATCTCTGCCTACCCCTTTCTTTACCAGAAAGGCGAGATTATTTGTGTGTATGTATGTAGGAAAAGAAAAACGGGTAGATTTTTAATTCGCAGGAATACCACTGTTATCTGGTGTAAAGTGACACACAGAGAGAAAATATTTATTCAAAACATTAATATTAAGCGTCTTAATACTTAATACGGCACACTGTACATCAGACTATCCAAATGCATATTTATTTAACCGATTTGCAACTTAATGTGCATTATACCAGAACCGCTCTAAGTTGGCCGATTTGCTACATGTCAGACTGACTGCACTAGTCTTTGAGTATAAAGCCACTGGAGATGCCTTACACGGGCGACCCTCCGGCAAAGTACATTGGTCAACTGTTCAAACACGTTTAATAAAACTACTTGTCGCTGCACCACCGCCATTTTGCATTGATCCCTGTCGCGTGACGTTACTCTTGAAAAATGGTTAGTTGTGCAGTATTCTCATGTAACAGGCGATCGAGAGCTCAAATTCGCAACAAGAGCGCGTTTAGTATCATATCTAAGTGTTTTTATTAACTTTTAAACGTGTATTTAAGAAGAATTGCCATTTAAATAAAAAGTCGTTGCGATACGTAAACGACAGAAAAAATAAACAAGAATACAGTGGTACGGGGGCTAGTGATGTCACAAAGTCAAAAAAGCGACTCGACATTTGAATGAATCATTCACTCCCTGCAGTTAGTTGTATAATCCGTTTTTTACTTTAATTTTGAATTAAATAAAAGGTCTAAACATATGTTATATTTAAATCTTGTAAGATGAATTAGAAAAATTACTTTTCTTTCCTCTGGTCATACGATATTGAAATTTAGTCTGAAAATGAAAAGAAATTCTGTGACTCCCTTAGAGATATTTTTAAAGACATAGATATTTTAACCGTATCCTCTCAGTACATTTTGGACTGTATCTTATATGTTTACAAGAACATACAATCATTTAATATCGGATCCTCACCATTTTAACACCAGTAATAAACATAAGTTTGCCGTTTCAAGGCTCAGGCTTCAAAAGACTGGAAAGTCGTTCTTGGGTTTAAGCACAAAATTGTTTAATAAGATCCCACAAAATGTTATTGAATTACAATAATCAGTACAAGATAGTTCAGTTCATTCACCAAACTGATTTTATTTTATTCTTTGTGTCATCACTATTTTTTTCGTATGTGTGTTGCGTAGTTACGTGAAAACTTTGTTTGTGTGCGTGTATTGTTTGAAGTGTTGAACATTTTTGTAGTGTGCGTTTATCGTTACAGCAAAATTTGTGTCTGTTGAGTTATTAATTTTTGGTGGTGTGCTGTACGTGTTTACCTCGCCCCCGCTAAAAGTGGCGAAAAAATTTGTTAGAAGCGTTGACGTTATGGCATCTCCAGTGGCTTTATACTCAAAGGCACTAGTGAGGGACAACGGTAAAATTGCCGAAGTATATAAGTAACAGTTATTTCCACTTTATAACCAAGCAAGGTCTAATTATAACAAATTTTTATTAAAAACATTAATTCACATCCAAAAGATTGAATTTAAGTTCCTTATTTATAAATATATTTATTTTTAAAATACAATACTTATTAAATCCTTCATCCTATTTTTAAAAATACCTGGTGAGTATTACCCACTACGTCACTATGAAAACGTGTCAAACGGCGTAACCTTGCAAAAGCGTAATACAGAGTGGAAATTTTAGGTTTTCTTTTTATAACTCAATTATTTTAAGTAATAGAAGACAAATAATTAGATAACTATACCGGAGCCGTTCTTAGAAGACTGATTTGACACTTTTTATTTTATATTTTGCATTTATCCTTGTTAAGAGGAACATATTTAGCGAATCATAAAGAACAACTTTTAAAAATAAGACGTTATTCCAAAATGTCAAATGCACCTAATTATCTAATTATTTGTCTTTTATTACCTAAAATAATTGAATTATAAAAACGTAAAATTTCCGCTCTGTATTACGCTTTTACAAGGTTACGCCGTTTGACACGTTTTCATAGTGACAGGTATTTTTTTAAAATACATAGGATGTAGGATTTAATAAGTATTGTATATTAAAAATAAATATATTTTTAAATGAGAAACTTTAATTCAATCTTCTGGATGTAAATAAATGTTTTTAATTAAAAATTGTTATAATTAGACCTTGCTTGGTTTTAAAGTAGAAATAACTGTTATTTATATACTTCGGCAATTTTACCGTTATCCCTCACTAGTGCAGTCAGTCTGACATGTGTCAAATCAGTCAACTTAGAGCGGCTCTGGTATAGGAGATAAACATCGAGTTAAAAATTGTTGACACCTGCTTCCTAATTAAAATTATTATTCGAATTTCGAAACATAATTTACTGTAACAGTGCATAAAATATTCCCAAACCAAACTACATACCAGTTCATTAAAAAGTTACATTTGAGTGCATTCTTCATTTGATGATTTTTTTATTTTGCAAGGGTCGACCTCCCCCTGAGTAAGATTAAGGTTAAGGTTGTGGTCTGGTCCCTTATACCACGACCGCCATTTGGTAATAAAAAGAATTTGCGGTTTAAATAGGATACAAAAAAAATTATATTTTTTCAACGCGAAACTGCAGCAAAAATTCGAAGTATTCTCATGGTCGTTACGTCATCGTTGATGGCCACATTCTGTGGTACACCAGTGGTCACAGTACTCACATGCGCCACTCCCAGGTACTCGATGTAGGTGGCGAACCCCTCGTTGAGCCACAGGTCCGTCCACCAGCGCATGGTGACGAGGTTGCCGAACCACTGGTGGGCCAATTCGTGGGCCACGTCGATGGCCACGTTCTGCTTATCGCGGGGAACGCCGGTGGTTGGGTCGAAGAGCAGGGTTGTTTCTCTGTGAGGAAATAAAATATGAACCATAAAAACTGCTAAGTGTCTTCAGAAAAAAATATATTAGGGGTGAGAGCCATCCGCTCCCCCGCAAGTCAAGTGATGATGACCAAGCCATTCATTGTAAGTCGATCGTAAAAAAACAAAATTAAAATTACTGATATTTAATTAAAATCTGGTGGCATGAAGTTACTTTGCAATATGCAGCTTTATTATGCATGTACAAAAGTGATGTGACAAATTAATTTCATGGCTGTAATGGTGGTATGATTCTATGAAACCCCAATGGAGTCTGTTAGTGTGTTTCAATTTTATAATGGAATTTAATGTTGTAAACAGGTCATTGTTAATAATTATTATTATGGATCCATATATAATTAAAAATCCGTTAAGTAAGTAGTAAGTAAGTTAAGTAAAGACCGTTGCTTGCCATGCGAGAGGTCGCCTGTTCAAACCCCGCGACGTACCACTGTGATTCTCAAATTTGAAATTCATATGTACGATTATTCCACGCTTTCATGGTGAAGAAAAACATCGTGAGGAAACCCGAAGAACCCTACGAAGAAATTCTCATTGTTGTGTAGTCATCCAACCCCTGACTTGGCAAGCGTGGTTGACTCGCGGACTTATCGCCCTAATTTAAGGTGGGCCCGTGCCCCAGCAGTGGGGACGTACATGGGCTGATGATGATGATCATAAATTATAATGGCAAACTTAGTACTCGAGACAGACAAGACTTCTCAAACTAAGTTAGTCTTACCTAAAGGTAACCAATCCCCAATTTTCCATGGCGCCACTGGAGAAATCCGGTATCGCGATGAGGTCCAACTTGTCCAACGCGTATGGTACTCCAAATACTTTCTCATAGAAGCTCAACAGCTTCGGAGTGATGTCGAGCGCGTATTGAGCCTTGCTGATCAGCTCGGGTCTGGCCCACACTCTGATGGTTTTAGTTACATTGTCACTGCTGACGTATGTTGTGTTCAAAGACTTGAAGTCCGATAGGATGTAGGCGACGAGGTATGTGGACATGTTGACCGATCTGTCGAAGTGAGTCCACTTCCAACCTGGCTGGTCAGGGCTGAAAATTGCATTCACTATAATAATTTCTCATATTTAACTGGTTAAATGTCCCACAAGTAGACACAAAAGAAACTAATTCCTTGTCTATGTGCGAAATTTCTTTGTTTGAGTTGAGTTTTTGTGTCCTGTGTATTTATGTAACATTGTAACTTTTCGTGTCTATGTCGTGGTCAATAAATGTTTTTCTTTCTTTCTCTCTCAATTGTCTCAAGACTATGTGGACTAACTGTGAACCTGCTAATCAATTCCCTAAGATAGCACACGCAATTTTGGTTAGTTGACTAGTAAAGGATTTGTCAACTAATACATTATCTGTACAAACAATTGTCTATATGATTTCATTACCATGTCTCTTTAGCTCTTGAATAGTATACAAATCGAAGAATTCAAGTTGTAAAGTACAAAATGATTGTTTATAAACATAAAAATTCTTACATGTCTTCCTCAGTAGAAATCTTCATGTTGGAGAGTACATTGATATTTTCTGGGTGAGCGATACTGATCTCGAACTTCGCTTTAAATGCCGGTTCATCGAAGCATGGGAAGGCGGCGCGGGCCGAAGTAGGTTCGAACTGAGTTACTCCAAGTTTTCTGAAATTGAAATACTGATTTCAGTTACCCTTTAACGGGCATAACCAGTTGAAAATGTTTATTCATTTTGGACCTTATATTAGTCATAGTGTCAGTAAGTATGGTGCAGAATTTGGCATGTTTATGCGGAATACATATCCCTCTGGTAAAGGTTTAAGGGTATAAGGGTAAGGCAGCCCTTATAGACAACAAGGGCATTGAAAAAAGCATGAACATACGGCTTTTATTACCTGTACCTATCTAACTGTTAGGATAGGATTATTATGCACAATACAAGATAAAAGTCGACATTAGACCTTTAAGAAATAAAAATACACAACAAGTTATACTTACTTATCCTCATTATTTGAATTCTTGTATGTACTTTTGTAGAATCCAGTCAATGCATTCGAAATCTGCCCGCTAAAGGACAGCTGCAAAGTATAATCAACATCTGGAGTAAGGGCCGTCGCCAACTTCAGTATTAGTCTGTCTCCTGTAGCCTCCTTAATATCCACTATTTTCAAATTGCGTACACTGCTATGCGTCACCTGAGTGTCCATTGGTGTGATTGATGCCTCAGTTTCCGTTTCAGTTGATGTTTCAGCTTTCTCTGTAACGGTTGCATTATCCACCAGCACATTTTCAGTTGTTGTGTCATTGACTAGAGTCTCAGTAGTATTAGACACTACTGTAGGATCAGTAGGAACCGGTAGACTTGAATTTACCGTCGAGTTTGTATTATTTACAGCTTCACTGCTTTCGGGCAATGTACTATTATCACTGGTTTGCCGTTTCGATCTAGCGTGTAAAGTCTCAACTTTCTGATAGATTTGCTCAGTGAGTTGTGCATTTCCATTAATCTGTAAGTTCTTTGAGTGTAATATAATTTCCTTCACTGGGGAATTGGCTCTGATAGTGATATACACTTCACCGGTAAAATTTGAATTTTCTAAGTCGGCTTGGAGCTTGAGACGGTAGAAACTGGGCACAACATGAGATGGTAATCGGAGATCTGGTGATGGGTTGCTTTGGCCGAATGGTTCTGTTTCATCCCAGAAATCTGTTACTTCAGTCTTTTGAGCTACCTGCAAATATAATATAATAATATTGTACAAAGATGATATGTTGTGATGTACTTTACAATCTCTGATGAAGGTATTCCTCTAAAATTAGTCTTTATGGGTCTCCACGCAATATTAGGAGTAGCAAATTACATAGCTACTTACTGCCCGACGTTTCGACTGGGTTACACTAATCGTGGTAGTGAGCGAGCGAGAAGGTATTCTTCTCATTTAGTACAGAAAATAATTAAGTTATAAAAATGGGTGCTCTAAAATTATTTATGATGATGGTAGAAAGCAAAAAATAATAAATAAAATGAAGGTAGAAAAAAACAAACCAAACATTTTAAAAAGTGTTTTGATATCTTGAAACTATTCTATTAGTATTTGTCTTTAATTAAGAGTTTGAAACATCGAGTCCCGAAATAATATCTTTCGATTCACGCGTAGGTATTTAATCCATAAAAGTATTTTCAAACATTTTAAAATTATTTTGTAACTGAAAGTGAAAAAAGAAATTAAATTTTTCCAAAAAAGGGGAAAAATCTATAAAAGCTTGCAAATCTAACTAACGTTAATATCAAGGCAAAACTGACAAAGCTTTTGAGCTTTTACATATCAATAGAAGACCTGGCTTTATACGCTTGAAAATGTAGGGAAACGGTGACCTAATTTTGTGAAAAAATTTCCAATGGTTTGGCTATCAAATTAAAAAGATATCACAGTTATTATAAGTACTTACGGTTTTATACCCATTTATAATAGCTGCTTGAATTAAACATACAAGAAGGGCTAATTTGTATGCCATTTTAACTTAAATTAATAAGTAACACTAATTAGATATGGTCAAACTTAAAGCTAGAATAATATGGCACATTTTAAGAAATTAGTATTATTTAACTACGTAAATATTACATTAAAATAAACTTTTTATCGCACTAAACACAAACTCATTCACCGTACCGAACCCAATTCGGCTGTCATTTTGACATTAGATTTTTACTTTTTTTTATATAGGGACGTCAAAGGTCAGGTCAATAGGCTAAGTTTACACAGAAGCTGTATTACACACTGACGGCAAAAAAATGTCTGTTGTAGATAAAAAAATGTTATGAAATATATACGGTTCAATTAAAAGTTTGTGACGCAAAATGATTCAATATCTTTTATGAATAGCGTGACTATGGAAAGCTATATAAATACGCACCTAAAGTTCGTAAGATAAAAGTGGGTAGGTAGTTAAAACTGATTGTTTATTATCATTACATACTTCATTGCTTACTGGGTAGTTAATATAGGTAGCTAGTTTTATTCAAGAATGTAGCGTATGTTGTTAAGATAAAATAGGTAAAAGCTACGATCATTGTGAACTTTTTGAACCCTTTGAACCTATTGTTGAAGCCTTTGGTAGTAGCCAATGATTTTATTATCATTGGGTGTAGCGGACTAGTCTATTGACTTCGATGGTCTAGCAAGTTGTATGAATTTTTTAGGTAGGTTAAAACAGTTGACACCTTCAGCCTTCAAAGAGGTTCCGTACCTTGAAGTATGTGATGAAGTAAGTCAGTATCCCGACCAGTACAGCCAGTATAACGGCGCACATCACGAACAGTACGCAGACACAGGTGGAAACGAACATGCCCCCTCGCCGGCCATATTGGATATCGTCCGGCGCCTGCGACTCGTAAGCCAGGAACTGTTGACGGCTCGTTGAGAGCGTCATGGCGGGTTCTCCTGTAACACGGAATACTTAGTAATTTAAAAAAACAAGCATCCAATTCGGTTGACTCAATCGTAAGTTGAGGGAGTTAAAAAAACAATCGAGAACTTCCTCTTTTTTTTGAAGTCGATGAAAAAGATCTTGTGATTAGTGTAGACAAGGCATAATGATACTGGTCAATTCGGTTTAATTTTTCCTGGATCAAGATCTTTGGCTGATTGCTAGAGCATTTAATAAGGAAAAAAATCGATACACCTCTTATTTTGAAGCGGTTGCTTTTCTAGTTTCCCGCTGCAGGTATAATACTTAAACGGTTCTTAGAAACAGCTTTTAAGAACCATTAAAATATTTTCCTGATTGCAAGATAAGTCTTTTCCTTAAAGGTAGTAAGGTAGATGGTAACCTGTCTAGATGTTTTACCAAAAAAAGTTATACACAAAACAAACAATAATAATAAGATGAAAAATGATGGGGCATCTTTACTAAATTGTGTGCTGTGTTAGGTACCTAAAACAGTGTACAGCAAAAACTTATTAGCTAGCATTTATCACTAGTCATAAGAATCAACAGATTTGTATTCGGTAGGTTGTAGGTCTATTAAAGTTTTGTATTTTGAAGTAATTTCGCATATCATTTTATACCTACACATAATATAGGTACCAAAGTAAGTGTTTGTATTTAATAAAATTGTTTTATAATAATATGTCGTCCGAAATTATAAAAAATATTATTATTTCTCAATGCTAAACCTATTGTAATCATAAGTACTTCTTCTGGCTCGGTGGAACAGTGGTTAGTGACTCAGGTTAATAACCTACTACGGTTCCAAGAGTCGTGGGTTCGATTCCCACTCGGGACAAATATTTGTGTGACGAACATCGGTGTTTCTTCCGTGTCTGGGTGTATTATTAAATATATTTAAGTATAAGTATTTGTGTATCCACTGTTGATTCTGATGCCCGTAACACTAGTGCTTAAGCTACTTACCACGGGATCAGATCAATGTATGTGTAATATTTATATTTATTTTCTTATCCAAATCGGCAAAGATACTCACATTTCTCACCATTTAGATTTCAAATACTTAATTAAAGACACATAAGCGCTGATATGCGGTGTGGCAGAATCAGGAAAGTATTTTGCAAGGAAATGGATCTAGAACTGTACTTAGTCACGCCAAGTGATGGCAGTTAGGTGTCTGATTAATTTCCTACTTGATTATATTATCAAGCGCGGTGTTCAGTACGCAGGCTACTTACTTATTTGAGTTTGATAAATCTAGACAGCTGTTGAAACGTTAATCACAGGTAGGTATTATCCTATGATTTGCGATTATGACGCGATAAAGTTATTTGATTGAGTGCCACCACGAGTTCTATGTGATGTTTTATTTAACAAATGCTTTAGGAACGTCAATTTTCGCACTTACTTTTACGGACTACGATAGCCAAATAAGGTAGGTACTGAAAACTTAATGAAATATTTTGATTCATACTTTGACGATGCATTTGTTAAATATCCATCTTTGAAGTTCGGATATATTAAAATGTTTTGATTATTTTGACTGGCTCGGTGGAACAGTGGTTAGTGAGTGACCCAGGTTCACTACCTACGGTTCCAAGAGTCGTGGGTTCGATTCCCACTCGGGACAAATATTTGTGTGACGAACATCGGTGTTTGTTCCGTGTCTGGGTGTGTATTAAGTATATAAGTATATTTGTGTATCCACTGTTGATTCTGATATCTGTAACACAAGTGCTTAAGCTACTTACCACGGGATCAGATCAATGTATGTGATGTTGTGTAATATTTATTATTTATTTTAATTATTTATGTTTTCATAAAAAAAACGTCGTCTATAGGTTTGATGCTAAGGCATCTTGAAGTTCTCTTGTTTACGGTTCTGTTAAAAGGCAACGAAATCATACTAAAGATTTTTCCGAAAAAAGTATCTGCAATAAAACATTTCTTTCCACGGAAGTTTATATACCAACTAAGTATTGTGTAGGTACCTTAGTACCTACCTTTTGTTATCATAACAATGTACCTGACCACACGTGATTCTTATTTAATACATTTACAATTTAAAATTTTCTATAGAATGGATTAGCTGCAAGAGAAAACTCAGAACTATCTTCTTCTTCTTATCGTGTGGTTGATGAACAACCTGGTGTCAGAGTTTAAGCCACCCGTAGGCCTCTGACATGGCTTCACACACCGTTGAAAAATCTCTCAGATGTGCTGGTTTCCTCACGATGTTTTCCTTCACCGTTAAAGCGTCGAATGATGGTACATATGAATTTCAAATTTGAAAAACACATTGGTACCTGGCGGGGTTTGAACTGGCGACCTCTCGCATGACAAGCAACGACCTTAACCACTTGACCATCGACGCTTTTTACTCGACTCAGAACTCGACTTAGAACGATAATATCACTTAAATTATGTTTTTTTTGTAACTAACTATACAAATAGGTAGGTACAGGTAGTTTTGATTTTACGTGTGGTAAGGAATGTCTACTGAAGTCTAGGAATTTACCTCTCGGTGGTTGAGTTTCTATGACTCAATGGTGTAATTTGACAGGTTGGTAGTTATACTCCTTACTGTCTACAAAAAATGATCAAGTAATCAGGTGTCCGTTGACCGAAACAAGATTTCATCATTGCAATGTAATTTGACAAAGTCAGTTCCGTGATTTCCGGAATTATGCAGGCTCAAAATACAATAATAATATTTTGTAGAAGCCAAAACAAGTAAGTTCATCACTTGAATATAGGGCTTTATAAGGCAATGTTCCTACCTTATTCGAATTAAGTTAGTTTTGTTGTTGATTTATCGTACAAAGAAGTTGGCCCTAAATGGTTAACCGCCACGATTGTGCGACTTATGATATGCCTAACTTGAGGCCTTTCCTTTGCGTATCTACAAACTAATTTAAAAAAAATATGTTTAAAAATAAACTGGTATGCGCAAGCTCAGAGCCTGATGCTTGGCGAATCGTGCGTGGCGAATGGCCTCCGATAACATCGAAGTCGATGTCGTTCTCATATTTCCATGCGTTTTCATTCCTCTTATCTACGCTGTAACTGAATACTGCAGTTTCGTTTTTGGCAATAGACGGTGGAATGGTGATGTAGGTACTTGAACCATCTGCGATAGATACGTCCCTTGTGGCGCGATTTTAATACAATTACTACATAGTATAAAACAAAGTCGCTTCCCGCGTCCGTCAGTCCCTGTGTATGCTCAAATCTTTTAAACTACACAACGGGTCACTAGTATTTTTTGTATATAAATAAAACTAAATAATAAATTTCTGGGAATTTTCTACACACTGTCATCGGACCCCAAACTAAGCAGAGCTTGTACTATGGGAGTCAGAGACTGATAAACATACATATATATTTTTGAATACATACTTATATACATAATCACACCCAGACACGGAACAAACACCAATGTTCATCACAAAAATGTTTGTCCCGGGTGGGAATCGAACCCACGACTCTTGGGACCACCAGCCAGGGTCACTAACCACTGTTCCACCGAGCCTCAATATTGTTCTTGTGATAAGAGGAAGGCCCAAGAAAAGGTGGTATGATGATCTGGTTCAGCTATCAAATAACCGGTACGTCTTGGACAAGAATAGAGTGCAGTGGATAGGTTTGGAGGATACTTTTGCCTAGCAGTGGGATTTAATGGGTTAGTCAAAAAATCTTGGGATAACTGGTTGTGTTTTAAAGTGACATTGATAGAAATTTCTGTACTTTAAAATTCGTTGTTTGCATAACTTGCCGTCAATAACGGCTGGGCATAGTGGTTTTAGACATTCGTTGTATACCGAGAAGGTACCATGGCCTAATAGGATCCAGCCTAAGAATAGCAAAATTTCAGACTTCTGTCAAATAATTTTCTGTCCATCGCCCCATGCTTTTTTAGATTTTTTTATGAGTCACGCGCGAGGAGCAAGTGACCTTTAGTTTTTATTGATATAGGTGTTGATAAAGTAACCGTTAAATTTTTAATATGCAAACGTCGTCCAGAGTGCTAATTTATAAATTTATACATGTACTTTTAATGTCCCTCCTGCATCATTTATCTTAATAATATCTTAACCGTATCGTTTATTTTCACATTGCAACAAAGCCAATCTATAGGTATAGCTGTGTTTGTATGTGGCCGTATAAGAATCTGCTCTTGAATATCTACCCACACACCTTTAAGAACAATACTTAATTTATACTTGATGTATAGCATTTTATATGGTTCAATAAAATTATCCAGTTTAGTACCTACTGGTTAAAACTAGTATACGTTGAACTTCAATCAATTTAGCAATCGATTTTTCAAATTTTTAATTTATAACGTCATTTAGAGCTTAACGTCATTTAGATTCAAAATTACAAATACTTTAATGGTAATTCGACTGAAAAACATAGAAACATATATTTTACATGGTCATATTTCGAGGGTAGTTTGTGTACCAAAATGCAAAAGTAACGAAAGTGTTGAGTTTATCATGTACTTGTAGCTATAAAACTTAATATTCACTGTAAATAGGTTAATGACTTAAACACTCACCGAAACAGTTCCTAGGTGTTCACACAACCGATGATCGTTTTTAAATTGTCCGTAATATTTTGCAGGTAACTACAAAACCACACAACATTCGATAAAGGATGATAAATTGAAGTCAAACACGTATTCACCTCACACTTTGGCTATAATGTATCACTGAACAAATAAACTTGTCGCAAATCATGAAATACGCGACCATAAAGTTTATTCATATTATAAATATTTTTTTCAATAAAAAAAAACAAACAATATTCGCACTTTTGTAATACTGGTCATCGGCAATATGAACTAGGGTCATTTCGCCTGTTCGCGTCCATCGCCCAATTCGCGTCCATTTTGCCGATTTCCTTTTAAAAATCCTTGAAAATAAGTAAACTAACACACCAATAAATGAAAAGGCATTTCCGCTAATACCTCAATGTATAAGAGGCACGCTCACATAGATAAAAGTTCTGTGGGTCCAACCAATCCCGTTTAAAAAAATATTTAATCCACAAGGAAGTGTGCACGTGCTGAATTTTAGTAAAAATTAGTGTGCAGCGGCGTGTTTGAAGGTAAGTTTTTTATAGTTCTGTGTGAATTTTAGGATATATAGCTATTTCTACACTTTGATGATGAAAAAAGGAATAATATTTATTATGAATTTGCTAATGTTTTTTATATTTAACGAATAAAATAAGGTGGACGCGAATTACTACATCGATTTTTATAAAACTTCCACTTTGCGTCCGCAATGGACGCAAACTATACCTATAAGAGTTAATAATAAACCAAATTGCGTCCACTATTTTCATAAAATACTTGCTTGTAAAAATATATGTATACTGTTTAATATTAATGTAATTTTTTTTATTAAGACTTATTTTAATTGATATAAGTAATTTCTTTCATTTTTATTTTCTTTTTCATTGAGGATGAATTCTTCGGAGAAAAAAAAGAAGAAGGAACAGAGAACATATACAGAAGAATATTTGAGGGTAAAAAAAATAACAGAACTGATTACTGTTATTCTTCAAGTTGCAATCATTATTTACCTAATTTTAAGATACTCAAACCAAATATCATAAGGTGAGGCTAATATGGATACCAGGCTATGAAGGGTATAAGGGAAATGAAAAGGCAGATGAACTTGCGAGAAGAGGCTCAGAAGCAAATCATATTGGACCAGCAGAGCCATTTGTTGGGCTAGCTTTAAGCACCATCAACATGGCACTTAGGGAACATGTTGATAACGAGCGTTGGAAGCATTGGAAGAACAAACCAGATATGGTTCACCCCAAGAGCTTTATCGGCGACAATCCAAAAAAGTGGTATAAAACCATGATGGGTGGAAGCAGACTTCAAAGTCGTCTACTCATGGGAGCGCTAACAGGGCACTACGTCAAAAACTAGTTACTGATGAAAATGACACTGTCATCAAACAGCGATTGTAGAGCCTGCAAGGAAGAAAAGGAAGACATGAAACATATCTTATGTGAATGTCACTCACTGGCCAGACACAGGCTCAGACTGCTGGGAATGGCTTATCCGAAACCAGAAGAATACAGGCACCTCAGACCCAAGGACATTATTGCATTAATGCAGTTGGTCCCTGAGGGTCAAAGTGACCCGGTTATACGGTCCCCGCGATAAGATAAGATACTTAAGTCTTAAACCAATGTTGAGAAGAATTATTTTTATTTTTTAAAGTGAATTTTAAATTATGATGATGTTGACTTTTAATAATTAAGTATATTCTTAAATAAAGAAATTGTTCAAATACAATCTTTCTTTACAAATTCCTAAATATATCACCCCTATATTCCTTTTCTAAGCTACTGGACGCTAACTGGTCCATGGGTGGACGCGATTTGGATTTTGTGGACGCAAACTGGGTAAAACGCCTAATTCTGAAGTTTATCTATTTAAAAGAAAACGCAAGATGTTTCGAATACAACTGTATGTTAATCCTAAAATAGAATATATAATGAATACATTACACAAATTTGTCATAGAAATGAGTGCTGGGGCATTTTTATTATCGCCGTCAAACTTGCCAACTGCACTAAATGGACGCGAACAGGCAGAAATGAAACTATTTGAAGTAACTTTTTTATTTTTAACGCGCAGAAAAAAAGAATTTATAAAAACAATGGAGTATCGATGGCGTGTGTCGACAGTTGTACGCGCGGGGCCAATCTATGGAAATATGCATGCTCCTTCAACGAGCATTACTTTACGTATTTCACGACCATTTTAACGAGACCTCTTTTAGCAGTGCATTTTACTCGACCCCAGTACAAAAATACTGCGTTGCGGCTGGCTTGAGGGGCCTTTTTAATTGGATAATAATAGTAGAAAAGTCTACCGTAACAACGTTTTCCTTCGGCCTTGCAAGGTAATGTCTGTTCTCTGGGCTGTATGCATTCGACCACTTGTTCATTGTTTTTTTAATTGTCTGTCCGATTATAACAATTTGTTGACAAAGTGCCGTAATATGAGTGATAATCGCGAACAGTAACATCAAAGCAGATATTTTATCTCCACCGCTAAACAGAGTTGAATTTCATGAAATATGATAACATTAATTAATAATGAATGATGACGAATCATGTGCAAATAAAACTGTTGAATAAGGCTTTGTAAATATAAGTTAGCATATGTTTCAGATAAATAATAAGTTTAAAATATTACGTAGACTAGTACACAATGGCAGCCTTCGTGATTCGATTGGCTATAAACAAACATACATTTGTATTTGTTTTAGTTAGAGTGTAGAAAAACGATAATTCATGCTATTTATAGTGCAGGTTTTAAAACAAAGACCGTCATTAAGGCGGACGAATTTATGAAAGTTAGAGTTAGCTATGAAAAATATTGCACACCAACAATTAACAACTTTTGTTAGTGCCTATCGACCTAAGCTAAATCGACGGATCAATTTGTACCTAGTACAAATTAATTACTTACGGCAATATAAATTACATTAACTAAAAAAGCAAACACGGAAACAGACACTTGTATACAGTACACACTTTAAATCCGCAAAACTGCGCTTTGATACACGACACCGCACAATTTTGTCTTCCTGTAACTGTTAAGGCGAGGTTGACACTAAATCGACATATTTTAATAAAAAGTTTATACTAAGAGGATACTAACAGGTTCTTCTAGAAGTCTTCTTAAAGTTAACAAAAGATAGAACTTGTCAAAAACACAGCAACACTGTTCAGCTAGCGGTATGCTACGATAGCGAAGAATTCCTGATGACCTCGCCTTAATGCCACTTTTAGTGCACATCTGCATAAGTACTATACCTAGTTGGGATGCACGTGATCTAGCGGTGGGTAGCCACTTCAGGATCATGTCAGGATGGAGGCAACTTACCTCAAGTAGGTAGTCCTCATTACGTTGCTAGCTTCCAGATTTAATTCTTCAAACAGAGATATAAGCTTATAGAAGAGACTACTGGTTTGTATTCAACCGTGAATTCTTTTTCAAACTTGATTGTTTCCTAATCACTTGAATTATTGAAAAGCAAAGTATCCTAGTATTATGCAAATATTTTTTTATTTGAATTAAACTGTCCAATGGTGTTAACAGTAACGGATTTATACATATAATAACCAGTTTATTTAAATTTGTTAACGTTTTGAATAATGCCGCGATGATTTGAATATGTGTGTGTAGCTCTAATGGTAAGCCATATTCTAAACGAGCATGAAAGAAGTAAATGTTAAATAAGTAGTTTACCTACTAATAACTTTAACGGTGCTTGACCTTGCTTTGATTGACGATTAGGAAGATAATAGTTTCGTACTACGAGAGATGCGAGCCCATACAAATTCAATATCATTATTATATTCGAAGGTAAAGTAAATGCACCAATTATGGACGGTTTAAGGATTTGTTTTTCGTTTTTTCTTCACAGTTTGTATGCTTTGCAATATACGTTCGCAGGGATTTGGAGGTTAATAAAAAGTCCTTTTCTTAATAAGTATTCGATGTTTAAAATCAGTTTTAAACTAGATTCAATAAAATATAATTTAGGAATTATAACCTTTGCCAAACTCCATTTATGGACAGGGAAGATCCAGTTATGAACACCCAATTATGGACGTTATCCAATTATGGACACCCATTTATGGACATTCTTCAATTGAATGCTTAAATCTATAACTCAAGAGTATTAGGGTTGAGTAAGTTAGTACAATGAAATAAAACCATTGAAATAAAATAATGTAATAGGTAACTCAAATAATCAATCAACAAACAGTTATCAAAAGTAATCATTTACGAAAGTAACGGCAAAGGCCAAAGCCTTTAAGCCAAGAAAAACCAAATAGAAATGTCATCTTAACTAGCTTAAGTCAGGGGATACCAGTCACAACTATCTGTCCGGTGGTTGGTGAACGGTATACGGGTAAGCGACCCCAGCCGGGGTCGAGCTACTATCGACTCAGTCCAAATCATCCGAGGCGATAGTATCCTTCCTCCCCTTTTCCTTTCCCCGTCATATTTCCTTGCTACTCGTGGGAACGCAATGACCTTGTTTAAACAATGCACAAGACAGAATGGCGGCGACGTGGTCCACAACCCGTCACGTCACGTTTCCCACAGAGGTGAAAAGTGGATCGCTGGAAGTGATCTCTGCCTACCCCTCTGGGAAAAAGGCGTGATTTTATGTATGTATGTATCTTAACTAGCTAGTATTATTTAAATAACATTTCAATATTATCATCTCTTTCACTTCTCAATCACCTTAATTTCCATTATAACTAATGAGATCTTTAAGCAAATTGGTTTAGAGGTTAAATAAAAATTTTAAAAAACTTAATAATTTGTTGAGGTCTTAAATTTGCCAACAATAATCAAAAATCAAATGTCTTCTTACTAGTTTCATACCTATCAAAATACAGCTATAATCATACATAAAATCACCCCTTTTTCCCAGGCAGAGATCACTTCCAGCGATCCACTTTTCACCTCTGTGGGAAACGTGACGTGACTGGTTGTGGACCACGTCGCTGCCATTCTGCCTTGTGCATTGTTTTAACAAGGTCATTGCGTTCCCACGAGGAGCAAGTATATATGGAGAAAAGGGGAGGAAGGATACTATCGCCTCGGATGATTTGGACTGAGTCGATAGTAGCTCGAGGAGCCGGGGTCGCTTACCCGTATACCGTTCGCCACCCACCGGACAGATAGTGACTGGTATCCCCTGACTGTAATATAATTATTATGTATATTACCCTGTCTTAAATTATAAATGTAACATAACATAAAAAAACACAAACAACTCAATAAACAAACTTTTTTAGAAAAGTTATTCTAGTTATTATTTTCTAAATAGTGGATATTTTCTGTCTATTTCTCACTTCTTTAATTGCATTTGCCATTTGTTCTTTAGTATAAGCTTTTCTAGTCGCCATATCTAAAGCGAAAAGAAATTATTTATTTAAAAAATTTGAACCTATTTTGGACACCCATTTATGGACACAATGTTCATAATTGAATTATTAAATTTAAAGTCTTAATTTGCGACCGATTTAAAAATAATGATAAAGGTAAACGATTGTACAAGTATAAGATGTATGAAAAACGTATATTTGTAAAATATCCTTCATGGACAAAATGTCCATATTTGGGTACAGGCTTACAAAAATATCCAATTATGAACATCGATAAATTCCGAGGCTAAAATTACTATGAGGTTTTAGATTAGAATATATAAATAACCTTTTATTATCAGTAATTCAATAAATAATATCATTTTTAACTACAATATTTCACTTGTCATAAAAAAAAGCTAATAAATTTACTTACATGCATTGCGCTCCTTATAAGAAATTTCAAATCTCGACACCAAAACGCACCGCACTAGTAAGAATCGTTATAGTCGAAAATAATGTGGCGGAGACCTGTCAAATGTTGTTTACATCAAATCTAGAATTTTGGTACAACCGATTAATGTTGCTGTTGGAAAAAAAATACCTATTGGTTTCTTATTATTGGAGGCATTTTTTAAAACTGTCCATAATGGGGTCCGCGTCCATAATAGGTGCATTTACCTTATATGGGCTTGTAACGTATCGCACGTAAGTACACAATACGAAACGATTAGGTTACAAACAAAGATACCTAGTATTTGAAGGACCAAGACAATTTAGTTATTAAATAAGTGATGAACATAGAAATAATCTTTATAAGACTTTCCGTTTATATATACATTCAAGTTTTGCAGAAGTCTGATCCCTTGAAATGATTTTTTTATACTTTCGCTTTCCATTACACTAAATATTAGACTTTATGGGTCTACACTCGATATTAGGAGTAGCAAATACATAGCTCCTTACCTACTGCCCTACGTTTCAATGGGTGACATCAATCATGGTCGCTCGCGACCTTATATCGTGTAGACATAAAGACGAATATTTTGATTTTTTTTATAGTTTTTAAAAACTTCCAAACAATGTCACATCTAAAACTCTTACATCTGCGTCAGGCGAATGAGTAATTTCCTTAACAAAACTCGCTAGGCAATCTCACTGCAGCCATCGTTTGTAACGTAACACGTAATGCACCGGTGTCGCGTCTCACCTTGGTCCTCCAATTCTGATGTAATCTTCCCTCGTGCCATCCGAAGACGACATAATTTCGAAAATTAGTGTTGTGCTTGGAGGCTCTTCCGAATATTCTTAACGAAGGTCACGCGCGTTGGAGGACAATTGTTAGTTGTTTGCTCAATTTGTTCATTCCGGTCGGCATTAAGTACCAGGAAGAAGATTCCTTGACTCGCGTCCATACTTTACCTTGTCAACTTTAACTGCCTTTGTACTTTATTATGGCAGTAAGTAATCATAGTCAGTTGTCTTCAAAGTGGATTGTCCTCTTTATTAGCTAATAGAACAAATAAATTAGCTAATAGACCTTCATAATATAAAAAAAAATAGCACTACAGTATGCTGTACAATTCAAACGCCCGCATAGAAGCATTTAGGTACAGGTCATTGCTCCAAAGGTACCTAATACATAGGTATTACCTCTAGATTAGCTTATATTCGTATTATCTTTGACCTTCAGCAAATGTTCTTGTACTGGCTGGAATAAATGGACTTGTTCAAGTATCACAACTCCAGAAAAGCTAGTATCATTTAACTGCAACTTGTTAGGTAAACTCCTCATCTCTGAAGACGAATATAATAAAGCTTTTATCTTATCTTATCTAACAGTTAGGCCTCATGTACACACACGTAAATATCTACGGATCGTCGTTTAACGCCATGGCTACCGTCGTATTGGTTAGTGTTGTATTGTTATTATTTTTTTTTTTCCTAACTGACTATCGATGATGGCTTGGAGTAGCCTTGTCATCATCACCGGGCTTGCGGGGGAGCGGATGGCTCTATGGAGCTTGTTTACGTACACGGCAGCAACATTTTATAGCGCTGGGGTCTAATACGTCTTACGGTTAAGAAAACGTGGCATGTAGAACAGGCCTAGGCCTCATAAGGCTGAAGCGCGGCCCATTCGCTCACGATTAGTGCGGTCTCACCCTTATGTAGTAAACCATAATGAATGGTTTGTTTTCACGAGCGGAGGCAGATGCTCGTCCCATCACAGCGAGACGAGCCGCCTTATTGACAATAAGCGTCACACTCGGATCCCGTTACGGTTAGGTGTTAAATCTACGTTTACTGTGTGTTATAAATCTTAGGAAACGTATTGGCAAGTTTCCTTAGATTTATAACACACAATTGGAACCATCAAGAGGTAAGCGCAAACCGTCGTTGAACCTCAAAGTCACAACTAAAATCAGGTCACGTTACAAAAATAAGTATTCTATGGATAATAATTTCGACTCAATAGGGACCTCTCAACGTGCAATGCTTTTCCGAGAACAAACGTACATTAATGGTCCATTTTCCTGGAAAACAGAACTCTTTCATTGTTAGGTTGCAGATTTCAGACTGGCTCAGGCCACAATAGTTAATTGTTATTGTCAAATATTGCATAGTTTATTCATGAGTGTATAGTACAAATCATCATCAGCCCATATACGTCCCAATTGCTGGGGCACTTAGGCCTTAGTCAACCACGCTGTTACACAACCTAAGAATTTCTTCGTAGGTGTGCAGGTTTGAACAAGACAGGCCGTCTTAAGCCTATTCTGCGCCGGAGTGCGGGACTCAGCCTGCGCCCTCTTTTTTTACACTACAGCGTAGCACGCGACCTTTTTTTTTAGGCAAGACAGGGAGCGGATGAGCTCTCGGATAAAAAAGACGCCCCGGGCAAGCCCGCAGCGCCCTACGCCCGGGTGCACCACACCCCTTGCACCCACTGGTAAAGACGGCCCTGCCACAAGATGTTTTCCTTTAACGTTATAGCGATATGAAAAACACATTGGTACGTGGCGGGGTTTGGACTGGCGAAATCTCGCATAGCAAGCAATGAACTTAACCACTCGGCCATCGCCGTTTAGTACAAAATACACCTGGAGAAATGCTTTCCTGTAATTATGACTAAGGTATGACTCCAAACTGAATGAACAAAGAAATATAATTATTACACATTTGTACTTTGATACTACCCTCCTACGCACATTAAAGCAAAAAATAAATTTTAAAACAATCCAAATATGACTTGCACTATATAACACAATGATGATGATTTAGTGCCTAGTTAGTCATTACATCGTCAGTGTTAGGCACTAAATTGGTGCCTTTTACATGTTATGCATGATGATCTCATTCATAACACATGTTTCTTTTCATGTTTACTTGATTTTTATAAAGTCTGATAGAGAAAACATGATTTGCTACGCTAATAAAAGTAACATATTTCCTGTTTTCTATTGTATGTATTTTGGATTTTTTAGGTATGGCCAAAAAAATTAAAGGTCCGTGCAGGGCAGAGCAGTGCCCTGAAGAT
Source organism: Maruca vitrata (assembly GCA_039566165.1). NCBI lineage: Eukaryota > Metazoa > Arthropoda > Insecta > Lepidoptera > Crambidae > Maruca > Maruca vitrata. The sequence continues at coordinate 15,145,614 of CM076919.1, read as the reverse complement.
GTAAGGAGCCACCAAGTGCCGATCTCCATATTCCGTCATAAATAGGTATGAAATGGCAATTATGCGTTGCGTGCGTACAATCTACATATTTAAGCTTGAATGAGTGATTAATTAGACAGGCTGTTTGTTTCAGCCCTGGGAGGAACTAAGAAGTGATGGTCCCCACAGCACTGTAACCAATTCTTTATAAGTACATCAAGTAATGCAATTAGCTATGTTTGTTCCTTTCTCAATACCGATTCCAGTAACGTACCTAAAGTAAGTACACAACAAACTCATAAAACAATAGAACGTCCAAACTCAAAGATCAAAAACCTTAATGACCCTCAACTCCTCGGTTCACCCAACCAGTGCCTCCGAACACCCAGGCACTAGTAAATACGATTATCCTCAACAGGATCACAATCACGGTGTCGTCATTGCCAACGAGCCATATCCTGGCAATTGAGCGGAGTTGCGCGCGCGCCGGGCTCAGTTGCCCTCGGACCGAGCGAGAATTCACCAGGTGAGTCTTTACCTATATGCAAATATCTATACTAATATTATAAAGCTGAAGAGTTTGTTTGTTTGTTTGAACGCGCTAATCTCAAGAACTACTGGTTCGATTTGAAAAAATCTTTTTGCGTTGTATAGACCATTTATCGAGGAAGGCTTTAGGCTATATAACATCACGCTGCGACCAATAGGAGCAAAGATACAATGGAAAATGTGTAAAAAACGGGGGAAACGCGAACGAAGTCGCTGGCACAGCTAGTTTACCTATATATGGCCAGTCCAAAGTAACAACATAGCCTGGGATTTTAGTAAAATGTGTCCACTTTGTTACTCACTTGTCTTTTGAGCTTCTACTGATAATCGGAAATCAACAACTCGAATGATTCTTGCGGGTGTAATGGCTCATTATTATACCTATATGCAAATATTTACTTTATGGCCTGTCCGAAATAACTACATAGCCTGGGATTAAATGTGTCCACTTTGTTACTCATTTGTCGTGTGAGTGTGTAAGTTGTATTTTCGTCTAAAAAAACTACAACTGACAATCGGTAATCAACAGCTCAAATGATTCCGTGTGTTGCGTGTATTAGGTATGTGCATTTCACCAGTAGGAAGTCTACGGGTGAAATGGCGTGACCAATCTTTCCCAATTTATTTGTCACCTGGAAGTTGCTTAAGGAGCTAACTAAACTACTTATGTCTGCACAAAACATTAGGTTCTTGAATGAGGTAAGGAGAATAATGAGATCTGTACACATAGAATTTCTTGATCACATGAAATTGGCTACCCACATTGACTTTGGAGTGGGATTTACTCCAGGTGGTAAGATGTTAATCTTCTGGCTGCGAGAGAAAGGATGAATAAAGCTCATAGATGGAGGCCAATACTGCGCTAATTTTGGAAAGAAATTTTGCAGATAACTTTTGTTAACAAAGCCGTGCCCTCCGAACTCCACAGTAGATAACTTTACTAGGCTTCCAGTATATTCAATTATTTCCACTTAAAATTTTTAACAGAAGGCAACGTGTGGTCATATTTGATATTTGCAATTATTGAGACTGAGATTGGCCAATCGGAATTTCTTAAAATTTGGCTCTTCGGACATTATCTGTTCTATGAAATGAAAAATTCCATACAAAATTTTTCGAAGAACTTGTGTCCCTACATGTTGCAACTGAACTGATCGAAAAGTAGGTATCTAATATATAAATAAATGTATGTATATTTGTTTACAATTTATTATCATTATTTATTAATTGATCGAAATGTGTGTGGTATATTGATAGACATAACAAAACATATATCATTCACGTTTAGATAATGAAAAAATGCTTTAGAAAAATAATTACATTGAATCAAACAAATCGTACGATTTGCACAATAAGATAAAACATCTAGAAAATGATGAAATAGTATTGCCTGACCTTAACAATCTGCCGTGGATGGCAGATCTATTAGATCATGTTCAAATTTGAGTTATATGTAATTAGAAATACGACAGTGGAGATGTGTTATAATATTTTCCATGGAAGTTATCGTAATGACTCTTTGTAGGTTCTCAGATTAAATTGTTAGGTAAAATCCAGAGGTACATATTAGCTTCAATTTTAACCAAAGCCCTCTTGAGTCAGCATCAGCATCAAATATGATTTAATAGACGTGCAAATCTTTACATCTTAATAAAATTGAACTGCCTGTTTGTAATATCAAAATAATGAGTTTTTACTACATAGACAGGAATCTATATCGAATACCAATAATAAAAACACTTTTGGATTTTTTTTGTCTGTCTTTCTGTTTGTTCCCTCTCCGAAATGGCTGTACCAATTTTGACGGGCCTTTACAAGGTATATTATAGGCTATTCAATGTATCCAAATATGAGGTCGACTGACTCAATATGGTCGATTGTGCCTGTCGACCTCATGTTTGGATCTCACTACCGCTTGCCATCAGGTCGAGTGGGGTCATTTTGTTAGCCTATTGTATAAAAAAAAAAAATGTCAGGCGGACGAAGTCGTGGCCGGCCGCTAGTGATGAATATTTCTGTGCAGGGCCGAAGAAGTTTGGAAAACATGTTTGGGAGGAGTATACTGGTCGCAGCCTGCCTCTGTGTGGTGCACTGTATGCCACCAGATAAGGTAAGTGCAAGGGTTGACAGTTTCTTTGCAATTGATATAGAAATTTCTACCACCTCATAAGTCTTAAATTCACTTGAAAATAGGACATAGTAGAAATGTACTTACAGCGTGTTCACACTTAGCGTTTTTTGGGCGATTTCACGGCGTGATCGCGGCGATATCGCGGCGTGATCGCGGCGATATCGCCTCGCCGTGAAATCGCTAGGTGTGAGCAGGCACTTAGGATCATTCAATTGTGTAACGTTATCAAGCATATCGTTTGATGGGTTTTCCAAGTTAATCCAAATAATCCAATGAAGGCATAATTGTTTTGAATACGTAAGCAATAAATTTGACATTCGCGCGGTTTGAAAACATGAACTCTGCAATTAATTCCTCATTTTAGCAAATTCCATGCAATTTCTGATACAGCTTTTTTGGTCTTTGTAAACTACAAAGTGACAAAGTTGGTCAGAGTGGTTGACTAAGTCTTTATCGCCCTAGTTTAGGGCAGGCCCGTGCTCCAGCAGTGGGGACGTATATAGGCTGATGATGGTGAGGTGAATCCTTAAGAGAGGTCAAACCAAAAGTACCCGCAATCGACGAGCTGCATGAAGAGGTTAATGGATGTGGTTAAAGCGAAAGTGGTGTGCCAGGACAGTAGCACATGCTAGGAAGTGATCTCTGCCTACCCCTCTGGGAAAAAGGCGTGATTTTATGTATGTATGTATGATGAGGTGACAAAAATTGACTGGCTCGGTGGAACAGTGGTTAGTGATCCTGGCTGGCGGTTCCAAGAGTCGTGGGTTCGATTCCCACTCGGGACAAATATTTGTGTGATGAACATCGGTGTTTGTTCCGTGTCTGGGTGTGATTATGTATTTAAGTATGTATTTATAAATATATATGTATGTATATCAGTCTCTGACGCCTATAGTACAAGCTCTGCTTAGTTTGGGGTCAGATGACCGTGTGTGGAAATGTCCCAGATATTTATATTTATATTATATTTATTTATATTTATATTTAAATGTATTAAATCGTTTGCACCTCGGTATTAGGGATGGTTTAATCTACGACTTTAGTGAGAGGATGTTTGCATGTAGGCACTGACCCAATCTGTGACGCAGTGCTTACTGATGTAGAAGGTCATAGGTAGGGCTGTCCACAAGAAACCTTTATCACACTATCACAGTAAATTTAAAATTTGAAATAACGATTTTAGACTGTTCATAAAATTGAATTGTCCATTAATGTTCATTGCCTGTCCATATATGTGATGAAAAGCGAAAACCTGGAAAAATATATTTTACATTTTTAATTATGATTAAATGACATTGTGATTTGTAAAATATGACTAAGGCCTTAGTTTAGGGTAGGCCCGTGTCCCAGTAGTGGGGTCGTATATGTGGGCTGATGAATGAATGCAGCAGCAACAAAAACCAGCAGAGTAATAACACATTAAAAAAAGTAGTCGATAAAAGTGCACCTACATAAAATAATCCTTACTAATATTATAAATGCGAAAGTAACTCTGTCTGTCTGTCTGTCTGTCTGTCTGTCTGTCTGTTACGCTTTCACGCATAGAGTACTGAACCGATTTAAACGAAATTTGGTACAGATATAGTCCAGAGCCTAGAAACGGTTATAGGCTACTTTTTAACCGACTGCGCTATAAAGAAGTAATGTTTTACCCGTTAAACATCTCTTCGCGGACGAAAACGTCATAGCCACTGGACGGATGGAGATGAAATTTAGCATGCAGGTAGATGTTATGACGTAGGCATCCGTTAAAAAAGGATTTCCCGAAATTCCCACGGGAACGGGAATTAACGGGAAATTCCTTTTGTATGAAAAATACTAACGGCATAAGTTAGACGCTTGAAATTAGGCATGCAGGTACCTTAATAAATGAAAAGCTTAGTTGCAACTGGATATTGTAAAATTCCCACGGGAACGGGAGTAATAGGGAAAAAACTTTTGTATGAAAAAATCTAAACCGCGTAAGATAGATGATTGAGATTTGGCATGCAGGTACTCTAATGAACGCAAAGCTTACTTCCAACGCGATATTACAAAATTCCCATGGGAACGGGAGTAATTGGGAAACAACTTCTGTATGTAAAATCCCTTACGGGGTTGAAATATATTATAATAGAGATAGAGATATATACCCGAAGCGAAGCGAGGGCGGGTCGCTAGTTCACTATAATGTGGTAACCCTACAAACGTGTGTGGACTTGCCGGAACTCCAAATCTTGTAATGTAGCCACTTATTTTGAGCCAATGGGCTATTCGGGAGCTGAATAGCACCCATAATAGGTTTTTTGAAAAACAGTGCGTTTGCGTTGCCCAGACAATAGTTAATGGTCGTGAGATGAATGAATACTTGCCGTTTTTGGGTGAAGTTTTCCAGCTGTTGTTTAATATCCAAAATTTTGATTTATTATGGATACTTGCTATATATATTAAAGCTGGCTGCTAGCTGGATATTAAATTGAATTGATTCTTTGACCTTATACCTATGATCATATAAGTAACTTGAGTATTTAGAGTTAAAATCTACACCGTGAAATTTTAGTGGTTGTTTTCCCGTGGCAGAACGACTTGCCTTTAGCACACCTTTAGTAATACTATCGAATCATGCAAATTATTCATCGAAAAATAAAATTTTTTTTTCGATTTCTCAGAATAATATTTTTCCAACTCGAAAACGAGAGAAGTTATCGTTGTTTTTGAAGATGTGACGTATTCAGGTACTGCTTGCCGCATGAAATCGATGCTTAAAGCTGAAGAAGCTCTACACCCTAAGTCATAAAGCGGTTCGAACGTGTTTTCGAGTTACGGTTAAACCTTTCGTAAAACCGGCATTTATTGATTTTACCAAAAAGAACTGCACACATCTTTTGTACTAGTAAGATAGAATCATTTTACTGCGGGAAAACAACCACTAAAATTTCACGGTGTATAATTACCAATCGGAACAGTTTTATTGGTTAAGATTTATCAATCGTATATCATTGTTAATGGATGTGGAGGAAGCGAAAGTGGTGTGCCAGGACCGTAGCACATGGCAGGAAGTGTGAATCTCTGTGGTGCCCTCTGGGAAAAAAGCGTGATTCTATCATCATCATGATCAGCCCATTCCTGTCCACTGCTGGACATAGGCCTCCCCAAAAGCACGCCTCTTCTCTCTCTCGTGATTCTACGTATGTATGAAAATCATTCTAAACCAGGTTTTCTATAATAGCAATTTCCGTCTTAGTTGTCAGCAACCCACATCATCAAGACCCGAAGCATCGACCTGAATGATGCCCACGGTCTCTCCAGAGAGGCGAGGTTGGACAAGGCGGTCATCCCGACTGGATACCGCCTGGAGTTAGAGCCCTACCTCGAAGATGGGCTCTTCAAAGGGCACGTGACGATCAACGTGACCTGGGAGATGGAAAGCGACACCATACTGATACACAGTGCGCATGAGTTGGAGATCACTGATACTACTGTGTCCACTGATGGGAGTGGTAATTCGGAGTAAGTATCCTTACTGATAGTGCTGTCTATTATTTGCGCGAAGCCTACACATTTGAATTTTTTTTTATTTATATGAATTTTACGTATTAAACTCGCGTGTATTGTTATTCTAAACATATTATTTAGAGACCCGACGGAAACCTTCCTCAGAGAGGAAGGTTTTCATATATCATTAGAATTGCTATTCGCACGTCAGAACATGCCCTTCGATTACAACGATTGTTAGTTACAGGACATAGGGCCCCTAAGGAAGGGTTCAATTCTCGATCCTACATATTTGCAGACAAATAGGATCAGTTTCCGTAATGTTCCGTTAAACCTGAAACTAATTTGAGAGTTGTAAAATAATAGCCATTCCACTCGTGAGTTTACGAGGTCGAGGGGACGGAGGTTCAAGTGCTGTGAAATTTACTTCTCAATATTCGGAAATGAGTTTCGGATTGGGTTTCTCAGGCTCAAAGCTTAATTCAATACAAACGGATCTGCCTATCTGTTATTTTGGGCATACCGACAGTATGTAAGTTTATACCGTCATGGTTACACAGAATAGAACACTGAACATGTCCGGGATATTAATATCGGGAGCTCATTAAAACAAAACAACATGGTAAATATTCCGGACATTTTCAGTGTTCTGATCCCGACAGTAGTGTGTGTGACGTCTTAGATACACCATCTTGTGTATTTCTGTACGAGACACGCTTTCGTGATTGGTAACTATTTCACTTGGTTAGGATGATAATACCTACGTACACTGCTCTCACTTTATACGTTTTCAAAGAGTGCACTTTCGTTATAATATTGTATGCAAATTCTGTTAGGAGTAAATGTCAAGCTGTTAGTAAAATAGAGTATACTACAATTTATTCATATAGACCGTATGTAATGAAGGGAGACACAAAATTACCTCAGAGTTGGTAAGGGCCGCCCCGTGAGAAATAACTTTGTTTGATTAACGCTGCGGTTTACATTACATGTCATATCAAGTTATGGTATTTTAAACACTTGCGTAACGTACGCGATTACGTTTGCGTTACATAACAAGGGTAATAAGTTAACACTAAACCACTGAACTTAAGTCTGGCTAAGGGGCTTGAGTAAATTCTAGACGTTAGTTAGCTGGGAGGAATTTAAGTAGGTATCCGTACTCCTAGCTTCTCAAGCTACACGAAAGGAAATTTTGTTAAGAGTGTGAAGTTCGTGAATGAGAAGTTCATTTGTAACATTTCATAATGAAAGCCGATTCTTGTCACTCTATTTTAGGACTGAACTCTTCAATCTATCAAATGAAAAAAAATAATTAATATATCTCTTTTCAACTCAGTGAAATAATTTGCACAAGTCTAGTACTTACTATGAAACCTTTGAGAATAAGACTAAATATAATTTGTCCAAATATTCTACTCAATAAAGAAATAAATGCAATTTGTCTAATTTGTTGCAGTAGTTTTGTAGTTTTGCATATATGCAAATTGTAGCCAAAGGCATGTTGATTGTAAACGATATTATTTTCCATCGACAAATTGTTCTAATATGTAGCTAATATTCCGCCCGCGACTCCGTCCGCGTAGAGACGTTTAACGGGTAAAACATTACTCCTTTATAGTTTAGTCGGTCAAAAAGTAGCTGTACTCTGGACTATATCCGTACCAAATTTCATTAAAATCGGTTCAGTACTCTATGCGTTGAAAGCGTAACAGACAGACAGACAGAGTTACGTTCGCATTTATAATATTAGTAAGGATTGTGATAACTAAATATTAATTGAGTTTGTTGCTGTTACTATGGAGATTATAGATTATGTACAACTAGGTAGGTACTAGGTACATATTTCACAATAGGATTCTAGCAATAAATCTTTGCCACTCAGTCCGCTGTGACGCAGAAATTAAAATACAGTAAAAGAATGCGTAGCCGTTACAAATTGTATCGGCTAAATCTCTGTAAACCCGATAAGGATTCAGAGAGTACAATAAACAATTTTATACTGAAACAACATGAATAATTTCGAAGAGAATGATTCGCCGATTCGCTTCGGGATTGCAAATGAAGGCTGTTGCGGGCATTATGAATGTTTATGTTAAACAGAGTTACGGGCTTCGTAATTTTGTTTAAGAAATTGATGATCGTTGTGTTTGTACTCACAATAATCAGTTTATTTCTGTTTTTTAATCTTTTGGCTGGGAGGTTTGTTCATTAGGAAGGTCATTGGGTTGATTTGCTACACAAAATTAACGTATTATCGAATCAGGAATGTTATAACAAGTTATGAAAAAACATAAAAAGTGTTCAGCGCACATGACATTAAACACTTTAGCTACATCACACACTCGTAAAATACACAAAATATTTTAGAAGAAAGATAGAAATATGTAGTTAATACGAGTAACGCGTACGCTTCGCTTCGGATACATTATACATCAAAACCTTCCTCTTAAATCCCTCTATTTATTATAAATGGCGCATCAATATTCGTTGTTTAGTTATAAGATTTAAGCATACATAGGAACAGACAGACGCGGGAAGTGACTTTGCCTTATACTATGTAGTGACATTCGGTACGAAATGATATGAACAATTTCTGAACTTTCTATTACAGCAAGAAGGTCTCAGTGCGCAAGGTGGAGACCGACCTGAAGAAACCCCTGGTGACTATTTACTTGGAAAAGCCGGTGCCAGCCACGACCAAGGGCCACCTCCGCATCAGCTTCAATGGTAACCTGGAGACAGGGTCCACTGAAGCCTTCTTCAAGACCACTTACACTACCGAGCAGGAAGTTGAAAGGTGACAAACGTGATTATCATCATCAGTCCATATACGTCCCCACTGATAAGTACCTACATACAGACTGGAACAAAAAATATCTCCATAAAATTTTCTGATGTAGAAAGACATAAGACAAAGCGTGCATGCAAAGCGGAATATACAAATATTAAATGAACCTTTTCTGAGCGCACAGAGGTAAAGTAGAAAAAATTCCGAATATACTTTATAACAAAGATTTATAAAGCGGCAAAGAATTTAGTAGAAATCTAAGATTCTCTCACAGCCGGAATTCCGCATAGCCGGCCGGCAGCGCCCCGATATAGTAATTCAAAGGTAAAGCGCCTTACATTCCGCGCAGGCCTTTTATCTTTGCATAATGGGTAGTTAATATAGCGCTGTTTGTGTAAATTATTGTGTTTAATTTAAAAATAAAAAATACGTAGATTACGGACAATCTGCTACATATTTTTTGCACTAATAGTGACTTTTCACCGCGTTGTTTTTGAGGACTAAAATCGGGGAGAGCCCTAATTAGTAAAGGTAACTTATGGACCGGCCCAGTTTTAAAGCTTAAGCTGACACTTCTAATAAGAAAAGAAGCTACCTGTTTCTCAGAAAAGTTACAATATGTAAAATTAAAGATGCTCTTTCTCCAAAAATAATGCAACAGCTATTAATTATTCATTAGTACATGATTTACTTTTTTAGATATCATATATTTTGGCCAGATGACAAATTAAATGGTAGGAGGAAACGAACTGGCATCCCAAAACCTTACTTTTCTTGGAACCCATCCAAGAAAAGTAATATTTTAAAAGTAAAGATGGTCATTCTCAAAAAATAATGCAACAGCTATAAATGATTTATGCTGTAAATATAAATATTAATGAGGTACTAGACCTCATTATTTTGATTTCCTTCTTTGGAAAGTTTATACCTATTTTGGTCTGATGACAAATGGAATGAACTGAAGAATACATTTCTTAGTGAACCAACCTCTTCCGTTTTATGAACAGGATGGTAGCAGCCACCCAGCTCCGTCCCAACAACGCCAGGCGTATGTTCCCGTGCTTCGACGAGCCGGGGTACAAAGTACCCTTCGACGTTTGCGTGGTCCGACCACGGAACATGGTCGCGCTGAGCAACATGCCAGTGGAGAGAACTGTTGATATGTAAGTTGTTGATTGTCGTATTCTTTTGAAATAAAAATGAAATGAAACTATAATTTTAGGGATCAAACTCGCGTGTATTGTTATTTTAAACATTATTTAGAGATCCGACGTTTCGAGCTCTTTACAGCGCTCGTGGAAATGGTGTCGATGATCGCTTGGAGTAGCTTTGTCATCATCACCGGACTTGCGGGGGAGCGGATGGCTCTCACCCTTAAATTGATGCAGTCTAAACCAATGAAATGCATCGATTTTCCTTTAGTAGCACTAATAAATCCATAAGTAAATAATAATAAATAAATGAGATCGATATATTTCTATCAACTCATGTTTTTTTTATTGGATGAATTTTAAGAAGAGAAAGTAATGGATGTTGATTCCCTAACAGACACAATATTCAATATTTCACTGCAACTCTACTAAAGAAACTTTCGATTTTACCCTTCGAAACCCTATGGTTTCGGAACCCTAACCCTATGGTTATGGAAAGTTTCGTACGTCCTTACGATACGAAAGTGTATAGACTCTTAGTCATGAAACGAGAATGCGTCTAACTTTAGGCTACATATTATCATCCTAAATTTTAGTGTAAGTGAATGGAACCCATGAAATTTGTCATTTATAACATGCAGATTTCTAACTATTTATCTTTATAGAACTGGCGAGCCCAACGCTGTCTGGGACTACTTCGAGAGGACGCCCCCAATGTCTACCTTCACCCTCGGGCTGGTCATAGCTGACCTGAAGCAGCTGGGCAACTCAACCTACTACAAAGACGACCATGGCAATAACTTGGGTCAGTATTATTTCCAGACCACTGGAAATGAGCAAAATGTATCTTCAGGAGTGTTTTTACAAGCTTTTATTTAGTTTCACCTGTTCCGTTGTCTGTCGTTCTGTAATCAAATCTTGCAACTTAAATTTGATCCACTTCCCGGTTTCCGATTGAGCTGAAATTTAGAATGCATGTATAAATTGGATGACAATGCAATGTTCTTGTGACATAGAGTTGATCTGATGATGGAGCTGGAAGGTGGCCATAGGAACTCTGTAATTAAACTCTGTAAGCTCATTAGATTTGTCTCGAGAAGTACTTTCATACTATAATATGGTAACCAGGTACTGATGATGGAGCCGGAAGGTGGCCGTAGGAACTCCGTAATTAAGTTAAAGAAAAAAACCTTTTTAACTACTTTTTTGCTTCATAATACCACCTTTACTACAAAGTAATAGAAATAAATATCTTGAGTGCAGGCTTTTGCTACGTAAGTGGATTTTTTAGTGAAGACATAGGAATTGGTGTCTCAAAAAAAAATTTGCTTCTACACTGTATTGCATTCTTTGGTTAATTACATCATCATTGATATTAAGCTCGGTTTTGCTAAACTGCTACAATTGGTCAGTCATGTTACTTCTTCTTCTTATCGTATGGTTGATGAACAACTTGGTGTCAGAGTTTTTAAGCCGCCCGTAGGCCTCTGACATGGCTTCACACACCGATGGAAAAGTCACGTTACTAGTAACCGTTAAAAATCATACATTTTTATTTCCAGGATTTGAAATAAATAATGGTCATAAATCATGTGCTGATCAGCAATTTTCTAACAGAACTACGCGTATGGGGCCGTCCAGAGTACCTACCGATGCTGGAGGGAGTGAATGAAAAGGTGTCTCGAGTGTTTGCCGAGATCGCTTCCTTGTGGCAGGTGCCGCTCCCGCTCCGAAGACTCGACATTGTGGCGCTGCCCAACTACCAAGGGGTCAAGCCTGCTGACAATTGGGGACTAATCGTTTTCAAGTAAGATCTTGCTTGCTTGCTTTAGATTTGATCTTGATGAAATATGAATTTTCATGTTTGGATTCTTAAGTAGTGATGGAGGGAGCAGGAACACATTCTTCTTTTTGAAAGCTACTTCTTTTTGAAGGCTTGAGGTCACGGGTTGGACGGGAAAGAGCTTAAAACGACGTTTTAATCCAGTAAGAGAGCTTCATAATTTTCTTGTTTTTGCCTTTGATTCAACACAATTATAATTCTGAGCTAATAGTAATTTGTTTCTACTGGAATCAGAATAGTTTAGTCGCTTTGCTACTAAGTCCTTTTTAAATATTATTCCCCGAAGAAAAAAAATATTTAGACGACATAACCGCCATTAGAGATATCTATTGCTTAACCTTCTATAATAAGCTTAATTTATGTCTCGACCTAAGCTTTCCATATCTAAAGAACTACAACGTCGTCGATCTACTACAGCTTTTCTGGCTCGGTGGAACAGTGGTTAGTGAACCAGGGAACTACCAACGGTTCCAAGAGTCGTGGGTTCGATTCCCACTCGGGACAAATATTTGTGTGACGAACATCGGTGTTTGTTCCGTGTCTGGGTGTATTATTAAATATATTTAAGTATATTTGTGTATCCACTGTTGATTCTGATACCTGTAACACAAGTGCTTAAGCTACTTACCACGGGATCAGATCAATGTATGTGATGTTGTGAAATATTTATTTATTATTATTTATTTATTTATTTTCTCAAGTGTATCTAGCGACTAACCTTGAGATAACGTAGCGTTCGCTCTATCGGCGAACCTTGAACTCGCACGAATTAACATAGATAAGCTTCGGGCAGTGATAAGCGAACGCGAACTAATTACCGAGGTCGATGACGTGTAATCAGTGGACTAGAGTGGCCCTCAGAGGGTTTTAAGTTACTTAGGTATATTGAAATATTGGATCGATGAAAAGCTTATGTAGCACTTAAAATCATGTATTTCGAAAACTCTAGAATGTTTAGAAAGCCTAGTTGTATGTTTTTGAGGAGTCCAAAATATTTTACACTTTTTTATTGGTCATGGGAAAACAATAAGAGAAGAGACTTGATCTTACTATTCTTCAAGTATTCTCCTTTGTACACTGGTAGTGTAAGACAACATTCCAAGATTTATTAAGTTTGGAAATCTTGAGCATAAATTCAGTTCTCTTTAATCTAACAGGAATACCTACTAGTATTTTTTTATCTGTTTGGGTTCTCAAGTCAAGACATTTGCCTGTCTAGACTAATTAAACAACTGAATAAATCACGGATCTCAGTTCTATTATTATCCGGGCGTAGTGGAATGAGATTTTGGATATTTTTGCACAGTTTCGCCCAAAACATGTTGAAGTTCAGTACCATTAGACACCCCGTTGTCTCTATTCGAACGCGCGATAGCATGTCATTGACATTTGGAGTTTGAAATGTTGAATGCCCTTTGTGAATAGCACCCACATGTGCTGTCTAATAACGCTAAATAACAGGCAGATATTATCGCACTAGACGGCGAACGGTAAAGTATTCTTAGATACCGTTGAACAAAATAGATAAAAAATTGTCATAATTACTGGCAAGAAGTTGTAGATTTTATGTTTGCCTCATTCCTTGATTGAATATAGCTATTTAGTTAGGTATATTTAAAGTGTTAGAAGTTTCTTTTTTTAGCAACCATTTTTGGGTTTAACAAAGATTTCTCACTGAATTTCGTACCGTATGGAGCGGTACCTGGTAAATATTCTCATAAAATGCATTTTGAACTTTGGAGTGGATCCGTTTCGCCCTGTTGTAATGGGAATTTAAATGAGAGACCCTACTAGGTATATGGCTGAGCTATTTCAGGTCAAGCCTGACAAATATTTCCGCACCCCTTTACGGGTTAGGAATATTTTAGAATCCTTTGAGGTTATGAATTCCTCAAATTGTAGGTTAGTTTTGGAGTGAGATGAAAATTAAGCTTAAGCGATTCGTCTGCAATAATATTATTTTGGTTGTTAATAATTTAAATTACTACAAAAGTCTGGGGATGAAATAATAATTTCCTACTCACTGGTAACAATGGTAGGGTTCAAGTAAAACATTATCTTATCAGTTTACATGAAAGAAATGAAGAAAATGCTCGCAGGAAAATGATAATAACGCATAGTCAAAGGATAAGCTGAGGTAAGTTGGTAGTTAATTTGCTTTTTATCACCATTCTTCGTCTTTAGCGTGGCTCAAAGGCTTTGCAGTTACAAAGGTAGATTTTCCGCAGTGTTTAACTAAAAGAAAGTTATTATTTCTCTAGCCCAGTTGAAACTTGAACCAAAACAGCTAAACAGCCTTAAATTCTTCGAAAGCTCGAAGAGGTAAACAGATTAATTTGAATTGTAGATGGGGTAAAATAATCAGTGTTTCAAAACTTGATTATGCTATTATAAAATAGTTATTAAACTGAAATATGATGTATTTTACCTATCTAGTACTGATCTTTGACATAGCTAAATTTCGTCAGCTCATATACGCCCCCAATGCTGGGGCACGGGCCTACCATAAACTAGGGCTAAATTTGTACTATTAGTCCTATACAGGCAATAATTTTCGGATAAAGTTAATTTACATGGAAGCGCTGTATGCTAAAATACAGGACTTGTCCTAGTTCTACAGCAGATGCTTAAAAAAATGGTGAAATTAGTTATAAGCCTATGTTTGTGATGTATTTTATTTCGTCATTGTATAGTAAATTTGCAATTCCTTTAAACTGCACGACGTTTAGATGACTAGAGTTCATGAATTAGTGGTCTCGCGAAATCGAGTGGTTTGTAATGAAACATGTACTTACACGTATACTAATAGGTACTTACACGGTAATGTTTGGGTATCATCGATACAATTTGCAGTGGACAAACCTATAAACTGATGATGATGATGATACAATTTAAATCCTATATTTTACAGGTTAATTATATATTTTATTACATATTATTTCATAGGGAGAGCGACTTAAGCACCAAAGGCTACTTGCAACTGGCGCAAGAGATCTCGTACCAATGGCTGGGGGCCCTGGCGACCCCTGCCTGGTGGTCGGATGCGCACCTCAACAAGGCTCTGGTCGGCTACCTCGCTGCTGAGACCGCTTTCAAGGTGAGACTAGTTTTTCTAACTGACTTACGGTGGCTTGGAGTAAGCCTTGCCATCATCACCGGACTTGCGGGGGAGCGGATTGCTCTCACCCCTAAATGAGACTAGTATTAGCTTCCATTTAGATGTAAAAAATAACGCGAAATTGTTGACACAGGTTGTTCCCGCAGTTAACTGAGGGACTGAGTAAACTCCCATTAGAAAATTGAATATATCCGGGATATTTACCATGATGTTTTTATGACTTACCGATTTTTCGGCACTGTTGCAAGCGCCCATGAGCACGGGTCAACTGTAAACTCGCACAATTAATAGTAGTAGTAATATAATGTAAGACCACCGTCAAGAGTCTATGCTACGGTGCTACGACCTGCTACGATCCCCACGTTATACGGACCTTTCGCCACTACTTACACACGCCAAGATCTCCACTTAACGCGACATAAACAGTTATTCAAAAGTGTTTCAAGACAGCTTTTACTTTTTTAGCTTATTGTTGTATCCGCCGCGTTACAAAACTTTCTAAAATTCTTTGCTTTATATGGATTTATAATAATACTTCAAAGTTCTCACTAAACATTTCTACAACCAGATCAACAACGGCTCCGAGATGGAAGGCAAGTGGCCGATGACAGTGCTCTACTCACTCTACTACGAGTTCAGCAAGCGTTACCCGCACTCCCGCATCACCGGCATGAAGCAGGAGACTGCCTGCACCAAGATCGAGCTGCTGTTCAGAATGTTCAACTACACCCTTGGCGGGGACACCTTCAAGAAGGGGCTGAGGACTTTCATCGAGTCCAGGTATTTTGTTTGAACTGTTTTTTTTGGCTCTTAATTTTTTTCAAGTATTAGGATATAAAGGTTGTAGGATCTATACTTAGGGGTGAGAGCCATTCGCTCGCCCGTAAGTCCGGCGATGATGACGAGGCTACTTCACCATCATCGTATGTCAATTAGGAAAAAAAACAACATCGGGGGATATAATTTGACACTTTGTCATTGATTATAGTCGGTACCGGTACAAACATGTTTTCATTAATTTTGATTTTGACTTTTATAATTTGAAAAACACTTATATGCTTTCAACTAGCTATATCATAATAATAGTTTGTCTATTAAATACACATTTGGAAAATACATAAAGAAAAGAAAAAGTAGCAAAGGTAAAATTCGTATAGTCCACATCTTGAACGGCAAATTTTTTGTTAGGAAATTCAAAACATTCACCGGCGATGACATCTGGAACGCCCTGAACACTGCTGCTATCACCGACGGAAAGATTCCCAAAGACTTCGATATCAAAACCATCGCTAACAGCTGGATCGACAAGGACAGACTACCGCTAATCAACGCTACAAGAGACTATGCCAGCAAAACGATGAAACTGACACAGGTATGATGATAGTTACCTTAATTATGTGTGATGATAAAGGACCGCGACACCATACTAACTTTTAGTCCGGTGATGATGTCAGTTAGGAAAAAAAAACAAGCAAACAACAGTTTCTAGCTTTTTTTTCGATTATATATTTGATTAGTGATCTGCCCTCGCTTCGCTTCGTAAATTTTACAAACAAACCTTCCATAAGAATCACTCTATCTATTAAAAACCGCATCAAAATCCGTTGCGTAGTTTTAAAGATCTAAGCATACATACGGACATACAGCGAAAGCGACTTTGTTTTATACTACGTATTGAAGTAGCACTTCAAATATTCACCATTGATGTACCAGATACCGGAAATACGTAAGTTATTTGGTAACTTAAGGTGGTGAACACATTTAGGAATCAATACAGCTTTAAAATTAGAAACAACTACTACTAACTAGTAGTAGTACGTACTAACACACTACATAGTTTAAGCAAACTCGCTTCCCGCGTCTGTTTGTCCCTATATATGCTTAAATCTTTAAAACGAAACCACGGATTTTGATGTGGTTTTTTAATAGATAGAGGGATTTAAGAGGAAAGTTTTTATGTACATATTTTTTTATTATTTATATATACCCGAAGCGAAGCGAGGGCGGGTCTCTAGTCTAAATATATGTAGTTAAAAGGTGACTGACTGACTGACATCATCATCATCATTTCCGTACCGTTTTCGGTAACATGTCAAATAATATAGTTTTAAATAATTATGGAACGCTCGAATGTGGCTTACGAAACCAAATTCTTTAAAAATACGCTGGCAGGATACGCAGTAGAGCTGGCCAGCACTGTTGACTGTGTAAGTGTAGGAGGGCTTCGGCCGAGTCTTCCGTACTTGGCGCTTGGCGTCGACTGACATAGTGACCTATCAACACACAGTCCAAACCAGTGGACGGATCGGCCTGAATTTTTGGCATGTAGGTAGATGTTATGGTGTAGGCATCCGCTAAGAAAGAATTACCCAAAGCTTACTAGTTAAAAATATAATGCAACCTCATCAGAAAGTGTACCTCCGTGAGCGTCCCCACGACGTCCCGGATGCCGAGCGCATGTCCTGGTGGGCGCCGGTGGTGGTGGCCCGCGCAGACCGACTGGACTTCACCAGCGGAGCGCCCCTCGCCTGGATGAGGAACAAGAAGGAGCTCACCCTGGACTCCATGCCCGGGAAGGACCAGTTCGTCATCGTCAACCCTGAGGAGATTGGTAAGTGGAAAATGTCTGGACAAATATTTGTGCGACGAACATCGGTGTTTGTTCCGTGTCTGTGTGTGTTGATTCTGATATCTGTCACACAAGTGCTTAAGCTATAAGTAGCTACATATAGATACATAGATAGATAGATACACAGTAGATACATATATCTGATCCCGTGGCTTACCACGGTATGTGATGTTGTGTAATATTTATTATTTCAGAATGGAATATCCCAATTGCAAAAACAAAGGTATTAGATACTTTCATATTGAATCCGAAACTCGATGTAGCGTTAAAAACAACAATGAAAAAAAGGATTCTTGCAATTCTTGTGGTCGTTTTGTTTACGTTCCGCGCGCAAATACATTCAACTAAATGTTATGAAAAGAATTTCTTAATATCCCTTTCAGGTATACTTCGCCAGAGATTTTTTTATTTCATTTCATAGATCGGGTGCACCGTCTCTACTATTGTTATGTTACTGCAGTTTTAAATGTTTCCACATTTTTAGGTAGCAATATTATTTAGAGATGAATCACAGTACGTTGCAACTTGAAAGCCTGCAAACTCGAAATGCTCTTAAGCTTGAAAATTGGTTAAACAAATTTATAATGTTCGTGTTTCCCAGAAGCATACCCAATTAATAAGCCTAGTGCAGTCTCTTCCTTAAATAATTTTATGGACACGCATTCACCAATTCAAACACTTTCAGCACCGTACCCAGTGAATTACGACCAAGACAACTGGCAACTCCTCTCCAAGTTCCTCCAGAGCGAGAAACGGGAACAGATCCCAGAATTGACCAGGGCCAAGCTGCTCCACGATGCCTGGAACCTGGCCTACGCCGGGCAGCTGTCCTTCAGGACCGCCTTTGACATGACGCTGTTCCTGAAAAACGAGAGGAACCATCTGGTTTGGGACCCGGTGTTCACCATGATCGATCATATCGGCAGGCATATATGCCAGTGCATACATCATAAGTTCCAGGTGAGTTTTGCCTGAAATAAAAGTCTGTATGTTGAAAATTTATTAAGCTAATCAAGTAGAGTAGGGTTTGTGCCTTAACGCTGTGGGTTTTGGACAGTTACAATTTTTGTAATAGAACAACATTTTATTTATTTTGAAGTTTGAAATATCCTATCTTGCCGAGATATGCATGGTATGGTCTCCGGGAAGTACCCTGCATGTTTTAGTTCTCCTGTAAAACTTAAGAAAATATCTTATTTTCATACATATCTAAAAAAAAAAATCAGGTATTTTTGTAGAAAGGTTTGTTAGTTAAGAGGCACCTGGATTAATATCAGTTGATTGCCAGATATACGCATAACTTACCAATTCACTCTCCCAAACAGGCCTACGTAAGAATCCTCCTCAGCCCGCTCTACGAGGAACTGATCAAGGACGAGCGTGAAGACGAAGAGAGCTGGCGGAAGAACCTGCGCACCATGACGAAGACCTTCCTCTGCCAGGCCGGGTACAAGCCGTGCGTGCGCGAGGCGCAGGAGCAGTACAGCAAGTGGATGCAGGCAAAGAACCCTGATGAGGGAAACCCGTGAGTACCACTGTATTTAATCCTAAAGGGTTCTCAAAAAGGCGCAGCTAGTCTAAATTTTTCATTGGTTTTGGACTTTATGTCAAGTAATTAAGGTCTACATTATGGTGGAAATATATTTACCTCTGATTCTTAAAGGGTTAACATTAGGGACATCTTTCATCAAATGGGAGACTTGGGTGGACGTGTGACGTGGGACAGCATGGGTATTTACGTTATGGTGCATCTCCCATTCCAAAAACCCTCTGAAAGGTGGAGCGAGGATTTGGTCAAAACCGCAACCGATCAAGACAGAGATCGTTGAAGAGGTCCTATGTCCAGCAAAAGCAACTTCTTGACGGATCAATTTGAAACATATGGGTTCGTCACGCGAAAGTTCTAGCTTAGCTGAGTGAGTAATTTGAATAAAAAAATCATAACGATGCTTTTCCAGAATTATTACTTTCTGTGGGTTGTTCAAAATAAACTTTTGCTGACGTTGCGTATTTTCTAAAACAAAATAACTTTGCATAAAATACTATAAACAACTTGCTTACTAACCATAAAAAAACTAGCAAATTTATACACATAACGATACACAATTTTTCATGACACGGCTCGCTCTTAAACACGCACCGCTCACAAATAACGTCTCGAAAATGAAATTTAAACGGCCCCCGTCGGCACTAAACGGACAATCGCAGCTCGGCAGTTGTTTGCTGACGCTGACCACGTGGGCGACGACAGCGCCACATCAAAGGGCGCGGGACGCAACCGGAAATACGAGTACCTTTGGGTGTTGCTGATCAAATAAAAAAAAAATTAAACCAACTTTGCCCATCAGTGGGATGACACAGGTTATTAACAAAAAGGAGTGGGCGGGAAAAATTATGACCATCTTTAAGGATTCAATGTCGTTAGTTTTGTAATGAAAATTTAATTCTGATTTATTTGGATCAAACTTTTTAGACCTAAAACAACTTTACGATGTAATAAAAACATAAGACCCAGAATACTATGATTGGTTAATTACTGATACAAATTTATGTGCAGGAAGAATTTGTTGATTTATAATAATATTATCATGGTTATGGTTTACTTAATATTAATTTACTCCTGAGGTAAAAACGTTTAAGCTCAAATAGTGCTGAAAAAAATATAGTATCAAAAACTTTAAAAAAAAAAGAAATAAAAGCAAAATAAATTATATAGGTACATAATGGCTTCGAGATGCACACAAATACACAAATCTATATATCCGTCATGGGTGGATATGTTTGGCATTAGTAGGTCACAAGAGGATCAGAAAGAAAGGTGTAATAGAAAATGGCGGAGCAGGATTCAATCATACACACAACATCTCGGTCTTTATTGCGTCCGAAAGCCCTTGAAAGGGACGTATTGATCGTTAATTGAATTAGGTTTTTGTGTAGCCCGTCGGCCGGGGCGGCGACGGAACGCGACCGATACGCCGGAAGGGCTCGACACCTGAGCCTTTCACATGTGAAAGATTTGCGTCGATGAAACGGATATTCGGAAATGTGTGAAAATTTTGCAGAAAGTTTCGTTAGCCTAACAGTATCGGTAGCGGTACCATGAGTTAGCTATCGAAAACTCACGTACGTTAAAAACCTATCGTTTATTCATACAACCGATTTTAGTTCTTAGCGTAACCGCTAGAGGCGCTGTACAAGCTTTTAATAGACATTTACATAGGCGATATCGAGTCTGTCACTTTTAAACTCAAGGTAGCTCTACTGTTTTAAAACTAACATAATTATGTGATTGGCACTACATTCCTCAATACGTGTACATACTCGAATGAATAGTTTTTTTAAATTTTTAATTGACATTGACATGCAATAAAGAATTTGAATTTGACTTCGAAAATGTTTTAGCAGAAAATTCCGTGTAGGGCATTAACGAAAACAGCTTGTAAAATAAACGAATTGTAGAATACCGATACATACATACATAGTTCTAAAGAAATAGGTTAATTGTATAGTAGGTATGTTACTCGTATGGACTTACCATTTCTAATTTCTTGTTCCAGCATATCGAACCAGTACATCTGCCCAGTTTTCAAGTGGGGCACCAAAAAGGAATGGGAGTTTGGCCTTCAAAGAGTTATCCAGTTCCCGCCTTCGAGAAAGCAGAGTGAAAGAACTTATCTTCTGAAGACTTTGGCTGGGTGTCCTGATGATGAACAGAAGATTACACGGTAATTGAGAAAAACGGAAAAATTTAAACTGCCTCACCGCGGCCCGGGAATTCGAACACCCGTCCTTCCGGGAATCGCGTCCAGACGTGCATTACCATCACACCAGACCAGCAACTATTAATTGAAGCCGTCGATTTTTTCCCGTATATGACCTGTTAGCCACAGGTGGCGCCATCTACTATTTGTGATGATACTGAGCTAGCTAGTGCAAGCTTTAGCACTTAAAAATTTTAAATTTACATTACACGGTAAGTTTTACAGAACCTGTATAATGAATACACAAGATTGCAGCTGAAGACTCATCACTTCTTGCCATAATTAAACTTGAAGGCGAAATCGATCTTCGACCTATTATGAACTATAAGCTCTTTAACAACCAGAAGGATCTGCCTAATACCTACGTATTTTTTGTTCTTACTATCGACTTTGTTGCTTTATTGTTTCGAAATTGACTGACCCATTATTTACTTTTTGCTGACTTTCGGATTCGGAAAATCCATGCTCCGTCACTGTCAATTGTGTAGGTTTTTATAACACAAGTAATTAGGCCAAGTAGCTAATGTATAGCTACTGCCCGATAGTAATAATAAGAAGTTACCCATATTATAATGTATTGTGCTAGTTGACCTGATTGCACATTAAGGCTATTGCTGAAGTTTTACAGTTGCACACGTTAAAACTTAGATTCGGGCACAAGACCAGCCTTCGGGGATCTTATTATGGGAGGCAAATACTTGATTTGTTCAACTCGAAAATTTTAATCTTTACAGTGTATAGTTTCCCAATTCAAATCAGCTTCCAACACTATTTGAATAAGGAAGATAAAGACGGTCAATTACCATAAATATTAGTCTTTATGGGTCTACACGCGATATTGGGAGTAGCAAATACATAGCTGCTTACTGCCCGTTTCGGCTGGGTTACACCAATCATGGTCGCGTGCAAAAAAAGGTCAATAACAGTATCATGTCATGGTCTCTCCTCAAGGTTGCTGAACATCACGGTGCTGGAGGGCAACGGCAACTTCACGGAGACGGACGTGTTCCTGATCTTCAGCATGCTGTCGGGCAGCTCCAAGGGATACACCACGCTCTTCCACTTCCTCAGCAACAACTGGGACGTGTTGAAAGAGAAGTAAGATTCATTGACATTGCGATTTCGTACTTTTTTGATCTCTATTTACATTTGATGGCCAAAGTTTAGTTATGCGCTAACACGCATACACGTTAACTAGGGTTTCAGTTATGCGCTAAAATATTTTTTAACGTTCCCTGATGTAGTTTCTTGAATTTTGTTTAGATTTGAGGCAAGAATCTGAAATTTTATATCAGTTTGCCAAATTTACTTTAACTTGACCAAAGCAGAGCTTGAATTGTAAGTGTTATACATGTGACTTGTTATTTAGTATTAATTGAGTTCAGCTTCCACAATAGGCGAGACGACTAAAAAAATATAATTAGTCCAGATTATTTAAAAATATTTTACTAGTATTTTTTATTTTGTTTCACAAACAAGAAATTATGAAGATATAGTGCTTAGAAGTTTTGTATGACGTCACGTTATGGTACAATTTTTGCGTAACTGTGACGTCACGACGTAAGCCCCACTCCAGAAGTTTGATAAGCTATAATTTTGTCATTTTTCAATCAATTGAAAAACAAAAAAATACGTGTCCCATATTTTTGTATAAACTAACTTACGGACTAAATAGAATAATAAGATTTTGTCCCAGTCGTCACGCCTATTCGTTTCAAATTTAAAAAGTAATAAATTTTTCAATGTTAATGACGTAAGATTGCATAGGTTCTAAAAAGGATTTTTTTAAAACTTCAAAATGTGATCATTGTACATTTAACAGGTTATCCAGCAAAACCAATCTGTGGAACAACCTCATCACATCAGCCACGTCCCAGTTCACAACCCAGGCCGGTCTAGACCTGGTATCGAACCTGTACCTAGCCCACCAAGGCGAGTTCGAGACCGCCGAGCGGATCATCGACCGGTCCATGAAGAACATCAGGGAAGAAGCCAAGTGGTCTGCGGAGAACTTGCCCGTGATAGAGAAATGGCTTGACGAGTACCTCGTCAATGTCAAGGATAGCCAGTTCATACAGAATTGAAGTGTGGATTGATCTGGACTGTTTTGTCTATTCCCATCTGACGCCACCGGCTTTGATACCACTGGGGATAAATAGGAAAATAATCCCGATTGGCACCTGGCAACAACTGCACTGCTGGAAAGTATGTGTCATGCGTCACCACTGGTGACGATCGGGACTAGTTTTCACATTCATCCCCAGTGGTAATAATGCTAGTGGCGTAAAATCGGAATAGACTGACTGTTATGTGGTAAAGACTTTCTGAATATATTTCTAATTTAAGCACTCACAGCGCTATAAATTTAGATTAAGGTCGCCTGATTGTATACTCGATTATGTTTTTTTTTTATTTTATAATCTTTAGGATTTTTGAATGTACTGATTATTGTTATACAGTCGTCTTCCCATCCATGTAGGACAGTATTCTATTGAATTCTTACATAATGACAACTTTTTGTGATGATGATATTAAAGCTTGATTCCTAACAAAAATATCCTACTTGTTCATTTTTTATTTTCAGAATCACATTAATATTTATATAGAGCAATATGACCGCAGACGGTCATATAATGAAAAATTGCTTGGGCAAGCTTTATCAATATATTATGCATTTAATTACTGCGCTAATTAATATAAATAGAGTATTATTACGTTAGGTGTCTATTTGTAATTAAGGTAAATCATATTTCAGCTTTCAGCTGATTACAGGGACCCAGTATGTCACAAATCATAGATTCTTGTATATAAAATGTAACCAATAAGGTTAGTTATATAAAAATCTTACTTCGTTATTTTTAGTGTTTCAAATAATAAAGTTAAGTGGAATCAACAGAGAGGATTTTTATTTCAAGTGAAAATAATACCGATGAATAGATTTATTCATCAAAGCGATTCAGCGAATTTTAATTTGTCTATGGTGTCAAATGGTAGCCTCAATTCAATCATAGCATTGTATTTATTTATTTGTTTTCTCTTAAAAATGTGTCTAAGGCTTCTTTACCAATTTTTGTTTTTGTAACAAGAATTTGAGACTGACTTCGTCCTTGGGTGTAAATTATTATCTAGATATGATTGAAAAATAACAGTGCAAGTACTAAGGATCTACTTGCGGTTTTACATTACAATTCTTATCAACTTAAATTCTATAGAAATCTCAACAGCTTCTTATGCCGCATTACGTTGAAAGGATGCAAATTAGTTCGACTTAGCTGACTCAGCTCTTTGCTTTAGAGAAAATGTGTTCGGAAACATTTGTATGGGTAGATAAAAAGGTTAGTCCGCTTTAATTATCGGCCCAAATACGTCCCCACTGTTGGGGCACGGGCCTACCCTAAACTAGAGTGTTATGGCCTTAGTCAACCACCCTGGCCAAGAGCCGGATGACAGACAAAATAATGTTTCATGCCAAAAAATATCCCCAAGTTGATCTAAATTCTACACCTGGTTTCTTTGGCGACTGCCATAAGCTACGAAAAACAGATGCCTCAATCCCGCCGTCTCAATCCAACAGATGTTAAACCATTTTAATCTCAATATCCATTTGTGTTAGATGAGCGGCGGGCGGCTAATGAAAGGTCACCACTCTGTTGGGGTAAGTACCGAGAATCTGGCCGTAACTGTAATTTGGAAGTTGGGAATTTTGGGCATTTTGGGAGATTACTTGGTATTACCAAAATTGAAGTGGGTAAGCTAAGGCATATGTACTACTTGCTACCTTATTTACATAGTTACGAGAGTTCTCCTTACTGATATTAATATGACTGGCTCGGTGGAACTGTGGTTAGAGACCTTGGTTGGCAGTTCCAAGAGTCGTGGGTTCGATTCCCACTCGGGACAAATATTTGTGTGATGAACATCGGTGTTTGTTTCGTGTCTGGGTGTGAATATGTATTTATAAATATCTGTGTAGGTACTACATGTCGGGGGCGTAGCTACCGCCGTATCAATTATATGGGGCCCCGTGGCCCAGGGGCCCACAAAGTGTGATAGAATAGACAGAATTATTTTATTTTACAAACGACAAAATTCTATAAAGCAATCTTTACCTGCATATAAGGGCCTCCAAACTATTTTTATTATACGGGGCCCCGACAAGGCGCGCTGCGCCACTGGTACATGTATGTCAGTCTCTGACGCTCATAGTACAAGCTCTGCTTAAATTCAAATTCAAATTCTTTATTGCACACATGTGGTTATACAGATGACATAATACATTACAGTTCCAAGACATGAACCCTGATAGGGCATTGCAATATAATTCTTATTCTAATTATTATAATAATATTTTACAGTTTCATTTAAAAAAAATCATAGTTCCAATAATAAATATTAATTAATTATACTTAAATACTAATAGGATTATCTGGTACAGTCATGCTCGAAAAACTCTTTCAAATTGTAAAAGCAATTTATGATGAGCACTTAGCTTGGGGTCAGACGACCCTGTTTGGAATGTTCAAAAAAAAAATACGAAAATATGTTTGTTGGTTACTTCTTTACGCCTTTATCTACTCAATAAATGTTCATGAAAATTTCGCTTCAATAAAGTTAAGAGTTTCAATAGTATGAAGAAAGACATGTAAAAATATATGGAAGTGAAACGTGTCCTTGAAGAACTCTGAATGAAAAGCCAAACCCAACTTTCTTGATTGATAATGTGGTTTTCTTGTAGCTCCTTCACTTCCGCTGCTTTAAAGCTTATCTTTAGGTCACAGTTAAGATAGGAGTCCAGCGGCCCCTACTTAAGGAGGTCAGGCGACTAATGTGTCATTGGCAAAACTACCGCGGCTGAGCAAATCAAAAGTGAAAAGGGTTAGGAGAATGATTTACTACGATAAAAAAGAGAATAAAATAGTATAACTATTCCGGAAGGATGGGGTTCAAATCCCCGGGTAACAGTGTTTTAGTAGCTATTGATTTTTTCCGCTTATAAAAATATTTAAACAGGTAGTGCTTTAGCACTTAAAAAAATTAAATTTACAATACCATTTTTTTGTTTGATGTCGTGAAAGTAAGTTACATTCCAGTAAATACTTTTCAGATTAACGCATTGATATGTAGAGCCAAAATAACGATTGATCGAAACTTTATTTCACATACGTTGACCACACTTAAGCGCTTGTTTTTTTTCCGTAACTGACTTACCATGATGGCTTGGAGTAGCCTTGTCATCATCAACGGACTTGCGGGGGAGCGGATGGATCTCACCTCTGAATTTAAGCGCTTGTGTATGTTGGATTACCTTCATAATGGTTTGCTATCTGACATCCCAAAACGCGCAGATGTAATCTACGTAAAACGAGATCCCTCATCCAACTGTAACGATTTTAATATCCAATATCCATTTGTGTTTCGATCAGCGTGTAATGAAACGTGCCATTCCCGGGAGGCGGCGGCATGATACCGGTATATGATCGTGTTACATCATCTAGGCTGTAACTAGGCACAGTGTAGTTTAAAGTTAGGGGCCTATCAGCGACAGTGTACTAATGGTGCTGCCACGCTTAGCAGTTTGAAAATATTTGATTACGATTTTAGAAAATGTATTACCTTTTGTTTGAACAAAAAAAATGTCAACAAAACAAGTGTTATGGTAACTAACTCATACCTTTTCAATAGTTATTATTTAGGCTGGAGATAATGTTTGTGGTTAGGATTTTGATATAAACAAAGAACATAATGTATTTATTTCCATAATAAGCATTACAAAATAATTTTACCGGTCCTCACACTAGGCTTAGCCTGTCCTGTGAGGAACAGTTGACAATTTCAACGATGACACTTGTACATTTACTTATCTAGTTTAAATACATTTCAATACAACTAATAAAATAAAATAATCAAATTAAATGAGTTTCTACACTTTAAATTAAACAAAAAACAAAAAGTTATATTTTATATATCAGTAGAAAGGGCTTTATTTGTGTGTGTGTGTTTGTGTGTGTGTATATATGAGAGTGAGTGTATGTGTGTGCGAGTGTGTGTAAGTTGCGAATTGTGTTAGCAGCAATAAAATAATATTGTGTGTGTTTACTTTGTGATCTTCAGAAAATTTTCGGTTTGATCATACGTCCATTTTAACAGCAGCTCAGTCACCAGATCTTTGGTCTGGTGAACTGGTTCATGTTTAAAATCAAGAACTGATGACAATTTGTTGTACATGTAGGGAAACAGAAAACGACGGAATCTGTGTGAGAAAATGTGTAGATAAAATTTACAAATGACAATAGGGGTTGGCAAAGTTACCCTAATAACTAATTTTCGTAATTAGTAATAACTCACGCCTGTACACGGTTTCCCAAATTAGTAAGGGTTTCATAAGTAGGATAACACTAAATTACGTCACAAGTATTATAATTATAATTGGTACATAGTCGTACTTCTCCACAAAACGGGAAGAAACAATTTGATAATGAGGACTATCAAATCGAATTAACATATAATGTAACGTTGCTTCGTGATTAATTAGTGACTGTTATTTGTTTGATAATATTGTATGTCATGTGTAAGATGAACTCCTTAACAGCCGTTCGTTGCGTCTTATCGTAGGAAATTGACGACATGAGACTACATACAGACGACTGAATTGATTGGATATGTATAAAACATTTATATTAACCAATTACCTAAATTCATACCAATGAACCATGCAGTCTGATAAAAAAAGTTTCTGTAAGCAGTAAATGCAGTAATGCTTTTATTTTATTTTTTTAATTTATTTCACGTGTGTGTTAATTTTTATATACTTTTTAGAAAACGTGTTTTAGGTAAAGTATATAAATCAGTAAACCACTGTCCATACTATTCAGTTCTAGTTTACTTTCTCAAAAGGAGGTTAATGATAATATCAGTCAGAAATAATGATATACAAAAGACTCAGCGGTTAACACATTCAGTAATCGCAGTTCGCACTCCCAAAGTATGTATAGGTTACATTATTTGTGTCAAGCCCTTCCCAGTAATATTGGAGTAAGCGGGAATCCATAAAGAGCCGACTCGGATGTAGGTAAGGGCTGTGTCGCAATTAATGAGACGATATTTTGCTTCCCAATTGTATTTGAGACTTGCAAATTAATTTATGTGGATTTATGCTAAGAGCATTTATCTTCCAGGATTTATGTACATCAAGGCGATTTTGTCTGTTGATTATCGTGTTGATTGTTTCAAATCAATTTTCTTGCTTAAACACGTCGAAGTTTCTGTATGGATGTTTTTGTTTTACAATAACGTACCTACTTATAGCTGGGCATAGGTCTGTTTAAACCAATCTTTAATCTTTGCAATAGTAGGAGAGTGCCCAAAATTCTTTCTCAACTACTAGTTTATTTATTTGATATGCTTGAGCTTAGCATAAAAGTGTTATACAAAAATAATGATTTATCTATCTTATAAATAAAAATGAATTGCTGTTCGTTAGTCTGACTAAAACTCGAGAACGCCCGGACCGATTTAGGTAATTTTGGTTTTAAAATGTTCGTGATAGTCCAGGGAAGGTATTTTTTTATTGGCGGTATGAAATTGCCGAGACCACTAGTAAAATTTATATTTTATGTATCATTTGCAAATATCCTTACTCCTTACTAATATTATAAATGCGAAACTAACTCTTGTCTGTCTGTTACGCTTTCACGCATAGAATACTGAACCGATTTAAATGAAATTTGGTACAGATATAGTCCAGAGCCTGAGAAAGGACAAAGGCCCGACTACGCTATAAAGAAATAATGTTTTACCCGTTAAACGTCTCTACGCGAACGGAGTCGCGGGCGGAAAGCAAGTAAATAAATATTTCCACCAATTTATTTGATTTTATAAATACTTTATATCATAGTATAAAACAATGTCGTGTCCGCTGTCTGTCCCTATGTATGCTTAAATCTTTGAAAGTACTCAACGGATTTTGATGCGGTTTAATAATATATTTCGGAGTATAAAAGGGAGGTTTATTTATAATGTTCCCGAAGCGAAGCAAGGGCGAGACAATAGTAATAATATGGGGTGAGAGCCATCCGCTCTCCAAGTCCATTGATAATGACGAAGCTACTCCAAGCTATCATCGTAAGTCAGTAAGGAAAAAACAAAGTCACAAGTAATGTTTAAATGTTTGCAATCTATACTAAGCATATGTTTATTAAGCTCATGTTCGCCGTCCGTGACTCCCGTGTGTCCCGCAGTTGTTTTGCTTCTCATCCCAGCCGAGTGTATAGTATATAGTCACAATCATGTCGAGATACGCAGCGATCGGCGGTGAGTCTAATGAACGCTGTTTATGAGCATTTCGCACATCCAGCCACTAATTTGAGAACTCATGTGTTGTGGTAGCAGCTTGTAATTATCGCATGATACATACTTACTTATGTTTATTGTAACATGTTGGTTGCGACGTCATTCAACGGTTCTGGTAGAAATAAGCCCTATCTTCTGAGTTGCTTGTAAGGTGCAATAAGCAAATGCTGACACATAACCTATTAATCATCCAGTATGTGTAATGTGACCTTTTTTGGGCCCAAGCGGGACACCTCCTGAAAAAGGTACAGTCCCTTCGAAAACTGGACCTCTGGTCATGTTAAGTGGTCGTCTTTCAAAGTCCATCACTCTAGTACATAACCTGTCCACTTTTGATAGTGTAGTTATATATTTAAGTTTGGAAGACTAATAAATTCATATTATCCATTTAGATTTCAAATTCATCAGTATGGTCCAGTGCTTAGTCGTTTTTGCAAATGTATATAACATACTTTTATTTGCGTGAACACCAAAAATTTGACAATTTCATTTGATAAAACTATGTTTACGGTTTAAACTCGCGTCTATTGGTATACTAAATATATTATTTAGACTCCCGACGATTCGAGCTCTTTACAGCGCTCCATGGGAGTATCAGGAACTAAACTAAACACACACTTTTTGTTGTTGTTTGTAACACTTTGTAATGTTTATAATCGCACCCAACAGTGTTACATATACGAGGAAAATATCATTGAAAGTGTAATTTAATGTTAATTCAATATGTACACATACTGTGGGTGGTACAGGTCCTGATAATTATCATGGTAGGTAATTAATGACAATTGAGAGCACGACATATCATAAATCATACTGAGTAGGTACATATCCACATTATCCATTGTTTATCACGTTTATGCTGAACTAACTAATTATCATATTTGATGACAGTCAATTGGTACGAGAGTAATATCTAAGTCGGAGTATTTCAAATAAATAATTCGCAAAATCGAATTCAATCTTACAATATTTGATTAAGAGATGATTAAACGACTCTTGGAACCACCAGGCAGGGTTACTAACCACTGTTCCACCGAGCCAGCCCCAATGAACAATGGACATTACCTACTTATATACTTAACTTTAAGGTAAATCATCATCAGTTATTGCCTAATCCAGCCCAGATACGGGTACTGGGTAGATACCGTCGTCGTCATCGTCAGCTTTTTGATGTAGGTATATGCCCATGAGCCTTCCTCTAGTTATTGATTAATTAAGACATCATTCATTAGAAAAAGACAATCTTAAAACGATCGACGAACGAAACGAATACTGAAGTTCTTTGGCCACATAACTAGAAACGAGTGCTCTATCGAGAGGCTAGTGGGTCAGGGCCACGTGGAAGACAAGAGATGATGATGATAATGAGATACCCGATGGACGGACATTATGAAAACAGTCCAATGAACCGCCTGAAATGGAAAACCATTGCCAGGAAGGCAATTGATGCTAAGAAGAACGATGTCGACGCAACCTAGTATCATCGAAGCAATCACGACCACTCTGCCAAGAGTGTACGAATGAGAAGAAGTGTCTAGGTACAGGTAGCAGACCCTGGGCGGGCGCAGAAATGACCAGACCTGTATTTACTTTTATTTATCAAGGGCGCGCAGTTTTAAGAACTCGTACCGCGCATAAAAGTCTAGTTACGATTCATGCGCAATGAGTAGAGCAGCGGCTTCTTGTCGTTGAGGCAAATACTGAGGCTAGGACCTAATAGACCACAAAATGAATGATAGAACCATGTTTTGCTTTATGTTTCTTTTTTCTTTACGTTTGTAGTTAAAAAAAAATTTTATGAAAGAAAGAAAGAAAGAAAAAACTTTTATTGACCACGACTTAAGGTAACAATGACACATAGATACACACACAAGACACAAAACGCACACAAAGAAATAGAACACATATGTAAGGACTTCATAAGTGGTCAACGAGGTACAGGCCTCAGCATATGCCGCATCAGCCCGAGAGCCGCTGCAGCGCTGGTATTCTGGGTTTATGATTTTTTTGTGACAAAATTGTTCTTTGTGTTTCAGTCCTCTTCCTAGTCTCGGCCGTGCTCGCCCAGCCACCAAAGGGCTCATGCCCGCCCACGCTACCCCTGGACGTGTGTGAGGCGGCGTGCGGCCCCGCCAGCCCCTGCGCCGGCGCACAGCTGTGTTGCCCCACCGCTTGCGGGGGCGCCGTTTGCGTTGACCCGGTCACTCAGAGGCGCTTCGTTAACTTGGGTACGTAGGAGCGTAGCCACAGTGGTATGTTGACCCTCCAGGGGTCTCTAAAGTGTGTAAGCAAAATTTAGAATAGTGCTATCCACTTCATTTGGCCGGCCACATTGACTTTTTGAATACAGTGCAGTCCCCTTCCTAGTCTCCTTGCTGGTGGCCCAGCTTCCGAAGGGCGTACGTGGCGGCGGTACGTAAGGGCGTAGCGACTGTGGTATCGGTGCTGTTACCCACCCAGGCTACAGGGTCCTCTCAAGTGTGTAAGCAAAATTTAGTATATTGCTATCCACTTCATTTGCCCCCCCCCCCCCCCCATAATCTAATTTTGGCCCTCCACTTTTATAGTTTTTAAACATTCCAAGAGACGTCACGCTACTGGTATGTAGGTAGTTCAATTCACGTCCCACCACTTCACTTAATTTCCCCCCCTCTCCCATGAACTAATTTGGGGCCGCCCTGACTTTTATAATACTAGAACCTTCCAAGCGACGCCACGCCACGTATGCCGTATCAGCTGTATTGATTATACGCCCCTCCTGGGCCCTGAGCCCATCGAAGCACACTCCCCTCCCCAAATACTCGCCACTCCCGTCTATTTTTGGCTACTCGCTTCCCAGCTTCTACCAGCCGTCCTGCGCAGATCGTCACTCCACCTAGCCTGAGGGTGTCCCACACTACGTTTGTGAAGACGCGGTCTCCACTCCAGGACTTGTTTACCAGCGGTTGATGGTTCCACGGCTAATGAGGTCCATAGTTTTGTAAAATTTTATCTACTTAGTCGACTAAGGCCTTATCGCCCTAGTTTAGGGTAGGCCCGTGCCCCAGCATGGGAGTGGGCTGATGATATATGATGATATATCTACTTAACTTAGGCTCTCAAATTGACTTTTGTGATACAGGGCC
This sequence comes from Maruca vitrata, assembly GCA_039566165.1. Lineage (NCBI taxonomy): Eukaryota > Metazoa > Arthropoda > Insecta > Lepidoptera > Crambidae > Maruca > Maruca vitrata. The sequence goes on along the minus strand of CM076919.1, from coordinate 15,112,714 downwards.
ATACCCTACTACATTTGGGCCCTTCTAACTAATTAGATACCGGGACGCCATGCTACTGACCATGTTCCTACAGAACTTGAGACGGTATTTCTCTATGAACACTAACATTGGCGAAATCGCAGTATTGTCTTAGAGCGCGGAACAAATTCATTGGAGAAAAAACACATGTCAAATGACCATACCTCACGTTCCAGTGAAACAAGGCCGCTGCCCGGAGTTCCCGCGCGGGCCCTGGGTGTGCAGCCACTCCTGCACCGGGGACTCCGACTGCCCCCGCACGCTCAAGTGCTGCGCCAACCGCTGCGGGGCGCGCGCGTGCCAGCGCCCCGAGGCCGACCAGGAACCGCCACAGGCTTAAGACGTAATAATAAAGCTCGATAGTCTATCTTTACTGTCTTTCTTCGAATCCCTTCACACATCCCACTGAGCAGCTGCCAGCTTAGGATAGCTTTTATGTTAACTAAGCAAATTTTAGTATTGTCTATTATTTGAGCGAACACTACATGTTTGAAATAAAACTAATTTTACGAATTAAACTCGCATGTAATGTTATTATAACCAACCATTTTATTCGGTTTGACAAACCTCAAATCGTAGTGAAAGAGCAACGTAGTGTCCCTAGGATGCTAAGAGAAGCTATAGAGATTAAAAAACATCCTTATTTCAATTGGGAAGATGGTTGGAGTATACCACATGCTTGGGATCCTATCATGAAGACCATTAAACTTTCTTTTAAAGACAACTGTCATCTTTAGTCTTGCCTGTGACCTCGAGCGCTGTAAAGAGCTCAAAATGTCATGTCTCTAAATAAAGCTAACTTAATTATGTGTGCTGTGTTTATCATCTAAACGAAAAACACAAAAAACACTTATTTATATGTACAGTAGGAACGCTTGATAGAACCTTCCTTACAATTTAGTAAGAGCTTCTAGCTGTCAATAACTTTTTACTAGAATATTATCCTAAATCAGTACAATTATACAGGTCTGGACAGTGATAGCTAAAATCTGTGGTTGTTTATCGAGTTGATGATGTTTCGCAGTTATCATAGCATTTCATGAATAAGAAGACACTACAAAGTTGGCAATACTCTCTATAAGTACTACACTACCATTGCCATGTTCTAGGGAAACAAGGCCACTTAAATGTCACCCAAATAGAAAATATAAATTGGATCTGTCCTAGTTTGTATGTGACAAACTCCTTTCTGCTAATTTTCAGTAAGTTGTACTTGAACAGAAAGTACGTTTTGTTTATATGAGATACCTACTGAAAAAGATACGCAAGAATATATTAACTCGTTAGATAAGAGAAACTGAAAAATCAACCCAAGAGAGAATTGCAAGTAAAGTACAAATCTCTGCAACAGCAATATGTCCGCTAACAAGAGTAATTTGCATGATATCGTTACCGAATTACGCCAACATGCGATGACGGCCAATCTGACTAGCCGATCCACCGCTTGACCGAACTTTGCTCATATAATTCGTTGTTATTAATGCTTTTAAAGATTATGTAGTCGATTGTGGAGTAAATAAACATTCATAAATTATGAACCGTTTACAATAACAACGGGCTAACGCCTGTTGAAGATACTATTAGATTTGCGTACGTACGCTTAAAGAAATGATAAAAAATGGTGTTAGTAGTTGTGGGATAAAGAATGGACTGTATTATAAAATAGACGAAAGAGAAATGGGAGTAGGTCGGTATGCGGTGTGGTTGTCCGGGTTGAACAAATCCCCAATGAAATGAGAGTACGACTCACCTTTCCTCTGCACGGCAGATTCCCAGTCCCTCACGGAGGCCTCCGGGTAATTGAGGATATGCCGCACCACACACACCACTCTGTCCAAATCACTTTATAGAGAAGAAAAAATTCGTAGCAATCTTCATGTGTGAATCGTTTGACACCAACTGTCAAGGGACTGTTTTATTCTTCCGCGCATTAGTCTGGTGGCGTTCTCAACATTCAAAGAGGATAGGTCCAACCACAAACTAAATACCAAACATACCCCCTACCGAAACCATAGTTATGGTTTCTAATATAATTTTAAAGATTATGTCATGAGCCATGAAAATTGACAACTAAAATTATATATTTGAAAGAAATTAAAATACTTAGATTTTAAAGTTTTAAGAAACTACTAAAATACTTAGATTTTAAAGTTTAAGGAACTAGTTAGAAAAGTTGAGAGCACTTTTGTACATACTGCCACCGTGACAGTCTATTTTCGGGCACTTCTTGTAAATTATACTCTGGTAAAGAGGTTAAACTTCTGCCGATTAGGAAGTGTCCGGCAGTCAAGACGTTAAATTCATTAGGGTTGTCACTAGCTGGCAGTGAACAAAACAGGCGCGAATTTAAAACTGCTTAAGCTTTACAAAATACAGTAGTAAGTTCCTCAAACGTTAAGGACTTTTCACCTACGCTACGTAATAAATGATATTTAGCCGACTTTATGCCAGCTTCCCAGAGTCCATCCATGTTAGGAGCACTTGGAACATTAAACTTGCACACCAATTGTCTTTTGGCGCAACCATCAGTAATGTCATTCTCGTTATCACGCATAAATCTTTGAATTTCGGACAAATGTTTACTCGATGCTATAAAATTGGTACCACAGTCTGAATAAAATGCCGAGCAAAGACCTCGACGAGCAACAAAGCGATCTAAACAAGCGAGAAAACATTCTGCGGACAAAGAAGATAACACCTCTAGATGGACTGCTTTTGTAGAAAAGAGATGAATAATGCTAAATAGATTTTAGACACTTTAGCATTCCGATTTAAACTAGTTTGAATTAGGAATGGACCACCGAGATCTACTCCTACGTGAGCAAATACTTTGTGGGGTAACAACCTGGTAGATGGTAACGGTGCCATCTCAGGTTTGCATTTAAAGCAAGTTTTACATTTGGATAACACGGATTTAATTACGCTACGAGCGGATGGAATCCAGTAATTTTCATTAATAATGTTTTGTAAGGTACGCGGACCTACATGTAAGTATTTTTTATGTAAATATTCTATTAATAATCTAGTAAATTGACTATCCTTAGGTAAGAGACGTGGATGCTTAGCATTATAAGGAAGTTCAGAATAACCTATACGACCCCCTACCCTGAGAAAGCCAGAGGCATCAATAAATGGAGATAATTTTCGAAGCGAAGCTACGTGTTTATTATTCTCTAATAGCTGTAATTCAGATTCATAATATGCACTCTGAACTAAACGAATTAACCTGTCCAGTGCTTCATTCAACTCAACTGTCGACAAAGATGTGGATATTCTATCCTTATTTTTTAATCTTAAAATCCAAGCACACGATCTTTGTAATTTAGAGAAAGATGAAAACAGACTAAACACTCGTATACAAAATTCTTGTTTAGTTTCTTGCAAAGAGCTATTATTTGAAGCTAAATTTACTACTTTGACTTCTGGTAGTTTGCTATTATTTTCGATAACGAAAGTAGAAATAGGCCAATCCTTATAATCCTTTTTCATCCAATCTGGTCCGTATAACCAATTCGGAATACAACTGATAAGTTGCGACGGAGACGCTCCGCGGGAACAAATATCTGCTAGGTTATCTTCACTACTAACATGACGCCAATAATGAGGAGGTAAAACTTCTATTATCTGTGTCACACGGTGACAAACAAAAGTTTTCAATTTATATGGTTCCGTTTGTAACCACGACAACACGATTGTCGAATCTGACAAAGCAGTAATTTTGTTTATTTTTACTCGTGTAAAAATATCACAGACAGATTTTATTAATTTACTCAACAAAACAGCGCCCATTAATTCTAAACGCGGAATTGTTACGGGTTTTATAGGAGCGACTTTAGATTTGGCGGTAACTAAGCGAACTTTAACATTATTCTCACGATCGCGACTGATGACGTAAACACAGGCAGCGTAGCCACTAGGCGACGCGTCGCAAAAGCCTACTAAGTCACAGTCCGATTGCCCCGGTAATAACATATGACGCTCAATGTGTATCTCCGCCAATAATGGAAGCTCTGAAATATAACATTGCCAAGTTTTACTAATATTATCAGGCAACTTTTCATCCCAACCAATACTTAACTTCCAGAGATCTTGCATTATTAATTTAGCTAAGAAAGTACATGGCGAGATAAAACCCACGGGGTCATATATAGACGCTAATAACTTCAGAACTGATCGCTTAGTAGAAACGTTGTCTGTTTTATTTACTGAAAAAATAAAACAATCTAAAGTGGGAATCCATTTTAGACCCAATACCTTGATACTACTATCGATATCATCTTTGGTAAATGTTACAGAACCTTCCCTGTTCTCTTCAGGAACTCTCAACAGTAAATCCTTGCAGTTACTCATCCACTTCTTTAAAGTGAAATTTGCGCTTTCAAAAATACCTATTAATTGGTCCTGGACTAAACATGCTTCTTCATAAGACTCACAAGAATACAAAATGTCATCCATATATACACATTCACGTAAAACTTGAGCAGCGAGTGGAAAACGTTTCCCTTCATCTTCCGCTAATTGGCGCAGTGTGCGAATCGCCAAAAAGGGTGAACAGCTAAGTCCGTACGTAACCGTTTTTAATTCATATAAGTCTATGGGATCGTTAGGCGAATACCGAAACAAAATATGTTGATAACATCTATCTTCCTTTCTTAACAATATAGCTCGGTACATTTTGCAAACATCACTCACTAAACAATATTCAAAAAAACTGAATTTTAATATAATAGCAGTAATGTCAGGATACAACTTAGGACCAATCAATAAATTATCGTTTAACGAAACGTTGTTGCTACCTTTAGCTGATCCATCGAACACGACACGTAATGGAGTTGACGTGCTACTTGGACGCAAAACACTATGATGTGGAATAATGTATTTACTAGGAATCTCGCCTTGATAACGTTCCATGTGGTCAAGGTTTTCATATTCACGCATAAATTCGTTATACTTCTGATGTAACTCAGGAGTACGCGCAAGTTTACGCTCGGTATACAATAACCTACGTTCGGCCGCGGCGCGGGAATCACCCAGTGGCGCGGGGTCGGTTACGAACGGTAGTGGTACAACATACTGCCCGTTCGATTCTCGAAAATGATTATTAACAAAAATATTCTCAGCAAGTTGGTCCATGGAACTAACGACAGGTGTGCACGGCACTTCCTCCATCTCCCAAAACTTATGCAATATTTTATCTAATGAACATTCCTCATTATCTGAGACACATAAATGAAAATTTTGGGAATTATTCTCGCTATAAGGTATTAATTTACCACTTACAACAAAACCAAAAACAGTCTCAATTACGCTTGGAATGTTTGAATTTATTAATGTCGGCTTACCCATGATAAGATCTGGCACTATGTCATTACCCAACAAAATATCAATTCGCGATTTTTTGTAGAAAAATGTATCTGCTAGTTGATAGGAATTATATTCATTAATTACATGCTTAGGAAAATTGACATTAGGCATATCAGATGAGACCCTGGATACTACGACCAAGTTGACATTAAATGTAGGACCGTCTGAATGTTTTGGTTTGATTGTGCATGAAATCATCCCTTGATTTTTCACTACGTTCCCACCTAGACCATTAATAGTAAATGGGCATTTTTACGAAGCAAACCTAACTTCTGAGCACACTCTGTAGTGATGAACGAACTTTGAGCTCCGGAATCTAAGACTGCACGGCAGTTTAGATATTGTCCATCAATATCAGTAATGTGCATAAGTGTAGTTCCTAATACTACACCGTATTTATTTTCATCTACACATTGAAGTGCGTGATGACTCGTTTGGTCACTCACGGAGTGAGAAGAAACGAGCGCTTGCTGCGTGTGTATCGGAGGCGGTTGCACGGACGAAGTACTAGACGGCACGGCCGCTGCGATTTTACGTTCCGCTTTACCTGCATCTTGATGCAATAAATAATGATGCGACAAGTCACACACTCCGCAAGTAATTGTACTTTTGCACAAATTAGACTCATGATCGGGTTTAAGGCAATTAGTGCAGAGCTTCAATGAACGGACACGGTCCTTACGCTCAACGACGGACAATTTACGAAATTGGTCACATCGATATATCATATGACTTTGTTTACAATGAGAACAAGTCATGTTTAGATTAAAGTTATTATTATTACGATTGTTACTATTTTGAACACGTGAGGTAGTAAGTACTGATCTTGAAGACGATGTCTTATTTACATAATTACTACTTTTATGCGTATTGGTAGGTTTAGGTATTACAGAGGTGTTTGGCGAGTTAGAAAGTGTATGTTCTAGAACTTTTACTTGTTTGTTTACGAAACAAATAAGCTCGGAAAAAGTAGGTATAGAAATTTGATCCCTACTTTCCTCAAATAATTTTCTTGTGTGAGGGTCTAGCCTTTGTAATGCTAAATGACAAATTAAAAAATCATCCAAGTTTTTTATATTCAAAGCTTGAATAGCTTTTAATGAATAGTCAAAAGTTTCAATAAATAATGTGAGATTAGCTGTCGTCTCTCTTGTAAGCGGCGTAAAGTTAAGCATTTTATCAAAGTACCTACACGCTAGAGTTCTGTTATCGTGATATTTGTCGATTAAACTTTGCCAAACAACCGCGTAATTAGCAGATGTAATAGGTAGTTGCTTCACTATATTTAAAGCTGAACCTTTAACGCATGACAGTAAATAATGAAATTTATCAATGTCTGAAAAGTTTCGATTATGAACTAAAGATACAAACGTGTCATAAAAGGTTGTCCAATTTTCAATTTGCCCGTCAAATTGAAATAATTGTATTTTAGGTAATGCTGGGACTACTAAATCCTTTTTTACTGAATAATCTACTACAGATTTATCAGTCTTGTATTTATTTACGATTAATTGACACGCATTGTACATCTCGTCGAAACATTCGAGTTCACTATTATTTATTTTTGCCTTCGGTTGTCTTTGTAATTCTAGTTCGTATAAATCAAAAATGGCCGTTTCAAATCGCCTACGAACACTTTCCATATCGGAGAATTGAACCAAAAACGAAGGTAATCGATCTAAGTCGCTCTCAATATTTCCAGACATATCATACAAACGTTGCATTTTAATAAAAAGATATTCTTTTTTTGCTAACATTATATTTATTTTAATTTGCAAATTTTCGCTTTCCGCCATTTTGATGTTCGGCAAACTACGTACCTAACAAACTCGACAAAAAGCAAAATGGTTCAAATCAATTAAGGAATTAAGAAGAAATAAAGAAGAAGAAATCCGGCTCGAAGGACCAGAAATGTGGGATAAAGAATGGACTGTATTATAAAATAGACGAAAGAGAAATGGGAGTAGGTCGGTATGCGGTGTGGTTGTCCGGGTTGAACAAATCCCCAATGAAATGAGAGTACGACTCACCTTTCCTCTGCACGGCAGATTCCCAGTCCCTCACGGAGGCCTCCGGGTAATTGAGGATATGCCGCACCACACACACCACTCTGTCCAAATCACTTTATAGAGAAGAAAAATTCGTAGCAATCTTCATGTGTGAATCGTTTGACACCGACTGTCAAGGAACTGTTTTATTCTTCCGCGCATTAGTCTGGTGGCGTTCTCAACATTCAAAGAGGATAGGTCCAACCACAAACTAAATACCAAACAGTAGTAATTTGACACCGGAACATTAAACATAGTACTCTGGATATACTATACCTACTTTACACCGTGTTCCAGTGATGCAAAGATAAATATTAAATAAATAGGATAACTATAAGTCTTCTTCCTTCTCATTATACAGAAGTACTCTTACTCTCAGTAAGTAAACATAACGTTTTATACAGTACTAGGTGTACCATCGACTTCATCCGTTTTTTTCCGTTTTTATACACATTTCCTATTGTTTCTGAAGCTCGATAAATGATCTATCCAACACAAAAAAGAAGTTTCGAATTCGAACCAGAGTAGTTCCTGAGATTAGCGTGTTCAAACAAACAAACAAACTCTTCAGCTTTATAATATTATACGAGTATCGTATAGATGAGAACGATCCATTTGCACGTTCTAAAAGAAACGTTAATACTGAAAAACGTAAAACGGGAGTACTGTGATTAAAATGCAACTCTCTGCAACAGCAATATGTCAGCTAACAAGAGTAATTTGCGCGCTCGCGTTACAGATATCGGTACCGAATTACGCCATCATCCGATGACGGCCAATCCGACTGCCCGGTCCAACGACTGCTCAATAACAGATAATTATCCCATTAAGCCCTCCAGCGTAATTTAAGGTGTAATTACAGTGGATTTGGTACCGATGTTGGCGGCCATTTATACGAGCATCTTTTTGTTCTTGCTCGATAGCTGTGTGAATTAGTGGCCTGTTTTTGGGCTGATACTTTATTTCGCATGAAATAAACCTCGAAAATTTCTTTGAAAATACCTACTTAATTTCTTGTCCAGTGTCAAATTTTTCTGTATCCTTTGAGACTCAACAATGAAATGTCTATGCGTCAAATACAAGAAGAACACCATCAATCTTTCTAAGTTTCTGACCAACATGATACGATTTCATCTCAGTCAGTGGATTTCCAAATTTGCATGTGTAAGGTTGTCTATTTTCTTACCTTGTTGAAAAGCAAAGCGTAAAGCAAAGAGATAATATTAAACGTCACTCAAACATTAAAGAAGCCGCCCAAGAAAAAGCAAACGAATGAATTCTCGTACATTTCCGTTTGCTACAGTTTTTTTATATCAATTAGTTCCACTTACTGGCTTGGACCGACTTTTATTTACCCGTAGAAATATGGAAATTCCCCTTCTCAAGCCGCTGGATTAACCAGGAATGTAGGTAATATTATTTTTCCTTTGCAGGTAAGTTTTTTTAATTATTTGCACCTGCCTGTTTTAGTTTTTATTTGTATTGTGTGGATTAAGAAGGTTAGGTGTTATTCAGAAAATAAGCAGACATTTTGTGCTTCCAGAAAATGAATTGAAAGAAATATTATCATACAGAAACAGTACAGTATTACTGTTAAGTGTTGGTGCCACAGAATATGTGCACAATTGAAGGCTAATCTTTGTTATTGTATGTTTTTTATTTCTGTTGTTGTAGTAAACATTTTTCTCCTAAATCTTCCTTATGATAAAGTTGACAAATTTTATTGCTACTTAGGCATGTCGAACCTCAAATTGGCTTTTGATCAAACTTAATTCGACAGCCACAAGACGAGTAATAAACAACGTAAATTAAATTCGGTTAGAGGTGGTTCCAGGAAGCCGCGTATTGAAAAAGTTGAAATGTTAATCCTGGACTTTGGAGCAGGGAAGAGCAGCCCGGTAGAGAGGGAATGGTGTTTGGGGATTTGTATCGAATTGACCTGGTGACCACTTTATGGCAGGCTTATTTGTGAAAGATTTTATGAATGAAAATGGATCGCTACAGGAAACAGTTAAAAAAAAATTTTGCACTTCATTCCGAAAATCAAAATTGTTTCGAAATGTCAGTTGTCAGTCTTCAATTTATTTATTTGTTTATTCAAAATCCACAGCTCTTGAATAAAAATTACAGATTATCTTCTAAATCATAAAGCAAATGAAATTAGGGGTGAAAGCCTCCCGCTAGCCCGCAAGTCCGGTGATGATGACGATACTACACCAAGCCATCATTGTATGTCAGTTAGGGACAAAAAGTCTTAAACTTTTAGAACTGCATACAAAGTGAAATTAATACTGTACTTAGCTCTAAATTAAATGGCTATAAAATACATATTCCTGGCCCTGGCTGGCGGTTCCAAGAGTCGTGGGTTCGATTTCCACTCGGGACTATTATTTGTGTGATGAACATCGGTGTTTGTGATTGTGATTGGGTGTGATTATGTATTTAAAAAATATATAGTCTCTGACGCCCATAGTACAAGCTCTGCTTAGTTTGGGGTCAGATGACCGTGTGTGGAAATGTCCCAGATATTTATTTATTTGTCCCAGACATTTATATCTATTTGCTAACTTATTGTAAGGTTACATTTGCCCATCTCTATCTGAGCCACGCGCGACTGATATTCGATCCCGGGCCGATTTTAATGGAAAACACCAGAACTCAATCTGCTCATCAGATTTATCTTCGGATCGGAATGAAATTTTGTATTTATTTTGGAATGCGAAGGAAATCCCGATTGGACGCAAGCAGATGAGGAAATGTTCAAATTAGTTTTGCATGTGAAATACGTACTTAATAAAATGTAGCTTTTTGAACGTAAAAGTAATAATTAATGACGGTAAAATAATGTGTTACTGAAGGAAGTTACAAAGTGTTATGTAGAAACAATGAATAAAGTACACAATATGGCAAAGGGAATGTAACTTGAAAATAATCTGATTGTGTAGATATAATTTTCAATGTGTTTTAAATCAGCCATCTGTATTAATATGTATGTGCCTACGTAAAAAATCAATTTTGTACAGATTTAGTAAAATCTTGTATTTAGAATAGGAAACCAGTAACTTAATTTAACTTATTAAAGGAAAACAACAAAACAGTGATTAAACACATGTAACCCGGAAGTATTTACGAAACAAAAAGACGGAAGGGTTCTTTACTGAACGCGCGGATAAATATTAACAAAAACAACTGCTGTTTCATCGCTCCTAAGCATATCTTATTGTTTATTGTAGAGTCTCAAGGTCGCGCTCGGGTGTACAACATAATTTCTCCAAAAAGAAATGTCAAGTAGGCCTTTTAAATGAATACCTTGCGACAATAGCGCGCTCACAAAACATCATAAAGCGGAGGGTTTCAGGCGTTTTCCCCGTTTTTATTGAAATTTATCGTCGGCCTATTTTGTGCTTAATTAAATTCTTTTTAAGTGCGAACAGCCGGCTAATGAAGTCTCTAAAATTGACCTGCACAGGCCCTTATTTAGCCCTGCAGACGCGCGCTTTGAATGTGACAACGTAGACTGGTCACAAATCAAACAAAATCCGACAATATATAATCTAAAACTGTCATGGTTACACATTAGAAAACTGAAAGTGTATGGGTGAACGTTCACCCGTGATCATGGCGCTTGCAACAGTGCCGAAATATCGGGAGCTCATTGAAACAAAACGACATAGTAAACATCCATGACACTTTCAGTTTTCAAAAATCAGACAATTTCGTTGACTTCGTTTTTCTGGGTAAGCTTATTTGAATGTAAAACTTTACCTCTACCTTCATTTAAATATAAGATTTCCAAAAATTGGTGGGCAGCATACCTACCAACTTTTTGCCCATACATTTTTAAACTTTTGATTCTATGTAAAGGTCATCTGGTAGGATTTTTTATAAGAGGAGAGTTGCGACAACGGAATCTTTACCGAGAAAACTGCGATGGAAATCTTTCAAAAATTGCAGGGCTATGAGATATTAATGTCAGTAAGTGAAAAAAAATAAGAGTGGCCAAATTAAATCTCTAATAGCCTACGTGGCATTTCCGATTGTTCCCGGTTCGGGTCGTTGACCTCGTTCCGACCGGGTCGAGTGTCAATTATAACGTTTTTCCGTTTAATTTTCCGTTATTCGACAATCGGTGTTGATTCAGTATCATTACTACAGTGATTGGGTAAGCTTTTTAATGATTCGTTTGTTTGAACAGATGAAAAGTGAGTCGTGTTGTGGTACCGTGATGAAATCAATCACATACGAGTGTATCTGATCGTGAGAAAAGTAGATTAAGCTTTTATATTAATAAATACCTGATTAGGTAACAAGGGGATACCAGTCACAACTATCTGTCCGGTGGTTGGTGAACGGTATACGGGTAAGCGACCCCGGCTCCTCGAGCTACTATCGACTCAGTCCAAATCATCCGAGGCGATAGTATCCTTCCTCCCCTTTTCCTTCCCCCGTCATATATCCTTGCTACTCGTGGGAACGCAATGACCTTGTTAAAACAATGCACAAGGCAGAATGGCGGCGACGTGGTCCACAACCCGTCACGTCACGTTTCCCACAGAGGTGAAAAGTGGATCGCTGGAAGTGATCTCTGCCTACCCCTCTGGGAAAAAGGCGTGATTTTATGTATGTGTATGTATGTTTTATGTAGGTAACAAGGCAACAAATCACTGACCTCTAGAATCGATTGGGAGACAGGTGCGCTATCAAAACACCATCCAGTCGTCATCATGAATCAAACATTAAGTTCTTCTTTCTAATCAATATACGTAATATTAAACGAATTATAATCCAATATAGGCTAGGTTGTGTATTACCTATTTATATGCTTGCCGATTAAAGTTATTACCCAAATAATCGATAAAGCTCTGGCATCCTTATATTATTACCACTTTGTCAATAAATAAGGTAATCATTAAACATTGGCACAGATTATAAGGCTAGGTGCACAAACACTGGCGTATCGCAGGCAGCGGCGCGTGCAAGACGGATCACCGCCATTTTTCACGTGGAGTGTGCACCTCGCCGGAATGTGCCAAATAAAATGTACGCAGCACTCTTTTGTAGTGGAAACTAAATCGGTTTCGCGAAGGTTTCCACAATAATTTGTTTCGGTCCGATTGTTGCTTGGAAAGTTGCGAGGGACTGGATTTGTATGGCGACAATATACGAATACCTACTACCGGCTGTAATCTTTTGGGGGATTCGGAAAGCTATGGGGTGAAAGGAAATGGATTTGGGTTTGATGAAAATTTGTAAGGTGACGAGCTTTCAGTTGTCTAGGATTAGAACATTAGATATTATAGGTAGGTTGGTCAACATCGGACTACGGAACAGAGACAGTGACTAAAATGTGGAAAGCCGAATGAATAATTAAGTAAAATTACCTTGAAAACTGCCAGACAACCAAATAAGTACTGTGAATGTGGACCAAATACTTAAAAACATAAAAGTTATCTGAAAGATGAATCCAAAAGTTTGACTGGCTCGGTGGAACAGTGGTTAGTGACCCAGGTTTACTACCTACGGTTTCAAGAGTCGTAGGTTCGATTCCCACTCGGGACAAATATTTGTGTGACGAACATCGGTATTTGTTCCGTGTCTGGGTGTGTATTAAGTATATTTAAGTATATTTGTGTATCCACTGTTGATCCTGATTTCCGTAACACAAGTGCTTAAGCTACTTACCACGGGATCAGGTCAATGTATGTGATGTTGTGAAATATTTATTATTTACTAGCAGTGCCAGCGACTTCGTTCGCGTTTCCCCCGTTTTTTACACATTTTCCATTGTATATTTGCTCCTATTGGTCGCAGCGTGATGTTATATAGCCTAAAGCCTTCCTCGATAAATGGTCTATACAACGCATAAACAACAAACAAACACATACACAAACAAACAAACAAACTCTTCAGCTTTATAATATTAGTATAGATTTCATTTATTTATTTATAAGTAAAGTACATTCTCAGAGAACCAACCGAGCAAGGGCCTATTCTTAGCCAATGACCTATCTCTGGCCTCATGCTAGTACTTGAGTACTTCAACCCGATAATTATTATTTTCCGATCCAATTTTCCAGCAATAAAAAGCTGGAGCCTCCTCGAGCTCGCTGAGGTGTCCAACGCCCTTTATTTATTTCGCTTGGCTAATCGCAGCCGAAGAGCGACCTAGTTCCGACCTCCGCAGGTGCCTAGAATCAATTAACAGACTGCATGGTGCCACAGTCTGATTATTGCCAGTTAGTCTTGTAAGTAGATAATAAATAAATAAATACCTGGGACATTTCCACATACGATCATAATTATGACCCCAAACTAAGCAGAGGTTGTACTATGGGCATACATATAAATATAAATACATACTTAAATACATAATAACACCCAGCCACGGAATAAAACACACAAATATTGTCCCGAGCGCGAATCGAACCTACGACTCTTGGAACTGATAGCCAGGATCACTAACCACTACTCCACCGAGCCAGTCTCTATGAAGCTCTATCCTTACTAATATTATAAATGCGAAAGTATTGTCTGTAACTCATGGCCTGTTATACATACATCATCAAGTCATGAGGTACACGAGCCTACCCTAAATTAGGGCAATCGGGCCTTAGTCAACCACACTGTAAAAGTGCGGTTGGTTGACTACACACGATCTTAGAATTTCTTCGTGTGTGCAAGTTTTCTTACACTTGTTATAGATTACTTCAGTATTTAACTATAGACTGGAAGTAAAATTTGTTTCAGATAGAGTCTAGATCCTGACCTAAGATATAGGTGGCCTTTTTTACATACCCAACGAATACGACACTAATATTTTACGCTATCAAAGATTTCTCTGAAATTTAAAAGTATTTTTGCCACTGTCTACGTACACGTGGCTATGAAGATCTGGAACACCATTCAATACGATCATGTTAGCTCTAAAATGATTATTTATGTTACGTTATGGTGACATTACTGTATCAAACGCAGAACAAAAGCTGTACAAATGCGTCCGATAATTTGCCCTGTACAAAATGGACTAATCTGCCCTCAAAACGTTAAGTTCGTGTGCTATCAACAAGTGATCATTACCTGTACGACTAAGAGAGTATTTTTCGTCCTACTGTTCCTTCTGCTCTATGCCCATTGACAACAGGCTGCCAGTTAGAAGTGATTAAGAACGCGGTCTTATTGCGGTCGCGTCGGCCCGAACATTCATAAGACGTTATCGAGCACCACCCGATATAGGACGTCTATTGCATGGCATCAGCGCTGATTTATTGCCTACAGTTTTTCGAGAGCTGCACCTTATACGCTGCATGGGTAATCCCAACTACTGAAGCGAAGATTGAATCAATTAGAATTAGTGTATCCCGGTGGTGTCGTGGCAGTAGAAGACTAGGTCAGAGTCCCATGACGCCACCATAAGGCGATGAGGTACACCGCGGTGTTTTAGTCGGTAAGCCCCCTGGGCATTGCGCCCCGCCCAGGAGCCGCGGCTGGCATTTACCACCTTATCGCCAGTCGCTGGGGAGTCTGTCACACCACTGGGAGAGAACCCCCTCTCCCAGTGACGGTGCGAAAAGCATATCACCGCGTAAAAAAAAGGTATCGAATGGGAATACAAGGTAGGTACAGAGATGGTGACGGAAAAAGACGGTGATCTTGCGCCTGACCTCTTAACATACACTCGTTAAGCCAGTGGGCGTACATCTGCTATTTGAATGCAGGCTGAGTAATCTCTTCAAGCTCATATTTTGGTCAGAACTTGGACTCGATAGACGCGACTTAGACGTCCCTCTCTCAATCCTGAAATCGCGTCCTAACCTTCCTACCAATATTAAAATAAATAAAAATAAATAAATATTACACAACATCATATATCAACATTGGTCTGATCCCGTGGTAAGTAGCTTAAGCACTTGTGTTACAGATATGAGAATCAACAGTGGATACACAAATATACTTAATACACTCCCAGACACGGAACGAACACCGATGTTCGTCACACAAATATTTGTCCCGAGTGGGAATCGAACCCGCGACTCTTGGAACCGTAAGTAGTAAACCTGGGTCACTAACCACTGTTACACCGAGTCAGTCAGCGATATTGACTACCGAGTCGGATAGTACGTATAATTGGTTACAGATAGGTACTGATTACTTGAAAGAAGATCGGCAGGGGCCACTCTGACATCACTACTAGTGTCAAAATGTCAATTTAGACGCATACGTAAGTCATCACAAAAGCAAACAAATCGACTTAATAATACTCGAGTTACATGAATTTACATGAGTGCTTGTCAATCGGTCACGCCTAATTACGATTACGGATGAAAAAAAAGTATGCACAGACAGATTTCTTGTCTGTGAAAATAAAGGCTGAGCGACGGTAATTGACGGGGACACCGAGAATCATCAACAAAAGTGCTAATTATTTACGCCAATAATCTCTGACCCAAGGCCTAGGTGTCCAGTTGTGAAAATACTTTGACTGGCTCGGTGGAACAGTGGTTAGTGACCCTGGCTGGCGGTTCCAAGAGTCGTGGGTTCGATTCCCACTCGGGACAAATATTTGTATGATGAACATCGATGTTTGTTTCGTGTCTGGGTGGGATTATGTATTTAAGTATGTATTTAAAAATATCTATGTATGTATATCAGTCTCTGACGCCCATAGTACAAGCTCTGCTTAGTTTGGGGTCAAATGACCGTGTGTGGAAATGTCCCAGATATTTATATTTAAAAATAAAAAAATCTTTGATCGTTGGTATTTTTTTACTTTTATTGGTGTTTGAAACGGTTTGATTTTATTTCATTTAACTCACATGTATATCTAGTGGATTTCCTCTACGCGAAAACCATGATAAATGTGATTTAAATACATGGATTAAATTTAAAAGGTACAAGGAAAGGGTTCTGTTTATTTGATGAAATTAAAACCTTACTAACACTGAAACATACAAATTAACATACGCCTACAGGCTGCCAGTAGGGCTACCATGAGTTTAAAACTTACGCACTCGATATCGCCTACGTAAATATGTCTATGAAAAACTTGTACACCGCCGCTGGTGGTTACGCGAAGAACTAAAATCGGCCGTATGTAAAAAACAACTCGATAGGTTTTTAACGTAAGTAAGTTTTCTATAGCCAACTCATGGTAGGCCCTCAGAACTCACTACACACTTCATAGTAGAGACCACCACTCAAATCCAACAGTTCCCTCCGCTTCATAAAATCTAATAACTCAGCATCCCTTCTAATAGTACCTTTACAATATCTCGGCATCCGTCGAGTCTGCAATAAAAAACCTGATTCGTGAATATTGTACAAAAAGCGGGGCTAGACTGAGTATCCTCTCGTCTCTCTACACAATACGACACAATACAACGGCCTATGACGGTGTATTGTGGTATTGTGCTCCCGCCGCGAGTTTTGGTATGCTTCACTATTGCAGAGCTTTTATTACAACACGCCTACAGTATTTCATCTTAATATCCTTTTGTCGGTTTGATGAATAGTTTTGATGTAATTAGGTATACGCTGATTGGAACGTACAAACTTAATGGGGGCTATTTATGTACAGTCCACTTGTCTTTATGTTTTATATTTTTGTCAATAGATGGAATTACCATCGAAGCTTGTGGGACGCGGTTGAATCTCGCAAGCGTTTTGTTTTTCGAAGTGTATATAGCTAGAAGGAATTTTGAAATAAAAAAAACTTATACCCAGAACACAAGACGACCAGTGTTTCATTCATTGGTCCTTCGAGCCGGATCCGCGTGTGAATTGGCCGCTAGGGGCGCTTGTGTCGAGTAAGGTCCACTAAATGTCAAATGCTACTGTTTGCGGGTCGCTTTTGAGGATAAAGAATTTTCTATTAAGATTATTATTTAAACTTTTATCGATTTTATCGATACGAAAGAGTCAGTATTACAATCATCAATGAACACTCATAAGTGTTTAAAAAGCCTTTGTTGTTGTTTGGCCAACAGCTTTACGTTTCAACGTATGAAATATGATTTCAATGTACTTCCGTTTTGGCTCCCGTAGCAAGTTTTTACATTCGTATTTTCGGACCTTACTCCACAGTGGCGCCGCCTGGTGAGCACATAAACGATGGCCCATAAAGATAGAGGATTTCATTTTATTCATTCATTTAGTAAAAAGGTAAGTAGGTATACCTGGGCTTTTATCCCTACTAATATTATAAATGCGAAAGTAACTCTGTCTGCCTGTCTGTCTGTCGGTATGTCTGTTACGCTTTGACGCATAGATTACTGAACCGATTAAAATGAAATTTGGTACAGATATAGTCCAGAGCCTGAGAAACGGTTATAGGCTACATTTTAACCTGCAATGAACTTCAAATTATAAGTCTAGTTTTTATGCTCGGTTAAACATCTCTACGCGGACGAAGTCGTCACAGCCACTGGACGGATCGAGATGAAATTTAGTATGCAGGTAGATGTTATGACGTAAGCATCCGTTAGGACAGGATTTCCCGAAATTCCCACGGGAACGGGAAATAACGGGAAAATCCTTTTGTATGAAAAATACTAACCGCATAAGTTAGACGCTTGAAATTTGACATGCAGGTACCTTAATAAATTAAAAGCTTAGTTGCAACAGGATATTGTAAAATTCCCACGGGAACGGGAGTAATAGGATAAAAACTTTTGTATGAAAAAATCTAAACCGCGATATAGATAGACGATTGAGATTTGGCATGCAGGTACCCTAATGAACGTTAAGCTTACTTCCAACGCGATATTACAAAATTCCCATGGGAACGGGAGTTATTGGGAAATAACTTCTGTATGTAAAATCCCTTACGGGGTTGAAATATATTATACAGAGATAGAGATATACCCGAAGCGAAGCGAGGGCGGGTCGCTAGTATAATATAATATTCATTCATTCAATTTATTTGTTCAATGTAAATAAGACTGTAGTTTAGTTTAGTTAACCTGCAATGAACTTCAAATTATAAGTCTAGTTTTTTATGCTCGGTAATCAGCGGAACACCGGATGTATATCATGGTTCCTAGAAAAACGCTTTAATTGCGGATATGATATGGTATTTATTACTACAATGTATAATCATATCAATACATAGTATAAAACAAAGTCGCCTTCGCTGTATGTCCGTATGTATGCTTAGATCTTCAAAACTACGCAACGGATTTTGATGCGGTTTTTTAAATAGTTAGAGTGATTCTTAGGGAAGGTTTGTATGTAAAATTTACCCGAAGCGAAGCGAGGGCGGGTCACTAGTATTACATAATTTGAGATTCACAGTAACTCATAGGAAGAGAAATGGCTAAACGCATTGAAGGGAAATACACTGTGTATGTGAACTTAACCTAATAAGTAATATACATAAATGGAAGGTATATGAATGGATAGTCATCTTTGTAAGTGACGTCACGGCTTGAGCACAATACAATACAATTGTTGTGTATTGTTCTGTTTCCCATCGCAGATAGACCCAACAGGAGAGAATCAACGCTTATTATTATGAAGCCTTAATGGATTTAATATGTATAATAGTATAGTTCAATATTTACTTTGATATTATGTAGTATGAGTTATTATTATATTATTGCAAAGTAATAACGTTGTTAACGTTAAAACAAAATTACTAAGCAGCTTTGAAATAAATATCATTTCAAAGTATTTTGGTCATATTTTACACATAATAATTATGCATGCAATTATAGTATTAAAGATATAACTCAATTGAGTATTACTTGGAACTTGGGCTGACTTTAATTCAAATATGTACCTATAATTATTTTAGTGTTTTTTTTTCTCAAAACAAATAAAACTATGGAAAAAAGCCTTCTCCTAATATTTTACTTTATGAAACTACGTACTCTATATAAGGTGCCTTGAAAAGATTTTTACGTTTTTATATGTGTCACTAATTGTATGTTAATTTTATGTATTATCTAATGTAATTGTCTCTGGATGTCCAATAAACAAATAAATAAAGTAACAATTCAGAAAGTGAATAAGGCTGTTTTGCAACTGGAGCATTGCTTCACATAAGTCTTTAAATAACGTGAACACTTATTTAACTATTCTTTTGAAAACTTTCATCACGAGCATAATGACTAAAAAAGCATGTAAAGTCGGCCTTCTAACTTCAAAAAGCCCAAACACACATAGCAGTGATTCGAATGGGAATGATATTCTGAAAAATGGGAAATAATGTGCGAGCCTTATGAAAGCTCTCTGTAGAGACAAAAGCTGGCAACGCCCGCACTATGCTGCTAAAAAGTTTATTCTAAAAAAGGAGGTTTGAATATTAACTGGCCTATCTGAATTTAAAAGGTAAAAAGGAACATAGTGCAGCCCATTCATTACTTAATCTGGTCTAAGTGGGGGTTAAAACCTTCTCAACCTTAATTTTATTATATTAGAAGTTGAAGATCTTATCCTTATTCACAAGAATGACTGTAATAGTTTTGTACCCATATACATAATAATATCTGTTTCTTCTAAGCAAAGAAAATGTTTTCCTATTTGATATGTATTGCTTTTTTATTTCATGCAATAAACGATCTAATGTTCTAAACCAGGTGGTATACTTAAAGCATGTATTCCTACACTAGTTCTTTGTATACAGTTTGCCTCGTGTAACATTATGTTTTATAGAATAACTCTCAGGTTATTCTTAGTTATTTAGAAGAAAACAAAAAGGCGAGCGTTTATCAGGACTATTTCTCGGCAAAGCGGCGGCATCAGACGTCTTTATTGGCAACGGAAACGTTTTGCGCCAGACGGCGCCCGACAACCTTTTTTTAGATCTCACTTCGTTTCTTGTAAGGTAAGTGGTGTAGTGCTGTTAGAGACATCGACTTTTTTATTTTTTATTTATTTATTATAGTTAAAGCGTTACAGACATCTATTTAACATTACGCCCCACAAGACAGTTTACACTATCTTACTGCGGGACTGGTCGAAGTGATTCTGTACGTGATATGATTCTATCATTCTATACATAAAAAAGGTGCTAAAAGTACCTACTTACTGCTGTTATTTTGGGTATTTTAACTTTGGTGTTTAAGGAAAAAAAATTAAAACATAATCATCTTGAACATCATTTGACGGTGAAGGAAAACATCGTGAGGAAACCAGCACACCTGAGAGATTTTTCAACGGTGTGTGAAGCCATTTCAGAGGTCTACGGGCGGTTTAAAACTCTGACACCAGGTTGTTCATCAACCATACAATAAGAAGAAGGTCTTGTACAACTAATCTTGACATTAACTAAAATCAATGTTATCATTGTTATCGTTTTTAGATATGAATCAAGATAATGACCCATTTTCAAAGGTGGGCACTGTTAAATTTTATAGCTTAAGTACGATCTACTTATCCTACTTTACTAGTAGATACGTATTCGATTTCAGCTTACACCCAGACATTGTTCCGGTGGGCATACAGTTTCACTAATCACTGTCCCACTGACCCAGAAAAATTCAAAACATATTTTTATTATATGCGAGTTTTAGTTTTGGAACTCACTTAATCGGCAATTTAGTGTCTAAAAATTTAAATATAGAATTAGTTTTATTTCAAATGTGTAGTGCTCACCCAAATAAAAATAGACTATAGAATTAGGCTGAAAGTTTCTTCGAAGGTACTTCATAAATCTTAAGTATGGCTGACTCCCAAGTCAACATCCAAATATTTGTGAGAAACGTAAAAATGCTGAATGTTGTGTTTCTGCATCGCATCTGCGTGAAACAGTTATTGCAGAAGTGCCGACTGTTTATTTTTACAGCGGCAAAGTTCAAAGTAATGTTGGTCGTAAAGGGAATAAAATGAGGGAAAGTTTCGCCAGATATGACTTCATGTTGAGTGCTGCGCTTATGTCAACGGAGAACTTTACCGAGCATAGATATGAAGCTTGTGGCGACAATTTTCTAAATTTTAGGATTTCGTACCCAAAGGAAAAACGGGATTATTAAAAAAGTTCAAAAAATCAAAATGGCTTTATTTTGATATATAGATAATTTACATGCGCTTATAAATCGTCACATTAATAATAATAAGATTCGGAACGCCGATTCTACCGAGAAGGCTCCGGCAAGATACTGAAATTATGACACATATTGTTTGACAATTTTCATTTTCATTTCATCACACCTAGACACAACAACTACTGGAACAAATACTGATATTCGTCACACAAATATTTGTCCCGGTGGGGAATCGAACCCACGACTCTTGGAACCGTAGATAGCGTTACCTAGGTCACTTACCTCTGTTCCACCGAGCCAGTCTCTAATAACTTAATGATGATATCACTTGTTATGTGTACGTACACATACATGCAGCCATGCAGGCATTGCTGCATAATATCTAAACAACTTTTTACTAAACGTGTATGAATCTATACCGGGTACCAAAAACAAAAAACACAATCAAAACACATTTATGTCTGACTATCAGTCTATCTGTTAATTTCGCTCATCTCTGAAACGGGACGACGGGACGGGTCAATTTTGACGGGACTGGCACTAATAAGCTATCTACTTTACAAGATACAATGGGCTATTTTAATAAACCATTACTGCTAACCATTGGACGAAGTCGGGGGCGGCCGCTAGTAACTAATAAAGTCGGTTACCTAGATAGAGATATTGCATTGATAAATCGGACCAGAGCCATTAAATATTTACAAAAACGGAAAAAATTTAACTGCCTCCCGAACCGGGACTCGAACACTCGTCCTTCTGGGAATCGCGCCCAGACGTGCATTACCATCACACCAGACCAGCAGCTATGTATTGAAGCCGTGGATTTTTTCCCGTATATGACCTGTTAAGCCACAGGTGGCGCTATCTACTATCAGTTATACAACTAACTTTTTACAACAAAAAGCGTCGATGGCCGAGTGATTTAGGTTGCTTGCCATGCGAGATGTCGCCAGTTCAAACCCCGCCAGGTACCAATGTGTTTTTCAAATTTGAAATTCATATATTTTCCATCATTCGACGCTTTAACTGTGAAGGAATCGTGAGGAAACCAGCACACCTGAGAAATTTTTCAACGGCGTGTGAAGACATGTCAGTGGCCTACGTGCGGTTTAAAAACTAACTTCAGGTTGTTCATCAACCATACGATAAGAAGAAGACTAACTTTTTAAATTTACAGAGCCATAAAGAATGACCATCGAGCGCAACCAATAAACATTATTAAAACGTATAGCGGGTGAATTTTAAGGGTTCCCCAATTGTGTTTTCGTGTAGTCGGTATTTAAACGCGGTAAATCACATTTTATTGCCGTATGAGGCTGGGGTAATTCCCGTGTATTAGGCACTTTGCTCCTATATGGTTATTCGTGACCATTTAGCATGGCGACTTGACCTAGCCGGTTTGTGACGGGTTAAAACATGGGCGAGAGCGAAATACCTAATAGTATGGACGCAAAAATGATTCTGTGGGGCTACCATGAGTTTAAAACTTACGCGCTCGATATCGACTACGTAAATATGTCTATGAAAAACATGTACAGCGCCGGCTGGTGGTTACGCGAAGAACTACAATCGCCCATATGAAAAAAACAACTCGATAGGTTTTTAACGTACGTAAGTTTACGATAGCCAACTCATGGTAGGCCCTCTGTCTGTCTTTGTAGCCTCTCTACCGTTACAGTTGAACCGGTTTAGGTAGATGAATTATTGTAAATCTTGAAACCTCCTCATGCAGGTACGGTTGGCCAAGAAAGTAATCTATCTCAATTACTATTTTGTTCGTTCAAAGTATGTAGAACTAACGCAGTATAGTAAAATTGATTGAAAAGTTCACGTTCTTGGAAAATAATGATTAAATGTTGTTAATGATTAAATAATGATGTTTTTTTCGCCAGGTGGCGCTTGCCAAGTAAACATCAATAGTCAGACGCTATTTAAATTAATTACATTTTAACAGTTTACCAGCACAAGTTTAACAGTATCTATATAACAAAGTGCTTAGTTTTTGTTACAAAACGAATACAAGTGTTATCCTGGACGAGCTCTGCAAGAAAACAACAAACTCAACCATTTGATACTTTACAACCAAACTTTGTTACTCGCATTGGTGAACTCCAGAACTATAGTGAAGTGATGAATAGAGTACAATATTTGTTTAAAGTGCACTGGGACTAGCATTTAAGCATTTTTTCTGCTTTTTGGGTTTGTAAACACTATAATAACCTAATTATTTGACAGTAATAACTGCCGCCAAATCGATTTCATATCGATCTGTCAGTGATACGTTTAAGTACCTTGGGGCCGATTCTTGTAAAGTGAAGTGAGTCCGAATCGACCTGTCAACTCTGTCAGTGAACTGTCTTGGGGCCGATTCTTGTATTTAAGGAACGCAAAATGGTGTGCGGCGCCTGTAATAAAACCACAAAAGGCAAAAATAACTCAGATGATGGTGCATCTACCATTATTTGCTCTAAATGTGCTACTACCTACCATATATTATGTCTTAACATGACACGGGACGATAACAAGCTTCTAAGGGCAAAACATAACCAATACATTTGCCCCTCCTGTAAGCTTAAATCTAAAAATGTAAAAACCGATAACACGCCGATCAAATTAAATCTGCAAAACGAAGAACCAGAACGGGTTGGTTTTGATAACTCTCAAACCACCCAACTATCAAATACACAGGTTCCAGCTCAGGATGTATTATCGTTCACCAAGGCGATCGCTGATCTGCAGGGCACTTTTGTAGCAATGAAAAATGAAATTCTAGATCTTACTCGGTCTTTAACCTCTGCGACTGAAGATATTGCCATGTTCCGCCAAGAACTAGGATATATGAAGGCCCAAATGAAGGAGCTGGATAGATACAAGGCGGAGGTTACAGACCTGCGCACAGAGGTGGCGGATCTTCGCAGAGAAGTGGCGATGCAAGAGCAACGACGATTCCTCAATGACGTCGAAATTACAGGCATCACAGAGAGCGGTTCTGAAAACCTTCCACAAATTGTAAGTGTCCTGTCAGCCAGCCTGGGAGTGGAGCTCGATCCCCGCGATATCGACGATGTAAGACGTGTGGGGCCACGTAGCAGTGCAGGAGCGGTGGAGCGGCCGCGGCCCGTAGTCGTCACGATGTCCCGTAGGGCGCCTCGAGACCTACTGTTGCGTGCAGCTCGTTCTAGGCGAGGACTCACCACGGACAAGCTTAATATTCAAGGAAACCCTCGTCGCGTTTACCTGAACGAGCATTTAATAAAAGAAAATAGGGTTCTGTTTAGCAAGGCCAGAAAGCTTGGAAATGATCTACGCTTCAAGTTCGTCTGGACTTCAAATGGTAATATATTCATGCGTCGCTCTGAAACGAGTTCCGTCTTGCACGTAACATCGGAGGCTGTACTTGAAAAATTAGAATTTCAAAATAGGTCTTCTACAGCTCCACAAAACTCACAAAATTGTTCCTAACATTTACTACAGAGTCGATTTTGGATATTTTGTTCAGCTGCTACCACTTTATTTTGAATATGTTTACATTATTTGTTTCTTTATATTTAAAGATTTATATTATATTGTATCCATGACCTGCTGTATCCTTCATTTTCAGAACAAGCGCTTTGTGTTATTATTTATAGAAAATTACAATTTATTATACTTTTTTATCGAACCAAACTGTACTGTACGAACAAAAACACAAACTTATCCGCTCTTCTTTAATCGCACATGTAACAAATGTTGTCATCATTACCGTATTGCTTTAATAATTGTAACTCATCAAACATACTCTTTGTATATGTCAGCCTTACAACTTAATTCTAATGGCTTATTGGGACACTCTTATGTCAAATATAACTCGTACCCAGTTATGATTGTCCTTAACTTCAATATATTTCTTGCTAATGTTGCGTTCTCCAATTCTGCTTGTAACAACTTTTTAAGTTTATAATGGATGTATTAAGCCTCACTACTGATATAGATTCCATTCCTGATATTCCATGTCATGAAATCCACTATCCTGATATGTGTAAAAATTTAATGACCACGCAGTATGACTTTAAAATATTAACTTTAAACATAAGAAGCATTAATAAAAACTTTGACGCTTTTTTAGTTTACCTCCATAACATAAACATTAAGCTCGATGTTATCATCTTAACAGAATGCAGATTAAGCGAAACCACTATCATTGAAGATATTCCGGGTTACGACTCATTCTTTAGTAAACGGAATATAAATCAGAATGGTGGTGTAGTGGTTTACATAAATTCCTTACTGGTGGCACAAGCAGTGGAACCCATTCTCGATAATTCCAGTTGTCTTCTAATTAATATAGCTAACAAAACTTCAATCTTATGTATTTACAGATCCCCATCATTTAGAAACACAAATGATTTTCTCTCTTCGCTAAACAGTATCCTTGCAACTCTAACTGACAGACATTGCCTTATATTAGCCGGTGACATTAATATTAATATTCTCGACCCCGACTCAAATGAATACCTATGTCTTGTCACTGAGCATGGTCTTGAACCCGCAATTACTAAGCCTACCCGTATAAACGCCTGTCTGGATCATATATTTATTAAAACCAAGTGTCTCGCAGTCGGAGCTGTGTGTGATGCTGACATTACTGACCACAAGGTGGCCATGGTGGGAATTTCCATGAAAACAAAGCACTCCAAGAACAATAGACCCATGTATAAAACAGTTGTAGACCTGGATAATGTTTGTAAACACCTAGAGAAAGTTGACTGGAATCCTATTTTATCACTGGAGGCAATTGGTAATGCTGTTGAGGCTTTCATGCATACCATTAATAGTTCTGTAGAATCCAACTCCAAGAATGTAAAAATAGGTAGATCGAAACATATGATTCGTCCTTGGATGACACCAGGCCTTTTAAGATGTTCAAAGCATAGAGACAGACTACATTCTAAGCTAAAACAAAACCCCAACGATGAATTCGCAAAGTTAACGTATTGTCGATATAGAAACTTTTATATTGATTTAATAAGGAAAGTGAAACTAACTTACGAAAAAGAAGAACTCCAAAATAATAGCCGAAACCCTAAAAAACTCTGGAAAACAATAAAGACTATTTCAAACACAAAACTTACCAAAAAACCACCTATCGAACTTTTAGCAGCTTCAAGTAGCCCTAAGGAGTCTCTTAATAATTGCAATACCTTCTTTTCTACTGTGGGTCAAAACTTAGCCAACACCACACTTTCCCAATCTACTCACTCTGAAGACGATCTAGCCTCCAATGTTAAAATAATTAATTCGCCCACTAACTCATTTTTCATGCAACCGACCGATAATGAAGAAGTTCTTGATATTATCAGCCAACTAAAATCGGATAGTGCGCCCGGATCTGATGGAATCAACACAAACTTTGTTAAATACGCAGGAAACATTTTATGTGAACCATTAGTCCACTTGTTTAACCCTTAACTACCCAGTAAGCTTTTGTAACGTAACTGACCAGTAGTGTCCAACAGACACATTTGATAAATATAAGGTGTGATGAGTGAAAAACAAGTTATTTAAATTAAAAAGATATTAGAATGAACTTTAGTAATGTATTTTTGCACTTGTATAGTTAAAGATGTACATTTTTTCAAAATTTGTAATAGTCATTATATGATTGCACTTATCACAGCACTTGATAGAGACGCTGTTAATATCGAAGAGTAAGCTAACAACGCTTTATCCTTTTTACAGCAGATTCAGATAATTGAGTAGGTCAGCTTCTACATAGTTCATGGCAGCTAAGTGCTTACTTGATGGACTTTCCTTACTTTGTCTCCGTGTATGAGGTGTTACCAATACTGTTGCAATTTCACGCAAAAATAGTTTTTTTTGTATTTTTTATTTTGCGTGTGTTCCAGTCATATAATAACATGTCATCATCATCACAAACATCATCAGCCCATTTCTGTCCACTGCTGGACATAGGCCTCCCCAAATGCACGCCACTTCTCTCTCTCCTCGTCCACTCGCATCCAGCTCCTACCAGCCGTCCTGCGCAGATCGTCACACCACCTGGCCTGCAGGCGTCCTACACTACGTTACATAATAACATCTAATATAAATATATTTTGAATTTGCTAGGTATCTATTCGTTTCATACTGAACTCTACTACCTACACTCATGAGTCATAATCATCACCCTCACTCCAAGAATTATAACTATAATTCGTTCATAACCGTTTACAGTTGCTGGTTCTGTCACATTTTTTCAATATCGAATTAGTATGCATGCAAGTATTTTCATCGTTATTGTAAACATGTTCAAGTTGAAGTTTACGTCTTATAGGTTGCCCTTTATCTATTTATCTGAATAATACTGAATAAGAGGACTATTATGTGGTGTCTTGTGTGTCTAATCACTGATATGCGAGAAGAAAACAAAGACGACAATTATAACACAAAAAAGTGGTGTCAGATTATTATGGGTATAAAATATTAATCGTTATGACCCACCCGACATCATAAGATTATACGTTAATATAAATAAAAATAATCTTTGTTCACATTCTCAAACAAAATGTTATTGTGTCTATTGGACACTTGTGGGTTGATGAAGTACTATTTTTGTATATTTAAAATAACTAATAAATCTTACATGTTAAAAATATTTTAAAAGCACTTTTAGAATCTTAAAACATTGGAGATCAAATAGGTAAAAGGCTGATTCATAAAAATAAATACTTTAGTTTTTATCAAAACTTAAACGCAAAAATGTGTCCGCGAGACACTTGTGGGTTGTTAAGGGTTAATACGAGCTTAAGCACAGGCTGTTTCCCAAAGTTGTGGAAGATTGCTTCTGTCACCCCAGTGCACAAGAATGGTCCGAAAGACAATCCGAGTAACTACAGACCCATATCACTTTTAAGTATCTTCTCTAAGATTTTGGAAAAGATAGTTAATATTAGACTTACAAAATATATTGAGTTGAATAATTTGTTGTCCCCAAAGCAATTTGGTTTCAGACGACATAAATCGACGGAAGACGCAGTTTCATTACTAACAGAACAAATAGCAGTAAACCTAGATCGTGGTCAGAAATGCATTGGAGTGTTCTTAGACCTTGCCAAGGCCTTCGACACCGTGTCTTCAAAAATTCTCTACCGAAAGCTGGAGGGTATTGGTGTTCGGGGTCTTGCGCTCGAATGGTTCAGGAGCTATCTATCTGATAGGCAACAATTTACGCGAGTGGGCCTATATAAAAGTGACCTACTTCCAATATGTTATGGCGTTCCCCAGGGAAGCATCCTCGGCCCCACACTCTTTACTATTTACATAAACGATATACATGACATAGCCATTCCTGATTCCGAAATTATATGTTACGCTGATGATACGGCAGTCCTTTTCAAAGGAAAAACCTGGAACGACACCATGAATTCTGTTGTGTGTGGGATGTCCTCAATCTGTACATGGTTAAAAAACAACTTACTAACGCTTAATTTTGCGAAATCCTCTCTCATTTGTTTTCATAAGACTGCAGCTTCCAATCCGTTGTCAATAAATCACATTCAAATTCATACCTGCAGTTCTTCCTCTTCTCCTTGTTCCTGTAACTCCATAGCCCGCTCTAGTGTAACTAAATATCTAGGAATCATGATTGATGAACACCTTAATTTCAAATGCCACGTTAACCATCTCACTAAAAGAATACGTAAGATCTCTGGTATTTTTAGGAAACTCAGAGATTCGGCAAGTAAAGACTTATTAATTATTATATACAGGGCCCTTTGTGAATCGCTTATTGGATACTGTATTTCAATCTGGGGAGGGGCTGCTAAGTCCACTCTCATAGAAGCCGAAAGAGCCAATAGATCACTTCTTAAAATTTTATTAAAAAGACCTTTTTGATTTCCAACTCACTCTTTATACTCGGAAGCTAAAGTTCTTACAGTCCGCCAGCTATTTATTTTAAGATCTTGTTTAATTACCCATAAGCGTCTACTTAACTCGGACATATACACATCACTTTTGCAAAAGCGTGTCTTTAAACTTCCGATTCCAACTATAGACTCATACGTAGCAAGCAGAATCGGAGAAGCCATTAGAACACGAGTTTATAATGCTGTTCTCAAGTTCTGTGACATTAAAGCTTGTAGTGTTCCAGAAGTTAAATTCCTAGTCAAAAAGTGGTTGCTCAATTTGGACTACAATTCAACAGAAGAGCTGGTATTAGCAAACTATTTCTCTTAGTTTAAGTAATTTAAGATTGTTCTCATATTTATAACTTTGATTTGTTCTACTGTTTTTATTTATATGCCTTTGAACTTCTCTTGCTATTGTTGTAATTCTTAATATTACTATTACTTTTGGTTTCCCAAGATACAGGCCAGGCCTAGTTTGGGGACCTCTGTTTAAGTTTGTTAACTCAAATCTGTGTAGCACTAGAACTACTTTATGATAATGTTCCTAACACATTGTAATGATCTCTTTTGTGCAATAAAGATTTATTATTATTATTATTATTATTATTAAATATATTATTGCAAGTGTTGTAAACGCGTCTTATTATTTGTTTTTTTTATCAATTTAAATTCATCATATTATGTTAAACGTAATTTATAAAGAGTTCAATAAATAAATTATTAAGTAATAATGTAATTTCAAAAGACTGCTATTATCATATTGTACTTTAAGCCATAACTTGATATAGTGTCTTGCTAGACATAGTGTGTATTATTGTAACAATTGTGTTGCATTCTATTATTTATATTTTGTTGTTTTACTTTGGACCACATTGGTTATTCGTAATTACTTCTATTTCGTAATTTATTTGTATAATTGGCTGAAATGTTATTTTAAGTGGCACTCGGGCTTAACACGGAATATAATCAATACTATTTAAGTTGTGGTAACTTTTATATTGTCGGTAATATCGAAATTAAGTCGCCATAGGAGTTAGTAGGTTAAATACTATTTAATATAGTATCGTAAGAGTCATGTTGTACATTTATATGTCGTTGTCTATGTATCGGAATTTAAGTAACTTTTGTTCATTAATGTTCTGCCTAGTCAATCAATTGAATGTCATCGTTAAATTATCGTGTTTCAATCAAATAGCTGATTCAACCAGATAATTGCGACATATATTTACTGACAAACTTATTGCAAATGGTCTGATTTATTTACATTCACATCTACGAGTATTTTGACCACGCCAAATTAGTTAGACATGAATAGACTAATGAAGTATTGCGGAAAATATTCCATTTATGTATGACCAAACTTACCCAGGCTAAAGGTAAGTTCATTGAGGCCCGATCAAGTTGATCAGCCTTTGATTACCTACTTGTTTGGGACACAGATCAATGAAGCCTAAACTAAATAGTATATAAGGGTTCCTTGCATGGCAGATTAACTTTATATACTAACATTGGAAACGTTTTTGATATGAAATATTTTTATCTGTACCTGATTACCGGGTGTAAATAATATCCCACCAAAAACTTTCTGTAAGAAAATTGGCCAAGTCTCATCTATAAAAAGTAATGAAATCTAGACAAAATCGTGCCAAGTCTATGGTTCCTTACTGCGACTTCTTCATTATTATAGTTATAACCTTTTACCCTTGAGTACCCTTCAACGACCAAGTCACACAACGCTCACTATAACTCAGTAAGAAATCTTAAACTTCTCACAATTTTGTCTAGATTTCATTGGAGATGAGCAAGCAGCTTCATCGAGACTTGGATAGTTTTTTTACAGAATCTATTTGGTGGGATTTCACTTCATTTTGTAGAAGCAGCTAATCAAATTAAATATTTTTTGTAAAGGCGGTATGTCGATTTTTTTAATATAGTTTGGGTGGGCTGTTGTGTTTTCTAATCAGGCTCACCAGGTACTCCAGATTTTCGATTATCGTAGTTTTAATAGTTTTCCCTTTATGTGGCTATTAAACCCTAAGTCTGTACCAAATTTTAGAGCTCTGAGTTTATGGGAAGTACTAGTTCTATTTTGATTATCATGAGTAGGTGAGTGAGTAAGTGTGTGTCATAAATGCGAAACTTTGCTTTCGTTTAACTTCTGAACCACATATGAGTCCCACAGACTTGAAATTTTGCATTTTATGTATGTTATCATAGCTTACTGGATGATGAAAATTTCTGCGTTCTGGTCTTATCCAGAGGTTCCCAAATAGGGGCCTGAGAATGCGGCGAAATGGTTTCAGTAAAGGATGGTACGACAGTGCTTCGCACTCGACTTGGCGGGGGCACTGCCGTACCCCCAGTACTAAAGCTTAGAGATGAAATAATAACAATGCAATGCAAAAATGAAACTTTCAACTTTTATTATAAAACTGTACAAAAACGTATTCGCCATATATTCATCATTCATTAATTTCTATAGATACCGATATTTGAGCAGGCCATGGAGCGAAAGGCTATTAGTTCCTTCTCCTTCTCCTACTCCTTAGTCAGAATCTACTTCTGTTTTGATATCTATATACAATTCCTCTTTTTTAATCGTAGGCGTGAACTCGTTACTATAGTGGCTGGAACTATCTATGTCTCCTTCTATTTTTAGTATTTTGCAGGGTGGCTCCTGGGTATCCTCTATACCACTCTTATCGAATGTTACAGCGTAAAAACTAGATGAAACCGATTCGGCTAAGGTCCCATGCTGCGATTCTCCATAAGCGTGACAGTTGACGAATTCTGAATTGTTAAATGTATTCGTCGTAGTACTTTCACCTCTGAACATTGCCTGATATGGAGTACATTGCATATGCTGATCATATATATTGTTCCTTGATAGTTGAATGAGTTTCAGTTCCTTGGCCCACGTATTGGCACTCGTTTGCTGCATAAGTAAGTTCACGATTTTCATTACTGCACTTTTTATTCTACCATTGAATATGTTATCAGCAGTAGTAAAGTATGATGTTTCATGTGAGGTAATGCTATTTAATAATGGCAATTCTAAAAGCTCCTTAATCACTTCCTCGCAGAATTGTTTGCCCATGCCACACTCTAAGACTTGGGAAGGTCCAAGTATTGAAAATATATCTTCCAGTATATTTGCCGCTTCATAAGCTGTGTTGGTTTTAGACGGTCTCAATTGTATGAATTGTGTATCACAATCTATGTACAAAAAAACGTATTTGTATTTGCCATCCGCTTCATTCATTTGTATAAAACGAAAATAAATCTTCCTAAATATTAGTTTCTCGTTGTTTTGATAATTGCGTTTCGTAATACACCATCGTTTGTTTTCACAACTTTGACATAAACTTGAATACAGTACTATAATTTCTCTAGTTATATTCTTGTATGATTTCAATGCCTCTAACATTTTTCCTCTGCCTCCGTGGTTGGTCTTTAAGTGGGCTTCGTGCAATACGCCAAAGAGCTCATCAGTGTGAACGTAGTACAATATGTCTGCAGTTGGTTGATTGGGTTTTTTAGGCACAAAAAGTCGCTTTACACCGTCATCACTACATTCAACGTCGTAATGCTTGAGTTTAGCATAATCGGACGGCTTCTTACCGGTAGTCATTTGTTTTAATTTTTCCATTCTCGATATCATTTCGTAATATGCCGTCTTGGATAATATTTGAGTATTGGAATGTTTCTTCGCTATTAATTCTTGCATTTTGTTGTCGAACGTGATTTTCATTTTGTCGTCATCGGCGGCCATTTTGTGAGCGTCACGTTTTGTGTTGTGAGCGCGCGCGGTTGCGGTGAGACTGGCAGGTTGGAACGCTTGCCGGATCACTGTGAGTGAATACTGGTCTCTGATTGGCCCGCGCTCTCCCCGCGCCCCCCGCGCCGACCGGTTCTCATACCGCGCGGTCGATAGCGCCGGCTATTATAGATAATTTAACGCATTGTGAATAATGATGATAGCCCATTTAAAGAATGAGGTCGTTGCGTAATTACCGACAATTTATAATTGCCGTTGATGTTGCGATATTATTATAGTAATGTCAGGCATTACGTACAGTTAGTCACTCACTAACTACTAGGTAGGTCGCATTGAATATTTTTTAAGTTACATGCTAGGTAAATGTACGTGGGATAATTATTAGTTTTTTGTGTAATTATCTATTACCAGACAATAGGCGAGACGACTAAAAAATATAATAAGTCTGTTATTTAGATTATTTTAAAAATATTGTACTCGTATTTCTTATTTTGTTTCACAAACAAGAAATTATGAAGATATAGTGCTTAGAAGTTTCGTATGACGTCACGTTATGGTACCTACATTTTTTGCGTAACTGTGACGTCACAAGCCCCCCACTCCAGAAGTTTGATAAGTTATAATTTTGTCATTTTTAATCAATTGAAAAACAAAAATAAATACTTGTCTCATATTTTTGTATAAACTAACTTACGGACTAAATAGAATAATAATATTTTGACCCAGTCGCCACGCCTATTGTATGGTCAACTTTTGTATGAAGCTTAAGGATAATAAAGCAAAAGAAATAAACTGAGTAAGTAAGATAGCCTAATTTTACTAATAAGGTGATTAATTGAAATAAAAAGTTAAACAAAATATGTAGCAAACAAAATATTTGACACTTATTTCAATTTCATTAAAATAAAAGCAATAATATATTGTTCCAAATGCTCAATCTTAGGTACCTGGCAACTTTAAGGAAAACGCCTTAATCAAAACAATGAACATAAAAAAGCCCAAATGTATTCCATTGTTCGTGTTAATGAAAATTTACCGGAAAGTATTGACAAATACACAATTGTATATTGGAACTGGAAATAATTACGTTTCAGGAACAAAAGCAGTTTTAATATCGCTATCGCTGAGTGCAGACGTTATTAAAACCTAGGAACCGTTGGGCGAAGTGCTGGGACAACTTAATAGGCATGCGGGACGTCCCTTCTTTACCTTTTTGTTAACTGCACTAAGTTCGCTATAATTACTTTTTGTGTATGGGACATCTCCACATGCCCATGCGCTGAACCCAAATTAAACAGAGGCTTGTACTATGGTAGCCAGACTGATACATACATAGATATTTTATAAATTCGTACTTAATTATATAATCCCATACAGACACGGAACAAACAACGATATTCATCACACACATATTTGTGCCGAGTAGGAATTGAACCCAGTGAGTTATTACAAATACTAGTTTACTGTACCCGCTACACCGTAAAGTACCTTACTTATTGTTCGCGTAAACGATAACTCTCTTGTACCCCAGTCAGTTATAAGTATATTATGTCGTATCTCAGGCCCTAGACTAATAACAATTCGGACAAAGGCAGACAAGCAGACAGAGTTACTCTCGTATTTATATACACTCAAAGGCACAATTAACCGCCCACCTTGTATTTGCTGAAATTTTCGGAAATGTCCAAACATAAACCACATTTTATGAATAATCCGTTATAAACTTAATATAAGGCAAAAAATAAAACGAAGGTTTGATTTAAAAAAGTCTTTTAATAGGGCATTATTACAAAAATCGATATTTTCGAAGTATCGACGAAAAATGTAAATTTCAAATTTTGAGAAAAAAGAAGGTCAAAGTAAAACAATATTAAAATTTAATAATGGGCGTTGCTTCCCCAGGCCCTTATGACTTCTAGGAGCCGGTATGATAGTCCGTCCATGACATCTTGGATATCTGATTGGGGAATAATGTGCCACTACTCTACCGCAGCCGTTTTGAGCTCTCCAATAGACGTTGGGGCTGGTACTCTTGCTCAAATACGTCTTTTTAAGTTGTCCCATATGTATTCAATTGGGTTGAGGTCGGGACTGCGTGCTGGGCATGGCAAAACTTGAATTCCGGTCTCATTAAGGTACTCAGTAACCAATTTTGCTGTATGGCAACGTGCATGTCATGCATTAATCTAAAGTTGTCACGAATAAATGGTGCGAAAGGTACAACATGTCCTTGGAGAACTTCTTCCACGTATCTTTAAGCATTTACACTGCCTCTGTCAAACAATACAAGGTCGGTACGAGCTTCGTAAGTGATGCCTTCCCAAACCATAATAGGCCCTTCTTTGTAACCCATTGTTTCCGATATAGCGCATGAAGCAAACCTTTAATTTGGGCGTCTTTAGACAGGCTGGCATCCATCTGGACCTTTTAAGGCTATCTGCTCTTATCTGAGAACAGTATTACCTTTCTTTCTTGTACAGTCCACTCAGCATATTCTCGCGCAAAAGCAAGTTTAGCTCTACGGTGTTGTGGGAGCAGTTCTGGGGCGCGAGCTGGACAAAACGCCCTCAGATATCCTTCTGCCAGTCTTCTTCTTATCGTACGTTCACTAACACTGAGGTTTCGTACTTCAAAAAGACGAATTCGGGCTTCAGTAGCGGTGGAAAAGCGATTTCTTAACACGTTGTCGACAGCGAAGCGGTCTTCTCGAGCCGAAGTGCATCGCTGTCGACCTTGAACTGGCCTGAGGGTGTATCCCAAAACCTGTCTCCCAAAATCGTCTGATGGCATCCCGTATGGCAGTTCGTGGTACACCGAGTGTACGAGGGATGCGACGTTGGCTGTACTCAGCGTCAGTAAAGGCAACTGCCCTGGCTACACCAGTTGCATTGGGTGGCATTTTTGCAGTCACAAACAACAAGCTAACACTACAACCCAAATTAAACAATAATCCCACACTACGGCAGAAAAGAACAGGAAATGAACACACAGTAACACAACTGCAATAATGTCAAACAACGACTAAGTTCCAAAAACCCGTCATTGTCACAAATTAACGAAACCAAATGAGGGTATAGATGTTTAATTTACTGCAAGACTACCCACTTAACAAAAAACAAAACACTTGATAAACCATAGTAAACCAAAACTATCAGGGAGGCTAATTTTATAGGTGGGCGGTTAATTGTGCCTGTGAGTGTACGTATAATAATAAAAAGTAAGGATGGAAATTTCTCAAATCAAAAGAATAATTACTTCCTACTAAACGTTGTCGTTTCGACGACTACTGACTTTTGTTTATTTGTTGATGTTTTTACTAAATCCTTACTAATATTATAAAAGCGAAAGTAACTCTGTCTGTCTGTCTGTTACACTTTCACGCATAGAGTACGGAACCGATTTAAACGAAATTTGGTACAGATATAGTCGAGAGCCTAGGAAAGGATATATAGGCTACTTTTTAACCGACTGCGCTATAATGAAGTAATGTTTACCTGTTAAACGTCTCTACGTGTGGACGAAGTCGCGGGCGGAAAGCTAGTTATGTATAAATCTATTGTAAATCAAGAGTTTGTACTTTGATTGCCTTCCATACTCAATTTTAGATACTTATTTACATCGATTGTTTTATTATGAAAAAAGTGTATACCTTTGTGTAGAGAAAATAAAATACATTTGATTTTTTTCTCGTCCCACGTCCCTTACAAGTAACAACCCAAGTACAATGCACCTCCAAATGTACAAATCACGCGGAGCCAATTTGTTCCCTTTCCGTAGAACGTATTCCATTCGATATAAGTATTTGGCGGGGCTCGGGAACAATCCGAATCGAACAACGTAGAAAAACATTCCCGCTTGCCGATTGAAACAGGCCAGTTAAAGTACCACGCCGCAAATGGGAACATTACAAATTTTCATTCGACTTGCTCGATAGTCAGTGGCGGGGCAAGTCCTAATTGTGATTTATTTATTTATTACTAGCTTTCCGCCCGCGACTCCGTCCGCTTAGAGACGTTTAACGAGTAAAACATTACTTCCATATGGTACAGTTGGTTAAAAAGTAGCCTATATATATATATATATATATATAACCTTTCCTAGGCTCTGGACTATATCTGTACCAAATTTCATTTAAATCAGTCCAGTACTCTATGCGTGAAAGCGTAACAGACAGACAGACAGACAGAGTTACTTTCGGATTTATAATATTAGTAAGGATGGACAACCAACAAATCTTACACTACTTTACAACAGTTTACAGAAGGTATTTAATAGGAATATAGGTAAGTGCAGATTCACTTACAGGCTGCCACGACAAGCAATGTGAGCAGAAAAAATTAAAAAGAAACCCAAATAAAATTAGTTAAAAGTGATGTGGGCAAGAAAGATTTCGCGAGGCATTGTCACGTGGCCGCCTCTGTCGATAGTGCTCTTATACTTACTTACCTACTAGACTATCCTACCTACTACCCTGTACCTACCCTGAATCTTGCTCTTTAAGGTAGGTTTGAACCCCACCCGGATCAAATGTTTGTGCGATGAAAATTGGTGTTTGTTTACTTTTTCCTGACTGACATACAATGATAGCTTGGAGTAGACTCGTCATCATCACCGGACTTGCGGGGGAGCGGATGGCTCTCATCCCTAATGTTGTGGGGACGCTCTGAAATCCTACCTATGGCAGAGCATATCTTATAGTTTTGTGTGAGCTCCGAGTTCGCTGGAGAAGCTTAGTTTAGTAAATTCCACACTTAGTACAGCAAAAATTAAAACAGGAATAGTTAAAGGGCCCCACGTTATTATTTTAGTCGTACCTACCACTACCATCACAAATAAAAATGACCGGGATTGATTGGTAAGTTGTGTTCTATTTATTTATTTTCTAGTTTTCAGTGCACATAATTTCCATGTATTTTAACACCAAACGCATGCAACGCATTGAAAAATGAACCAAAAAGTGATCCACGCTCAATGCTCCGGTTTAAAAGTCAGTTAAAGGTTTATCTGTGTCAGTATCGGCTTAAAACCAAAGTAACAGTCCATAGCAAATCGGAATGATATCGAAAAAGACTCGGTAAAAGCTATCGGGAAAATGTCCAGAACAAAACTATGAAAAATGCGAGAACAGCTTCAGTCAGCGCTCTAGTGATTAGACCAGGGGCTAGCTGCAATAGGATTTGTGATTGAAATATTTAACAACGTATAGGAAATGGTTTGTTATAAGCTTTTTAAAAGTTATTTTTTCGTCTCTATGCTATGCATTGCTTTGTATTTCTAATACAATGGTTTTTATAATGTTAAACTTTATACAAATGCTAAATATTTTTACGCGCATTTAAATCAAAGATCGATATTTGATAACCTATTGTGTAGGCATTTTGAAACTTAATTTCATTGTTCATTTGAGTTAATGTCAACAATACCATAAAAATACTAAAACTTAGCAATTTAAACCGACTTCAAAACAGGAGGAGGTTCTCAATTCGCAGGGATCTTTTATTAAAAATACCTAAAATGTTAAAAGAATCATGACCCAACGGAGACCCAATAGCAGTCTCAACTTGTCTATGAAATAAAATTTTAAACCTTTTGTTACGGCATATTCAACGATAGTCTCCACAGATTTTCTCGTAAGCTGCAAGTAAGCTTAAATCCGTGCAGTATCTAGAGCTTTTACGACTTCGGAATCGCATTATGCACATGCAATTATCACTGGTGAGTGCAGAAGTGCATTTATACGGCCAATTTGCACGTAGATTTCTTAGTTCCTTACTAATATTACAATAGCGAGGGCAGCTTTGACTGTCTGTCCGGCTTTTATGGAGTAACTACTGAAAAGATTTTAATAGTGTATCTACCTATCTACTTCCGTAATATCTTTCATCTTTTGTCTTATAGATATCGTATATATCGTTTCGTATTATATGTATAGAAATTGTTTTTATTTATCTTAAATATATATTTATAACTAAATTGTAGTCCACATTGCATGCCGTGCCAACCTTTAAACATTAGCACTTAGCTTTAAGTTTATGTTGTTTTGATTCATTTTTATTAAACTGTACCTTGTTGGCTGACTTAATAATTAATAAATAAAGTTGTGTACATATTATATTAATAAGAAGGTACCTATGGCATAGGCTTTGTTCTTGAAATGTTGTATCCAACTATGATAATGGAGAAATGACTTGCGCGAAACGAATTAACGTATTCGAAGTCGCGACATACATACTTACATACACTCGAAAAACATTACCCTCCTTCTTTGGCAGTCGGGTAAAAATAAAATTAGCTTTGCTTGGAAAGTGCAAAAAAGTCGTTATAGTTAAATACGTTTAATCGGTTATTATAAATTCGAAATCATTGAAAAGAGGGTTCAACTTTGTTCCGTCTAAAATTTTGGGCACAAACGTCTTTTCTTAGCCCTTTAATAGGCTGCGATGTAACTAAAGCTTCGTGAATGGTAAACAAATAACCGTCAACTACAAGGTTAAAGGTTTCTTTGGCTGAAACGAAAGGCTTTCACGCCGAGGTCGTATAAACCTGTGTTTACACATTCGTGTTCACATTAGGCTAATTATGAGATTTTTGTAATTTCAGCTATAGTTATGGTTACAGTATAAAAAGCGAAACAGTGTAGCTATGTTGAATTAGTTGAATACTTTTTTATTTTATCACTTACTTCCGTTAGCATTTTTTTTAAACACGCTTTTCGTCATCATCATCATTAGCCCATATACGTCCCCACTGCTGGAGCACGGGCCTACCCTAAACTAGGGCGATAAGGCCTTAGTCCACGCTGGTCAAGTGCGGGTTAATCGACTACACAACTACACAACCTTAGAATTTCACACACATACACACACATAAACACGCTTTTATTTTGTGTTTATTCAGTTTATAAAATTGGTGTATGTTTTAATAATATTAGTAATCGGTGGTTTTCAACCGGTGGTTACAATCGTGATAATATTGCAAGTTTGTAAAATTTCACTATATTTACTAAAACGACTTCAATTATTAGCAAGTCCATTGAATTATTATGAGAAAAATATGACATGTAAAGTAAACAAGCAAATGGTTTGTAATAATGTTCATTAACCATGGACAGTGATGCTGAAAATATTTATTAACATACTAATGGTCCCGGCGAATTTCGTACCGCCTATGTTTTGTTTTCTATATTTTTTCACTATTTAAACCATCCCTGGACTACAACGAACATTTCAAATCCAAAATAACCTAAATCGGTCCGGGCGATCTCGAGTTTTAGGCAGACTAACGAACAGCAATTCATTTTTTTTATTTATAAGAAGATTTTTCAATGTTCAATTATACAGTAAAGTAACTACTATTATAATTGAATCATTTAAGATTTAAAAAACCACAGTTTCCTCACTGTGCTTATTCCCCAGTTCTCTATATTCCGACTTATTTTTCTTTTATTTCCTTGATCGGCCTTGGAATGACGTGAGTATAGACGTACAAATCAACCCACCTCCAGAAGGCGTTTACTGCCTTATTTAAATGCTACTTACACATAATTCTTGTTAATTACTCCTAAACCACAGTTGCTATAGCTAAATATCGTATAGTAGCGCAACCAATTATGAATGTCCGATAAAATTGCGCTATTATCGCACATTGCGCATTGGAAACAACCTTATCCAAGTTCATGACTAGCAGCTGTTATTTTATTTTTCATGATAGGTACCTACATAATTCGTCTATTGAAAATCACGGTATCGTCAGATCACGTAGGACGCAAAACGTAGAAATTATTAAGAAAAAAACATAACCTTCATTCTGGCGCAGTCCGCGCAGTCTATAATAATAATCACCGTGTTAAATTTGTTGCGAAAGAGCGACTCACGCGCACATTGTCAATTGGCATGTGACGTAAGCGCAGTATTTATTTCCAGAGCGGCTGGCTAGATGGCGTTGATCAACCGCAGCGTTATGTTCAGGCTGAATCGCGGTGACAACATTTTTCTCCGTCGAATGACCCTCCTAGCGTCGGTAGATTGCGACAAGACCTTACTTCATAGGATCATTTCTATAGTATGCTCTTCGCTAGACTTTCACACTACGTGTGGTCCAACCAGCCGCCCTGAGCGTGAGGCGGGCGGTGGTGGTCCACCATCAGCCCTCGATGATCGTTCGCCCCCTGCTCCGGTGGGGGGAGTGGGGTACTGTCGCTGTCTGAGCGGTTGGATTTTTAACCACTTTATTAACTTGAATGTAGTAGTTTTCAGTGTCTACACTAGTTCAGTAATGCTCTAACTCACCTAACTAATCAATAAGTGGGATAACTGTTTACAGAGATGTTTCATGCCTAATTTTTAACAGTTTTACATAGGTGTTTAATTATCCCACATTTCATCATTTCAATCAGTTTTATACGAGTAATCTTCTTTTTTGAATTATGGAAGAAACAGACCAAAGTTGGTTTGGCTAACAAGGCAAGATTAAACTGTATTAAAGGGATAAGTTAGGTAAACGTTGGACGCAATTAAGTTGGATATTTAAATTGTTTTTTGGACACGTCATCTTCTGTGGTGGTGACCGATTTTAACACAGAAAGGGCG
The DNA here is from genome assembly GCA_039566165.1 of Maruca vitrata. Lineage (NCBI taxonomy): Eukaryota > Metazoa > Arthropoda > Insecta > Lepidoptera > Crambidae > Maruca > Maruca vitrata. The sequence goes on along the minus strand of CM076919.1, from coordinate 15,071,047 downwards.
GGGCTATAGATTTGTAAATGGAGTAGGCTTAAGGCTACATACTTAAGGTTTACGCGTAAAATATAAATAATAATTTACTTTAGGAAAGGATTTAGAAGAAAAAATAACGGTATTCCAGGAAAAAAAATATCACACGACATCACAAACATTGTTCTGATTCCGAAATAAGCTGCTTAAACACTTGTGTTATTGATATCAGTTACAACAGTGGTATACACAAAATGTATATTTAATAACACACCCAGACACAGAACAAACACCGATGATTGTCACACAAATATTGGTCCCGGGTGGGAATCGAACCAGGAAACGTAGCCATGGTCAACCCACTGTTCCACCAAGCCAGTCATTCAGATTTATTTAAGGTGTACAACCGATTCCGGTCACCCGTTTAAATGAACCCGGGACTCTCGGCTTTTACGCGGCGCTTTCTCAAATATACCAACAATTCTCGTTTGATATCACTGTAAAATACTTTAGGCCTGTGGATTGTTAATTGTTCTTATTCATAATTAATTAGTTATAATGAGTGCCAATTGTGTTTCAATTAGTGTACTAAATGGTGCGTCTGTATAGTACCGTGGGCGATTCATTAATAAATTCTCAGAATGGAACTAATGTAAATAGGACTGTTAAAATGTATTAATTACTACTCAGAATGAATTATCTGATGAAATGCCTGTGCCTGAAATCTGTTTCGGCAACGAATGACAAACACCAGAGATAAATGAAACGATAAAAAATTAGACATCCTTTTTGCGTGTTTTAATATTAGGGCACTCCCACATTAAGTTCATTGAAGTTGAACTACTACTTGTTACTGGTTTTTAGTCAATTAACAACCAAGAACGGGGGAAACTTCCCAATATTTCTGAAATATTTACTTCTGCTTCTGACTTTGTATTTTCTTTTTTTTACTGATAGTTTCGCTCTCGGCTCGCGACTCTTTCCGCGTTCGTGAAAAAACCCCTGTGTTTTTTCTCAGGCCCAAGCTATTATTTTTAAATAGGCTATAAGATGACCTCCCTCCTGTTAAGCGGTAGTGAAAGCTGGACTATTTGTGTCTATTTTTTTCTTCATATATCTAATTTTAGTTTCACGTTAAAGCACAACAAACAGACAAAGTAACTGACGCATTCTAAGATTTTTCACCTAGACGCCGGATTAACTCGTAGAAAAAGATTAAAAGAATTTAACGACTAAATACATTTAAATGAGAAGTGCAAAAGTAGCAAGTACTTCCAAAAATCGGTAACCCGTTTAAAGCCTTTTAGAGTCGACTCTAGAAGATTTAATTATCTAAATTAAAAAGCTCTTATAATAAAAGGCTGCCGAACGAAACGTCACTAATTAACCGAATTTAGTGCGGAATAATTAGACAAGTGAAGCTAAAACCGCCGATTGCAGGCGCGCACGGGTTGCGGGCGGATTTGCATGTCAAAGGGTAGGTAGCTGGGTTCAGTTCGCCGCCCGGCGCTTTTTCAGATGCCGTGACGTCACCAATGACACACTTTCGGATTGCTGACGTAAGCCGCCCCAATTAGGGGATGGAGATCGTTTTTTATTAGATTCCGAAAAGGTGTTTCCGGGTTGTATTTTTTTGCTTGTTACGTACTTTTGGGTTTTTTAAATGGAGGTTGTAACGGGGTTGCTTCTAACGGGAGTTAAATATAAAAACGGAATTACAACAGAAACAATTTATTAGAAGAAACTAACTTACAAACATATAAAATCTAATATTAATGGGAATAGCTAAGGGGAATCCTAAGCACAGAGTATAACTCGGACCACCGTGTAGTTCGCTAACGACGCAAGCACGGTACCCGTAGCTAGACCTGCGCGCGGAGCCTATGTTCGCAACGAGCAGAGCGCCTTCAAGGACCGACCTAAGCCAGGGCGGAGAGATGCACGCGGCTCGCAGCGAGCGCAGACTGGCTCTGAGGTGCCGGGCGCGGGCGTTATAAGGCCGGCGAGGGGACTAGCGCGGTATGAGGTCGCGGGGCGGGGCGGCCCTGCGCTGCGCGTCGATCGTTCGGGCGCGTGGGGCGAGGCGCCGCGTTACAGGCTCCCCCTCTGGACACGAAGACGCCCCGGCGAGAAGTCCTGTGGCTGTGTCATTCATCTTCTTGTTTGGCCGTCCTCGTCGGCGTAGAGGTTGTTCGGGGTTAGGTAGGGAAAGGTCGAGCCCTTGGTAAGGGGCCAGCGCTGAGGAATGGTAGGTACTTTGTGGAGTGGTTGGATCAGATGGTTTGGCAATTTCAAAGGAACAGGGCCCATGACGTCGGAGAATAACGTAAGGACCATCACGACGTGGGTACTCATTAGTGCCCTCCCCTGGACCAAAACGGCTCTTAGAGCGTAATCACAGGCATCCGTTTTGATCGTATATGGTTGGTTAAAGTCCGCTTGAAGTAAGATTGGCGCACTGTTAAGGTGAAGGCCGTACTCGACTGAAACCATAGCTAGATCAATAACTGGTTCAAATATTTGGCTACTGTGTGGCGAAAGTTCTACCTCGTTCATATTTATTGCCATCTGGGCATCTCTGAAAAGGGAACTCACAAATCTAGGCGAATAACCTTTTAGTTTCGGACTGTTACGTACAGGAGAAGCTGGAGGCGTCTCGTAACCGATCAATGAGGGTGGCCTATAAGGTATTTCTGCGTTTTGTTCTACGGGCGATCCATGTGGAGATGGAGTATTCTTCAGTGGGCTTTCCATCGGTTCTAGCGCTGTCATTTTAATTAACTTCGAGATCGCAGTCTCAGCCTTTTCTGTAGTGGTCTGTAATGCGGCGACCGAAGTTGTGTCTTCATCTTCATTGAAGAGATCAAACTTCACCCCAGGTTTATCCAAAAAGTGATATAGACGTTGCGGAAGGTTAAGTACTATATTAGCATCCTGTATGAAATCTACTCCTAATAACGTTCTATTATCGTGGGACTCAGGTAGGACGATGAAATTTGTCTGTACTGTTCTTCCATTAAGGGTCACAGGCACTGAGGTTCTCCTTATAAGTTGGCGTCGTCGTAAGCCGTCGGCCAGAGTAATAGTTGCTGATTCATTAGTAAACTTCACACCTTTTCCTTCAAGAAGATTGTACAGGGAATAGGATGCTACACTAAGCTTGGCACCAGTGTCTAGATGTACTCTTCCTTTGACGCCACTTATCTGGACTTCCACAGTTGGTCGTAATCGAGATATACAGGAGAGGCTAGGGTCGAGTGCATAAAACCCTACTTCCAATGAGTTTATCTTTGTGTCGGCATTGCATTTCCTGCATTTACTTCTCACAACTCCAGGCTCACCACAACCATAGCATGTAATTTTTGCGATAGGCACCGTCTTGTACTGATAGGGATTGCCACCTGAAGGTTGTTGCCGCTGAGAATTCGACTTCTTCTTTCGGCATTCGTCTTCCGTGTGTCCAAAAGCGCGACAGAAGGTGCATTTGACTCTTTTTCCTAAAGAAGGCTCAATGTTTTTCCCGCGTGCGTGTCTGCGCTCAGCCAACACTTCCTCTATTTGGCGAACCTTTATCAGGAATTCATCGAAGCTTGCCACCGTATCCCTGGGTATTCTGTCCCTTATATCCATATGCAATGAGGTATACACCAGGTCTAAGCATTGACTCGTGGCAAGTTTAGGTTTGGGCAGCTCGGCTAGGAGTGCCTGTTTCTTGGCAACAAACAGTTCTGTGCTGTTAGGTTCCAATTGTTTTATTGTGACTAGTTCGTCATAGATTTTATAAGCTGGCCTTCTAGGCGCAAATGTGGTGCGGAGAAGCGTTATTACTTCCGACCATTTTGAAACATCTGATTTCACACCCTGCCACCATGTTGAAGCTTCTCCAGTCAGCAAAAGTATTAGCCCTTCAATGGCATTACTATCTTCGACATTTTCTATATTTTTGTATGTCGTTATAGTAGAAATGAAGGTTTCCACTACAGATGTGTCGTGTGTTCCGTCAAAACGGGCCGTACACTGTGCGAAGCTACCAGCTTTTGGAGATAGGGGTGGACTGGAGTTCCTTGTTGACAAGACATGTACTAAGCTGCGGAACTGATCGTCCGTAAAACTTACATTTGACATACTTGCGTTTTTACGTTGACTACGCCTAGGCAAAATCTTATACAAATCAATCTTGTCGGCAAGGTACTTGTATTGATAGGGAAACAAGTTATATATATATTTATATATATAAACAGTAATAAATAGATATGTATTATAATATAACTACTTATGGCGGAAAAAGAAAAAGAAAAAAAAAAAAAAAAAGAGGAGACCAAAATATGTATATGTATTATGTAAGTATATATATAAAATATTTTATATTAAAAGTCCCCGCGTTGGGCTGCCAGAATTGTAACGGGGTTGCTTCTAACGGGAGTTAAATATAAAAACGGAATTACAACAGAAACAATTTATTAGAAGAAACTAACTTACAAACATATAAAATCTAATATTAATGGGAATAGCTAAGGGGAATCCTAAGCACAGAGTATAACTCGGACCACCGTGTAGTTCGCTAACGACGCAAGCACGGGACCCGTAGTTATACCTACGCGCGTAGCCTATGTTCGCAACGAGCAGAGCGCTTTCAAGGACCGACCTAAGTCAGTGCGGAGAAATGCACGCGGCTCGCAGCGAGCGCAGACTGCCCTGAGGTGCCGGGCGCGGGCCTTATAAGGCCGGCGAGGGGACTAGCGCGGTATGAGGTCGCGGGGCGGGGCGGCCCTGCGCTGCGCGTCGATCGTTCGGGCGCGTGCGGCGAGGCGCCGCGTTACAAGGTGTTGATTTCTGATGATTTTTCGTTTGAAAGTAAACTGAGGGTAAAAATTATAAGTTTTAAAAATTTGCCAAGATTAATACATAATAAAAACGTAGAGGTAAAAATTCTTGTACTTTTTTGAAAAACGCAAAAAACCCGTCAGGGATATGGTTTGAGAGTAGCAGAACACATCCCCATACTTAAAAAAATTGTGTCTCTGTCTGTTTGTTTGTTTGTTTCGACTGACCTCCTAAACGGCTGAACCAATTTAAATGAAAGTTTACACGAAGGTATTTTAAATTCCGGAAAAATGCATAGGATACTTTAAATCACTGACAGTTAACTGGTTCCCGTGGGATATTCAAAAAACCGAAATAAATGACTGATCTCTGAAACTATTACACCGATTTAAATGAAATTTTGCATGGTGGTACCCATCCCCGGTCAAGATCTTAAATACTTTTAGTCACAGAAATTCCTGTAGGATAGTTAAAATCTACCTTTATACGCTCACATACAAAAATGCTAAAAGTATATCGACCAAAATGAACCTTCTGACTAGGACTATACGGACTACTTTATTGAGCAAAATGTCATAGTAGGGGAGGTAAATGGCTAGATTTGCAGTTACTCGAACGACATGGAATCGGAATAGAAAGATAACGAAAAGTATATTACACTTTCTTTATAAGTGGGGGACAGCGATTAATGCAGGAGGGCTACCTGGTAACAAGCTGTTGAAAAAAGTTATTTGACCGTGTCAGTCATTCAAAGTGCATGTTAAATAATCCCTAAAAAGTGACATTGTAACGATTTGGACCACAAAGTTATACTTAATCTTTGTGTCTGTTGAAAAATCCCTAATCTTGAGATACTTCAGCGCGTTACATTTTAATGCAAAAGGTTCAAGTTGATATCGAAGTCCTGCTGTATAATAATCTGTAATTTTTTTCTCAACCTGTATCACCTCACTGCTGGACAAAGATCCTTCAAACTCATCTACTGCTCTCTGTCCAATGCTAGGACTTGCCAGTTCTTTGATACATGGACCAGATTGTCATACCACCTTTTCTCAGGTCTTCTTTGGCGAAAATCGTCTTCAGGCACGCGATGTGTAACAAGTCTGGTCCATCTATTGTTCTTCATCTTCGCACAATTCATATCACATTCCCGCCCATTGATACATCAGTTTTAACCAACAACAATACCAGTACGGGAGTGGATGGTGGTATATTTTATTTTAACTTAATACCTACGATACTCCGCTTCATAGCTTTTTGTAAAACCTTGAGTTTGGACTTCTGATTTTCGGTGGGGGACCAAGATGTGTTAGGATAGACAGTATGAAAACGTCGATGAGTTTGCGGTTCAGTGATATAAGAAGATCACCCTTCATATACCCATTCATGGACCAGAAGCTTTTCCAGGCGTTGTCTGCTCTACGGACTATTTCTTTGTCCTGCCTGTCTTCGAAGGAGACTGCCTAGCTCAAGTATGCTCCTCTACATATTGCTTCACCTGCCTGTTGACTGCAATCCACCAAATCAGTGATGCTGTTGGTCATGACCTTGGTTTTGGATCTATTCATCGTCAGTCTAACGTCAACGCTTTCTGCACTCAGTTGTTCGAGCATTTATTCAATTTCTGTCGATGTATACGTATTTCGTCTAGGAAAATGTCATCTGCAAAGCGAAAGTTTATCAGTCGCCTATCCTCTACACCAATTCCTTTTGTTTCCTAAGAATATCATAGTAACCTGAAGACTTCTTGGAGCGTGCTACTGAAAGCTTTAGTGATAGGGAGTCAGCCTGTTTGACTCTTTTTGTTTTTTGAATGTCAGGCCTTCAGTGTGCAGTTTGATATCGGCTGTGCTTTGTTGTTAAATGATTTGGAGAAGTTTTTCTATATGTGGGTTCAATGTTTTGCTGTAGAAGAGAAAGCTAAATGGGTTGATGTGGGTGATACCGTCGAAACCTTTGAATAATCCACAAAGGCCAGGTTCAAAGGTTTATTGAATTCGCTACATTTCTCTATTACCTGGTTTTCGGTATGGAGGTGGTCAGTTGTCCGATATTTGCTTGCTGGCTTACATTGGTGGGTTGTGTTGTTCCAATTGATAGACTGTTCGATATTATCTGAATGTTTATATACATAGAGGGATATCGCTATTCTAAGCAAATAAAGGGAAATTTATAAACATTCACGTAAAAATTTTGGACATTATAAAATTAAAGAAAGTTATCGTATATACAGATCGTTACAAATAAAATCACATAGATCATTAGAAAACTGGTCAAGTGCCCTTGGATCTTTGTTGTGTCAAAGGTTTTAGTAATTGTTGTTATAGGCGCGATTATACGGTCGGATGGATGGAAACCATCAGAGATTATTAGTTCTTCATAATTCTGCCCAATTCTTTTAACAGTGTCTTTGTAATTAGCATCAGCAGTTATCCTATTTACGATCACGCACCCCTTCCCTCCCGTATGAAGTGTACATACACGGCAGAGGTACATGAAAGGGTGCAAGGAGTCTCCCATTTAAAAATCTTACAAGACGAGTGTCTGAGTCTGATCAATACTCCAAAAACTCCCGTTGGGCTCCCCAACTATCACATTCTTAGCTGGCAAGTCATGTCAAATGCTGTCAGATTTGATATGAAGTGATGAGTGTTTAGTTCTTGGTTAGTTAAAGAGATGTCACTATGCTCTTTTATTCGCAATATTGTTTCAAATACAAAAAGTAATTCATAAGTTATAATTTATTGCGCTTTACGTTATTATCTCAGTGTTTTATTACGAATACAATACAATCTACGAGAAATATACAAAAACAATGCGCAAAAGTGGCACAAAACAAAGTAGCAAAGCAAATACTGATAAATTCGTCACATGGCGACACACATTCTTTATAGATATTTTGAGACAGTGGATCGGTAGTTTTGTATTTTTTACCTTTTGAAGTTATCCTGATTATCAAACATCACTACATAGGTACAGTATGCTGTTTGCAACCATTGAACCCTGTTCCTGTCAAATAAATTAAAGTTTTTATCGTGGTTTTAGTACTAAAATGCGTAAAATTATTTTGTGAGTCCTAGCTACCACTCTTCTCTCAGGCTAGATTATTGTTTAGACACAAAAAATGTATTGTGCGAGTGACTTTTATCTTTTAGTTGGCCGATTTGTAATGTGATATGTATGTTGTTTATCACCTATTAATCTGTAAACAATTTCAGGTTTTTAATGGATATTTATAAAATCAATGACAAAGTTTAATTATATTTTAATTTGTAATAGTTTTTATAATTTTTGTATCTTTATTTATTTTTCCTGTAATTTCTTAAAAAAATCTTCCTGAAATTAAAAATGCAGGCAAAAGTTACTATTCTACGCAGACGAAGTTGCGGGCACAGCTAGTTAATACATAAAACTCGTAATTGCTTAAGATCTTTTTTGTTTTGTTCAGAACTAAATATTAGTTAATTAAAGCTTGTAACCTTGTGTAAGTAGCTTGTTTATGTAGGTATTTGCAGTAGTAGTTTATTTTCCAAATAATTGTAAAATTGAGGGAAAAATAAAAGAATAATATGCAAGGATTTTACCTTTTAGTATAGTTGGTTCCGAGCGTTTATTTGTACCTAGAACATTTGTAAGGTGTGAGGTTCACACAAAGTTCTTTATTTGGTATACCGTGACGGAAGAAAATATTTCACACTTAACTCATTTCGGAGTTTTCGTGAAAGCGCCCGCGAGTCGATAGCCGATACAAAAGTAGTTTAATTAACAAAGGGTCCGTTTTAATGGCGCTTTCAAATGAACAACGTTAAGTACTAAAATGGGCGGAGTGATCAGCGGAATGTGAAGGGAAATTTAATAATATTTGGCCGGGAATTGTTGGAGAGAGGCTTTTTTTTACGTCTTTCGCAAACGAAGTTAATAAAGCCCTGCTGCGCAGTGAAAACAATCGTCGTTGTACTCAGACTGAATATTTAATGACAGATTTTTTACTTGGACTTTGGTGTCAATGCTGCTGGAAACTGATTTATGTAAGTAAGTTACTTACCCATTTATTTCGTGAAACCCTTATTTGAGTGTAAACTGGTTGGTTAGTAATAACTGAAAGTTAATGTCGAGAGCTCAATAGGGTGCCATAAATATGGGATGAGTTGGGGGGTCACAAAAAAGGAGATTGTGAATATATGCAATGGAACATCTCCTCCTTTTTTGAAGTTGTTTAACGAGCCAAGAACTATCAATGTAAATTGAAAAATTAAGTGATTAATCTTGTTTTGTTATATTGAAAAACGTTAAAATCTATTTTGCACTGTTAACCGGGGATTTGAACACCCGTCCTTCCGGGAATCTTCTTTCACATCCATCAACCTCTTAATGCACGCTCGTCGATTATAGCTACTTTTTAACCGACTTCAAAGAAGGAGGAGGTCCTCAATTCGTCTGTATTTTTTTTATGTTTGTTACCTCAAAACTTCCGCCTGTTAAACCGATGTGGATGTTTTATGTTTCATTCAAAAGCTGGTGCTTCCCGTTTGGTCCCACAACAATTTGGTCCAGTTGATAATTCTTTCAGGCGGTTTTTTGTTATGATTTGATCTTTCTTCAAGATGTGACCTATTCCTAATTATATATTCGTTACAAAAGTGCATAAGCTATTAAATATTAGTCTTTATGGGTCTACACGCGTTATTAGGAGTAGCAAATTACATAGCTACTTACTAATATTTAGTGTAATGGAACGCGAAAGTCTAAAATCTTGCATAAGCTATATACCACAAAATCAGAAAAATAATGCGATTAAAGACATAACAATCAGAACTTAAAACTAGTGCTTTTGACCACCCTCTCGAAAGCAAGTGACAAACGTTCCGACTCACCTATTCACACCCTAATTTCCCTAACAAAGTAGCGGTCCTTACGGCTGCGAGATGTTATACATTACCTCTTTTGTTCGACTCCGGCGGCAGGGAAAGTTTCCCCATTAAACTTTGTATGCTCCGTTGAATGAGCCTTCGCGACACTTTTGTCGTACACTCAGGTGAGTGAGGACAGGCTATATTGATGTTCTAATAGTATATGTATTGTTTGTTGTTGCAACTATTGGCTTATGTAAATTCGTTGATAGAGTAATCGACTGGCTCGGTGGAACAGTGGTTAGTGATGCTGCCTGGCGGTGCCAAGTGCCGTGGGTTCGATTTCCATTCAGGGCAAATATTTCTGTGCTGAACATTTGTGCTTGTTCCGTCTCTGGGTGTATTATTCACCTGAAATGAAGTGAAGACGAGTCACTTGTGTCAAATAAAAGATTGTGAGCTGCATCGGTACCTGGAATAAATATTTACCCGTACTGATTCATAATGTACTTTTATTCTTCCATTTTACCAGCTTCCATTTTAAAAGCGTCGATGGCCGAGTGGTTTAGGTCGTTGCTTGCCATGCGAGAGGTCGCCAGTTCCATCCCCGCCAGGTACCAATGTGTTTTTAAATTTGAAATTCGTATGTACCATCATTCGAAGCTTTAACGGTGAAGAAAAACATCGTGAGGAAACCAGCACACCTGAGAAATTTATCAACGGTGTGTGAAGCCATGTCAGAGGCCTACGGGCGGTTTAAAGACTCTGACACCAGGTTGTTCATCAACCATACGATAAGAAGACCAGCTTTCGCATGCTCAATGTAACGCAGATTTCGCTCAAACACACGGACAGACAAACCGACAAGCGAGTGATCATCCTTGCCTCGCTCATTACGCGATTGAGCGCCGCCATAACGTACCCGCCCAAAGTTCCCGCTCACTGGGCATATAAAGGCTCCGACTGTCCTTTTGATGCTAGGGCTGACACAGCCTTACACGTAAGCTGTATTAGATAACATAGTACTATGGTGTAGCTAGATGGCTAAAGCGAAGGTTTTCGTTAGACTGAATACTCAAAAGACAAATGAAGATGGTTCAAAATTGTTATGAGATTGAGATTAGAGCCTAAGCCCTACTATGCAGCCGCTTTAGTTAGCTACTCACCATATGAAAACAACGAGGGGCCCGAATGGACCGCAATATAGTCCTTAAGTATCAAAATGTCTCTTTGGTAGTTATGCATAGTCTATGTTTAAGAAAGGATTTTAAATGGTAACAACATTTAGAACGCCCCGATCCGCTCCGGCGCCGCCGCAAGTCCGGGTGATGATGACGAGGCTACTCAAAGCCATTATCGTTTCTCAATCAAGAAAAAGAAATGTCTATCAATGTGATGTCACAGTAAGTAATCACGTCTTTTAAATTAATCCTTCACTTCGGTTCGTATGACATGACGTCTCTAACATCATCATCATCAACCCATATACATCCTCACTGCTGGGGCACAGGCTTACCCTAAACTAGGGCGATAAGACCTGAGTCAACCACGCTGACCAAGTGCTGGTTGGTTGACTACGCAACCTTAGAATTTCTTCGTAAGTGTGCAGGCTTCCTCACGATGTTTTCCTTCACCGTTAAAGCGTCGAATAATCGTACATATGGATTTCAAATTTGAAAAACACAGTTGTACGTAGGTTTTGTACTGGCGACCTGTCGCATGGTAAGCAACGACGTTAACAATTCGGCCAAAGTCGCTTTTAAAAAAAATTACAAATACTTAAAATTAAATGTTTATCAATGTGCCGTGTTGTCACATGTAAAGTAATCACGTCTTTAAACTAATTACCCCTTTCAGTATCGGGGGTGAAAAATGACATGGACGTCCCTAAAGCCGGTCCTCAATTGAGGACGATCCCCCAAATTGTAATCCGCATCCAAACATGTGTGGAGCCACTTCTTTACAACCCCTCCCGCTTATTACAATCACCCTTACCCGGGACGAGCCTCTTTGTGATTTAGTTATTTTACCTGAGTTGGTTCGCCATATTTATATATTCGGGGAACCCTTATAAGTTTCACACGTGACTAAATTTATTCGGATTCGGTCTAATTAAATACCGTTTCAAATCCTTCAATGTCCCGTGTGCGGAGTATTTTGTAATTTGTTTGGTTTGAAATTGGTTTATCTATTTCAATAACCTTCCTGTCTACATAGTACATAGTATGTATTTAGTACCTATTTTGACCTGACTAAAATTAGTAAGGAAACCAGACTTTTTGAATAGGTATAGTGTACCCATTTTTTACCCAAATATACCTATTTTTATTATTCAATATTATTGAAACTTACCGTAGTAGTGTTAGTTAAAAACATATTTGTATTTAATTTATTGTATTTGCTGATATTCTCAGTTAACTAAAAACTTTAACGCTGAAGGTAAAAAAAGCGTCGATGGCCGAGTGGTTAAGGTCATTGCTTGCCATGCGAGAGGTCGCCAGTTCAAACCCCGCCAGGTACCAATGTGTTTTTCAAATTTGAAATTCATATGTATTCGACGCTTTAACGGTGAAGGAAAACCTGAGAAATTTTTCAACGGTGTGTGAAGCCATGCCAGAGGCCTACGGGTGGTTTAAAAACTCTGACACCAGGTTGTTCATCAACCATAAGATAAGAAGAAAAAGTCTAAAAACTGAGAGTGAATATCCAAAACTTCATTTATTTAGACATTTGAAAGATATAAAAGGATAGGCTATCAAATTGTCGGTTTGCCTGATCTACGCAAACATAATAACGCCAAAACATTGATTCATTACTTACCATCGCGTATAGTTGAAACATGGTGAGATTCCGGACAAACATGGAGCCTATTTGTTTGTTTGCTTATCTCAATTGAACTTCTGTTTGCAAACATCGCTTAAATAATACGAACCATACCAATATCTAGTGTGGTGTAAATGTCGGCTGGAATAACTACCTATTTAGGTATCAACATACATTTTATGATAGGTTGTTTAAATATATTGTATGTCCTAATTTGAAATACAGATGGAAAATTGAATTATGAATAACAATAAGTGAGTTAACTCTGTATGTTTTAAACAAGACTGATAATTTATTTTCATTCCACTAAAAAAAATATGGATTACTAGCTGTGCCCGCGACTTCGTCCGCGTGGACAACCCTTTTCATTCAAGGGTGTGAAAAATACATGTTGGCCAATTCTCAGACCTACTCAATACGCTCACAAAATTTCATGAGAATCGGTCAAACCGTTTCGGAGGAGTATGGCAACGAAAACTGTGACACGAGAATTTTATATATAAGATAAGGGTGGAAATTACATTTCAATATTTATTTTGTACTTAATGAAGAATTCGCATTATCACACAATAAATACGACCCTGATAATGACTGTTTAGTGTTTTGTTCATACATCGAATATACGTTTAGACTTGGCCAATTATCGCCTGCAGCAGCCCTGAAGGTCCATTGCGACGCAAAGCATACAGGTAATAATATCGCTTTTCATGACAATGTCCAACCGAACGCGTCTGCACTTGGAACCGATTTAGAATAATCAGATTCCTAGTTAATTGCACAATTGTACCGCCATGTTAATGGAAGCTCTTGTAATTATGCAGCAAGCTTGAACAATGACAGCGGATACATAACTAAGAAGGAACTTAATTAGAACCAGTCAGTTACAGTACTGCAATATTTTCTTCTTCCGGTTTTCGGTGCTTCTCATCGGGGGACTGTTTAAAACACTCGATAGTATAAAAAAGTTGGTATTGACCTTATTTATAAATTATTGTATGCTTAGATCTTAAAACTACGCAACTAATTTTGACGAGGCTTATCATACATGCCTGAACTCGTGCGAAACCGGGGCGGGTTACAAGTGTAATTGTTGTAACTATTAATCTCAAGTAAGCAAGATTTCAAGTTCATCCAAATGATTTTTTTAACAGAAAATGCATATTACTATACATCCATCATCACCTTTAGGTTTGTCTACTGCTGAACAGCCTCCCCACGTCTTACTAGACATTGCTCACATGCAATATCAGAAAAATGTTCGCTAAGTTTTTCTCTTCACCGCTAAGTAAAACATACCGAGACGACTTGAGAAACCCAGGCTTTGAACCAACCACATCCGGTCCGTAGGCGTTCCCGACATTCCCACTCCTTTAAAGAAACAAGCTATAATCCCTTTTTACCAGAGAGAACTAGACTGGCAGTCTGGCTGCTGTCTTGCCCGTAATGAGATTCCGCCGGGATCGGCCGCCATTAGAGTGGCTTAATTGGCGCTCCGGCGTAATGGCGCAGTACCTACCTTTCCAATTCAATTCGAAAAAACCACCGCAAACTTCACCGAGGCTCTCGTGTGCCTTCAGTGGATTAGCGCTATCGGGTAGTTTTGTAAAACGCCGGGTAAATGTTAATTGTGGTACTGGTTTTAACTTTTTTCAGCATTTAAGTGAAACTGCTTTTGCGATTTTTTTAGATGTTAGCAGTATTTTTGTGACTTATGAAGGTCAGAACTCAAGGAAGATATATCATGATCATAATTAAAGCGTTGGCGTTGTCGAACCTGTCAAATCTCTGGTAATACAAAGGACTCATTATAAACACTACACAGTCCTCTTTCACGTCCCCCTTTCCCTCTAATATCGATGTCCCGGGGGGGAGGGGTGAAACGGCTTTCAGGGTGAGAGCGACAGGCTCAATATGGTATATTGTGCCTGTCGACCTCATATTTGGATCTCACTACCGTTTCCATCAGGTGGAGTGAGGTCATCTTGTTAGCTCATTATAAAAAAAAACAGTATAGGGAAAAGTCGCTTTCCGTGTCTGTCTGTCCCTATGTATGCTTAAATATTAAAACTACGGATTTTGATGCGGGGTTGCAGATGGGAAGGGATTTAAGAGGAAGGTTTTTATGTATAACTAGTGACCAACCCTCGCTTCGCTTTGGGGAATCCTTTCTTAGTGGATGCCATGACATCTACCTGCATGCCAAACAGCCCGATCCGTCTAGTGGTTTGGGCTGTGCGTTGATAGACCACTATGTCAATCAGTCACCTTTGCGTTATGTATATTTAGATATACCCGAAGCGAAGCGAGGGCGGGTCACTAGTGATGTCTAAAATGGTTCTCTATTTCATCTCATAAAATTTTTATCCATAATTTTACATCTCATAATGTTTTATGTCCGAATCATCATTTGCCCGAATGATCATTATCCCTAACTACATTTATCATAATATCACTTGCCCTAAAATCGAAATCCCTAAATATTGTTTACCCTAAAATCTTTTGCCATAAATATCACAATCTATAAAGTTTAAAAGACATAAAAGGCTTTTCCATAAACGTCATAAGTCCGAAAGTACTAAAGGTCCTAAAATGTTTTGCTATAAATATTACAATCCATAATATGTGAAATGCACAATGCTATTCTATAATTTGTTACAAATCCTAAATATTCATTTGGAAAACGAGACATTTAACAACAGTACCATCTTACAAAAACTGACTTATTATGTGTGACGAACATCGGTATATATAAATATATATTTTTTTCTGTGTATCCACTGTTACATAGAAATTAAACAGTAGTAAATATTTTCTGGCGCTTCGCCGGCCGCTGCCGCGGCACGCTCGCTTCGCTCGCTCGGCTCGCGCGTTTTATGGTCACCAGTTCTAACCTAACCTAACCAAAATTCTAACCTTACCTAACCAAATTTATCAAAATAATGATTTTCCAAATATTGTGTTTTAATTTGACCCGTACCATATCTATTATCAGATCGATTAATAAAAGAAACATTTGCCAAATAAAACATTTTATCAAACTTTTCAGACCAATAGTAGTTTGGTATGATAACTCAGTTGTTAAATATTCATTTTGCAAAATAATTATTTGTAAAATGAAAATTTTACTGTTGATCATTTGGTCAAAAAGTCAGTCATTTATAAAATGATGATTTGACGAAACCATTTTTTGGCCAAACATTTTTTGAATAAAACAAAATTATAAATAATCATTCATAATTCGGACTAATAATATTATGATAAAGCTCCATTCGTAGTAACGAACATTATACTATGTAACACTTCGGGCATTTAACTTTATAGCAAGTAATTTTAGGAGATTTGATTATTATAGAAATCGATATTATGACAAAAAATGATTAGAATTAAAGACAATTAGGGATTATGAAGTTTCGTACATTCGAACATTATGGATTTTGATGATTATAGCAAACGTGTTAGGGATTTTGATTTTCGGACAAACGATTTTCGGATAAGAAACAGACTCCCGTCTAAAATATTATTTTGATTCGATGCGTCCGATGTATCACACTACAAGTAAAGCGATCTGTTAATGCATAAGTCTTTTACGGCTTATATTATTTTAAATCAGAACAGTAGTGGCATGAGGAACCAAAAAAGTATTCTGGAAATTATATAACAAGTTATCATTCTAAGAACGAACAGCAGTAATCATAAGTCACGTATCTAATAGTGATTTTAACGTATCAATTGAGAAATTCCCAAAGATTTATCTAGTGAAAATAAAGGATTCCCTCAATTAATTACCTCTTTAAATTTCAATCAGGAGTTTCGCCTGTGGGAGGTTGATTAAAATGTGCGGTCACGGAGATGCCCCGGCCGACGATTGGCTGGGCAGGTGCTAAATAAAACGTGAGGAAATTTCTACATTGTTCAATTTGTACTTGGTTTGGTTCTATATTAATATATAATCTTATTTTGTTCTATATTAAATAAATAAATATTACACAACATCACATACATTGATCTGATCCCGTGGTAAATAGCTTAAGCACTTGTGTTACAGATATCAGAATCAACAGTGGATATGTTACGGTCAATGTGAGCAATCGGTAATTATCTATAATCACCGGTAATTATAGATTATTACCAACGCACATGGTAAATGTAGTGAATTATTCAAATTTACCGGTAATTATATAAAACTCCCTCGCGACTGAGGTAAATGTTAACATTGCTGACAAACATCACAAGTACTCTGCAAATCCAAATGTCACAAATCTCATTCCTGCAAAAATATATCAAGATGAAAGAATTTTAAGAGTTCCACTGATATTTGCCTGCCAATTTGTTAATTTTATTTAACTCAATTTTTATAAGATTATATTTTTAAAAAACCATACATGAAGATTGGTTTCTAGATATATACTTGGCTTGTTCATTTTATAACTAGTTGTGCCCGCCTTCGTTCGCGTGGACTACAGGATTTTACATATAAAAGTTTTTTCCCAGTAACTACCGATCCCGTAAGTATTATGCAATAATGCGTTGCAAGTGAGCTTTAAGTCTATTATACTCTTTTTCAGCTAAGATGATCCCTGTGACACTTCATTGTGTTCTGAATCACGCATTTTACGTTTGACAAACGAAAATAATTTTATTGCACACTTTTTTCATTTTAATGCGGCGTCATTAGGAAAAATATTAAATTAAATCATTTTAAACTTTTAATTTAGTTTGTCATTTATGTATATTTAATTTGTTAATTTAATGAGAATATATTTTATGTTTTACTTAACCGAACAGAAGGTTTGATCTCTTGATATTTGAGGAATATTTTTGTTTGTCCGATGTTTGTAAACAAATTTTATTATAATTAGGACTAGAATTGTTTTCATTCTAATAAACATTTGATTTAGATGTTTAAATAAATAAATAAATAATTTGGGCATTTCCACACACTAAGCACAGCATGTACTATTGGCAACATACATATACATATATTTATAAATACATACATTTAATAATACATACTTAAATACATTATCACATCTAGACACGGAACAAACACCGATGTTCATCACACAAATATTTGTCCCGAGTGGGAATCGAACCCACGACTCTTGGAACCGCCAGCCAGGTTAGCCACTAACAAAACCATTGTTTCACCGAGCCAGTCAAGTCAGTTTGATTTTATTTTTACCACATTTACACAAAGGGTATGGTAGTTTTATATAATTACCGGTAAATGTGATTAATTCGATAGTTTTTATCACCTTTACCACGAGCACTGATAATTATGCATAGTTACCGGTAATTATACATAATAACCGCTCTATCCACATTAACCGTAACAGATACACAAATATACGTAATACACACCCAGACACGATATTGTTTGTAGATACATACAAGTAAAGTAGGGCCTTGCAACATCTACATGTATTTTACGTTCTTTTGGCTTAGTTTTAAAAACATTATTGGAGACTAAATATTAGTCTTTAGGGGTCTACACGCGGCATTAGAAGTAGCAAATCCTTACTCGAGAGTTTGAAAATCTTCAAATTTTGCACCAATCGAAAACTTACTTACGTTAAAAACCTATCGAGTTGTTTTTTTCATACGGCCGATTTTAGTTCTTCGCGTAACCACCAGCGGCGCTGTACAAATTTTTCATAGACATATTTACGTAGGCGATATCGAGTGCCTAAGTTTTAAACTCATTGTAGCCCCACTGTCCTATGCAATACAGTAGAGTTGTAGACATGTAGACCTTACAAGCTTCACTCAGTTTAGGTGTGAGAGCCATCCGCTCACCTGCAAGTCCGGTGATGATGATGAGGCTACTCCAAGCCATCTTCGTATGTCAGTTAGGAAAAAAAGAACGCTTGACTCAGTTGATATCCCGGTTTGCCAATACATATACAAGCTTTATTGAACCATGAACAATGGAGCTGGAATGTTTTCGGTATTTTTACCTAGTTTTAGCTTTAAAGCCTTAACAAACTGAACCGATTGTGTAATCAGGTTTGTCATGCAAAGAAAATTGCTCAAGTTGTAGGTTCGTGTTCAAAGTTTAAATCACTTCCACTTTTCAATGCAAAATGAACGTTGGTCTATTAGGTCATTGCAAAATGCAGTACAATGAAAAAAAACACCTTGTTGGTTTAGTGGTTGGTTTAGTAGTCCGGTCAATTTAGACATTCGAAGTTACATAAATTCCCACCAAGCTGAAAAATCGGTAAGATTGCTTAAAATATCATTAAAAACAAAATTTGAAAGTTCCCCATCTTTCCCCTGTAAGGAAAAAATTTTATTCAAGGTCAAAGGTAAAAAAATTAGTTTTTCGCGATTTTCAGCAAAACGGTAAGTTTTATCATAAAAATATGTATGACAAAATTACTTATCATCTAATTATCTATAAAATTATCTTTACACTTTGTTCCTAAGATTCACCATTTCAGAGATGCAGCGATGCACAAAGTTGAAATGTTGTATTTTCAAATGCTTCAGGCCCCCGTGCTATTGTGCTAGACAGATAAAATTTTTACGAATGATGGATTTCAGTTGCCTCTATTATCGCTAATACTAAATACAACATAAAAACCATCACTTAAGGTGGGCTCTCATACTAACGCTTTTTTTATTTGCTCGCACTTGGACGGTTTTTATCGTGGTTACCCTAGTAAACCTATTCCACATTAACGTGGTGACCACGGCTTAACGTGGTTACCACGTTAAAAACCGGCCAAGTGCGAGCAAATAAAAAAAAGCTTTCGTAGAGAAAAGAAAAAGAGCCCACCTTGAGTGATAGTTTAATGTTGTATTTAGTATTAGATGTTATAGAGCCAACTGAAATACATCATTCGTGAAAATTTTAACTGTCTAGCACAATCGCACGGGGATTGGCAGCATTTGAAAATACAACTTTTTCAACTTTGTGCATCGCTTTATCTCTGAAATGGTGAATCTTAGGAATAAAGTGTAAGACAATTTTTATAGATAATTAGGTGATAAGTAATTTTGTCATACATACTTTTATGATAAAACTTACCGTTTCGCTCAAAAGTGCATAAAACTGATATTTGTGACATTTGACCATGAATATTTTTTTGCACACGTCGGATCGATGGGGACTTTTGACATATCATTTGTAATGACGTATTCAAGGCCTGCACAAAAATCCAGCTTGGTGGGAATTAATGCAACCATACCCATAATTTAGATGCTAATTTGACTGGACTATAGTGGTATTAGTGCATTTTTTGACGCTGACCTCCATTGAGATCGGCCGCCATGGCCAAGAACAATCGGACTCCTCATGCCAATGCATAACGATCTTAGGTGTGAGAGCCATCCGCTCCTCCGCAAGTCCGGTGATGAGGACGAGGCTATTCCAAGCACTTACCGTATGTCAGATAAAAATAAAGACGTGTGGCACTCGGGGACTTGCATAGCATCGTCCGATTTCGGAGCAGCTCGTCTCGATCCCTGCGAGTTTCGGAGAGTCGTACAATACGTCTAACCGCACGCACACAAACACCGTGCCGAAGTCTACCGAACTGAAACGACGTTGGACGATTGTGAGGTTTTTTTCGTTACGGAATTTCTTGGTTCGGTCGCCGCGCTGCTTTTGCTTTTAAGCTATTATTAACTTTTGTGGCTGTATCTTACGTTGGTGATTCTAAATAAATAAATAAATTATTAACTTGAGACACAGTACAAACGGTAAAGAATTTGAGATTCGTTTGAACATGAAACAACAAGGTAACCCCTGGCAATAAGATTGTGTCAGTGACTACTGTCAACAGCGATAGTTACATCTCGCAGTAACTTTTGTCAACAGTGGTAGACCACTTTCTTGGCTGTCTCTACCACCTCATCCTCACAAACCAAAGGACACGTTCTGTCTTTGTCCTAGTCTTCATTGGGCAGGTCGCCGTGGTCTCCCGGGGCGGCGTGATAAAAGTTTCCATTTGAGTCGGGCGGTAACGAGCGCCTTCTCCTGCTGAATGAAGGGGCTCTCCCGTATTCATGCGATCCCGTGATTCACTAGGCCCTAAGGCAGTAGAGGGAGCGGGCCTTACCTCTGCTAGGAAGTCCTGACTCTTCTATTTTTACCTGACTACGGCGAAGCGAATATGAGGGATATGATTTTAACTTGTTTGTGAATTTGTATGTATAATTTTAAACTATCATGTTTACACACGTTAGAAAGCTGGTGAACTGTTCACCCGTGATCATGGCGCTTGCAACAGTGCCGAAATATCGGGAGCTCATTAAAACAAAAGAACATGGTAAATATCCCGGACATTTTCAGTTTTCTAAGTATGTATGTATGTAATGTACGTATGTTAATCGGTTCCCTCATAACTTCTAAACTACTAATAGTAACTTAACAGATGAGGTAGTCGTAGCCACGAGTCGCTGACGTGGATATGGACATGTCGGATTATTTATTAAGTAAATAAATACTTAGAAAATGGCACGCGAAATGAAGAAAACATTCAATTGAGAGCAGCGGTTATTGTTCTTCAAAGCTGATGTACACTGCGTAAATAAAGAAGGATTAGAAAAAATCCCTTGCAATATCGTGTGCTTATCTCTTGCACCAAGTAGCTTTTAGCTTTACCTCGACGACCTCGCGATGAGCGGAATATGAACAGAATGCAATCTCACCGCGGCCACCGTTCAAAGGTAAAAAACTGCATCTCATATGCACCTTACGTCTTGGAGTTACGAGCGGAAATGCAACCACGCTCGAGCGGCGGACGGACGGTGGGAAGAATTAATGTATGTTCCTTAAAGGTTTTGTGACGGTCTCACTTTATTTGAAGTCGACAACGTTTTTTAAAATAAAGCAGTGTGTCGAGGAATGTTTGAATATTTAGAAATGCTGCTGAATTTAAGTGCTACACTTTCATATATATAGTTGTAGAGATTTACTATCTGTATGTATGTATACTGGTATGAATATGGGGTAAAAACTATGTATATCTTCAAGGCTGGTTATTGCTAGGTAACATAAATACCTCTAAATGAATATGAGTAAACATTTACAAATATTATATTAAAACACCGCGAGTGTTTACACGGCGCTTACAAAATACGCCTTCTAAAGGTATGAATTCAATTATACCACCCTACACTACGATTTCCCATATTTTCAGGGGCATATATTTCATACATTTTCCACTGCCAATCTACTACTTATCCATCGTGGATTCGTTTGTAATGTGTAAAAAGTAAAATAAATAAGTAAAATTACGTTATATGCCACAATCCTCATGCCTCATTCACATGCACAGGTTACCTTCAATATATTCCATTGGAAGGTAATTTGTAAGCGAAGTGTCTTTTTCACCCAATGAAAATGATAAATAAGGGTGCACTCCGAATAAAGTGAAAATCAAGTATTTTAGGGGTCAGTACTTAGAACCCTTTGAAGTACCTATTCATCTTTTACCATTGTCGATTAGAGTGATTTAGAATGACGTATTTTTTGTAAGTTCTATAAGAGGTTTAGCTCCTCATTTCTGCCCTGTGCCATTAAGGCATGGAATACCCTTCCAGCTCATGTTTTCTCTCTCTCCTATGATTCGGGGCTCTTCAGGCGGGTCGTGAAACGGCATTTAAGCAGGCCTTCAGGGTGAGTGCGACTGGCTCAATATGGTCTATTGTGCCTGTCGACCTCATATTTGGATCTCACTACCGCTTACCATCAGGTGGAGTGAGATCTTGTTAGCCTTTATAAAATACTAGCGACCCGCCCTCGCTTCGCTTCGGGGATATCTCTCTCTATCTCTATGTAATATATTTTAACCCCGTAAGAGAAATCTATTTTTATCTAAAAAAGCCTATGACACTCAGGGATAGTGTAGCTTTCCAACAGTGAAAGATTTTTTCAAATCGGTGCAGTAGTTTCGGAACCTATTCGAAACAAACAAACAAACAAAAAATCAAACCTTTCCTCTTTATAATATGATTATATATAGATTATATATATATATATATATATATATATATATATATATATATATATATATATATATATATATATATATATATATGATGCTTACATGGAGCCTACATCGCATGCTGGCTAACTGAGCGCGGTGGCGGCAACCACGCGACTTTTTTCTAATACTTGCATTTTTAAACTCGTGATATCTTCCGAACGAAATGTCCGAATTGAATAATTCAAAAAGTCATAAATAGGTATTGAAGCCGTCTTGCATATAAAGTAATTTATTTTGATAAGGATAATACCAAGGTACAAATAAAGAGCCTTTTCATGTGGCGGCATATAAATTAAATTTTTCGAATAAAAAACCGCTTACTGTGACATAACTATAATATGTAGACATATGCTGTCGCGACACTTTTTATAGATAATGATAAGTTCTACAAAGTCGTAGTAAATGATCTTGTTCTATCATCAATAGTTTTCGCAGCGCACGCGACGTAAGGAATTTTTAAGGTAAATTTTTTACACCTTGGGTTACATTATTGGAGTTTTAGTAAAGATCCCTAATTTTTTCAAAAATATAATATAGCCTATGTTACTTCTGAATAATGCAGCTTTCTAATGGTGAAAAAACATTGCAATCGGTCCAGTAGTTTTTGAGTTTATTCATTACAAACATACAAAAATACAAAAATACAACAATACAAAAATACAAAAATACAAATCTTTCCTCTTTATAATATTAGTATAGAAATAAAAAAAATAAGAGCGGATTTTAAGCGAACAACAAATACCAATGGCGGCAAAAGTAATTCATAATAGACCATCGTATCCAGGACAAAATGAGACCATTTTACAAGATCTCCAGGATCTAAGTTTTTTTCTACTATATAAAGTACGTACTAAAGTATCTAAAGTAAGAGTCTGATGTTGATTTACTGACAGACTTATGAAGACAGAATTGTCCGATTATCCAAAGAGAATATTATAATCCCTACGTTTTAGTATATCAGTAAACCTACTAGCTGTGCCAGCTACTTCGTTCGGGTTTCCCTCCATTTGTAAACATTTTTCCATTGTGTCTTTGCTCCTATTGGTCGCAGCGTGATGGTATACAGTCTAAAAGCCTTCCTTGATAAGTAGTCTATCCAACATTATATTTTTTTTCAATTGGCACCAGGAGTTCCTGAGATTAGCGCGTTCAAACAAATAAAAAAAAAACAAACGGGGTGAGCTAAATAAAACCGTTTAAAAACAAACAAACTCTTCAGCTTTATAAATGATTTTAGGTACGGAACAGTTGTAGAGAAGTAGTAAGCATTCTTATATTTAATTTTACATTCAGAAGATAGAAATATCAACTGTACCCGACCGATAGAATCACTTTTTAGATTTGAATATTTTGGGATAGATACCTACCTACCTGTCACGAATGGATAACGTGTACCCAAAAAGGTTTCTTATTCTGTTACATTTTGTTCTGACCGTATTATTTAATATCTTAGTTGGTCTAAATTGCGGTCCATTATTTATATCATTTAATGTAATAAAGAATGAATAGTCTATATATAAGACGTTAAAAGATGTACACCAAAAAGCAATTTACATATCTTATATTTATAAACCAAATTGGAAATAGGTATTTTCAATTCACTCACACGATATATTCTTTCATCCAATCAACAAGTTTACCTCCCAAAATTCGGTCAGAAGTTTCACAAACAGAGGCACTTCTGGTCCTCAACCTTCTCCTTGCCTTCAGCACTCTTTAACCTGTAAAGAGGTCTAATTTCTTTGAAAGAGCCTCTCGTCACGGATGTTTTCGTTTTCTCTTTTAAACTTGTAGATTAACCAAGTTAACGTTGTACTGTACGTGTATGTGTACATGATATGTCCTAGTTACATTTAGTACATGTTAGTATATTTGTCAATTAAAATGTTTGATTGCATGATGACGTCAGAAAAATTATCTATAGCTGCGATGTAGTAATAAGCTTCTTAGTGTAATTCACTATAGTTTATTTCATATCTTTATTTTCTTCATGGGCTTGTAGTCTATTTTAACCGCCATCAAAGAAATAAATAGTTGGCAGAACAGCTTGCAGAACACAATGATAAATGCGTTTTGTTTTATTATTCCTTAGAAAATAGTGCTGCCTATCATTTGTTTGCTCTGGATTTAACAACTTATTTTTGTGACTGATGTGGTTTTAGCATAGAGAACACTTTGGTTGGAAAAATGGACGATGCATTGTTAATTCGCGGAACGAACCCGGTTAATTTGCAAAGAAACAGTCACATACTATTTTGGGGAACGGCGAGCATAATTATAGGCAATATGGTACTAACGCTAAACGCTACACATTAACTATTTTTTAGTTGTATCTAAATAACTGTGACCACTAGTTAGACACTGTTAAGGGCTTCAAACACTTTTATTTTAGAATATAATGGAAATATTTTAGAATATAATGGAAATACTTTAGAATATATTTTAATATTTTAGAATATAATGGAAATATTATAGAATATAATGGAAATACTTTAGAATATATGGAAATATTTAAGAATATAATGGAAATATTTTAGAATATAATGTTGATGAAATAAAGATTTTTACGTTTTTGTATGTGTCACTATCGTATGTTTATTTTCAGTATTATCTAATGTTATTTACTGCTGTCCATTAAAAAAATGAATAAAGAGTGGAGAACTTAAATGTTTGAGTTCTCCATTCTTCATAGCACTATTCTCAATACGCATTTACATTCAGCTCACGGGCCCCTGACAGAGGTCACGTAAAAACGACCATTTGTCATCGCAGCGGAGGGCTAATTGTTTCAGCCTTTCATTATTACCGTGAATCGGGCCGGCAACACGAAACTTTCAGGGATTGGCATTTAGCCGCTTTTTGGAGTTCAAGAATTGTCATGAATCAAGAGTGACGTTTTCAGAAGTTAATTAATTTAAAGGTGTCGTCAAAGGCTTAAGACACTTTGAAAGCGCATTGAAATCGCGATGGAGAAGTTTTGGGAGTTATTAAGAAGCTTACATTCATAGAATCGTATTTATTTGTTGTTGATATTTTCAGAATCAAGTTTTACCGACTAAGTTCTTAATAACATTTTCGAGTCATGAAATATGAAGATATTTCTTGACTTGAAATATGAAGATATATATATACATATTTATAAATACACTTTCAGGATGACTGCACTCTACCTGATGGTAAGGGGTCGTGAGGACCACATGAGGTCGTTAATTGCTACGATGCCATTTTCCTGAAGTTAAGATGAGGGAGGAAAACATGAGCTGAAAGAAATAAGATATACAGGAATTTCTTTCAGTTTAAGTATTACATGTATGCTTACATGAAACCTATATGTAAATACTATTTACATATTCTCGTCCGTATGAGCGCGCCCAAAGAAATCTCTACAGACAATATAACTGTTACAGGTGTCGAGATACCTCGTCGCTGTCTCAAGGGGATATTATTGCGACTTGTAGTCACGTAGGAAAACTGTTTACATTTACTTATCTCTGAGCTTTGTACCAGAACTCTACATATGATACATTCCCAAAATAATGTTATGTTTTGGTTTTCGTTAATGATTGAAAATTAAGTATTCTCTAGAATTTATTAATATTACCTGACTCTTTCATCATAACTTACCTTTAACCCGGCCTAAGGTACAACTTTTTTAATTACGATTAACGAAAAAGTAAAAATGTTAATGTTACCCAAGACACAGCGCCCCGCACATACTTTAAAAAAAATAACGTCATTTGATATACTCTACGAACATAGACAAGAACATAGACATATAGAACAAGAACTAACGTAGTTAAAACAAGAATTCAAACAACCATTTTTTAACTGTGTCATTCGAAACAGAATATTCATAGGAGGAATATCCAATAACATATTCAAGGTTATATTTATAAATCGGAAATAGGTACACGGGAATTCACTCAATATTCGCTGCATGCATGCTGGCTTCGGGCTGATTTGTCCATATTTTTAGATAAGCAAGTGAAGACTAGGGGACTGCCAATTGGAAAACTTCCTTATGACATAATAATCTTTACTAAGAAAGAAGAGAAAGAAAGAAAAACGTTCATTGACCTCGATATAAACAAGTATACGACAAGTTACAATAATAATACAGATAAAAGACACGATAAAAAAGCGTCGATGGCCGAGTGGTTAAGGTCGTTGCTTGCCGTGCGAGAGGCCGCCAGTTCAAACCCCGCCACGTACCAAATTTGTTTTTCAAATTTGAAATTCATATGTACCTATCATTCGACGCTATAACGGTGAAGGAAAAACATCGTGAGGAACCCAGCACACCTGAGAAATTTTCAACGGTGTGTGAAGCCATGTCAGAGGCCTACGGGCGGTTTAAAACCTCTGACACCAGGTTGTTCATCAACCATACGATAAGAAGAAGAAGATAAAACACACAAAACTCTACAAAAACACACAGATAGAGAAGTAAAAACAAAGAAATATCAGTCACAGACACAGACTAAAAGAAGTGGTCATCGAGGTCTTTCAAATATCATTACTTGTGTTTAAGTAATGTTAAGTGAATTCACGATCTATTTATCTCATGAATACACAACTATAAAGAAATCAAAACATGTTTTTCCCTAGCTGAGACAACAAGCAACATGATTGCGACGTAAATTAGGGTTTACATGTCCTGCGTAGTTTGAATAACCTTTGAATATCAGTATGACGTCTCTGAAATAAATTTAGTACATATGATTTTTAATACAAAAATACAAAATGGCCGACTATTACTTTCACTAAAATGCTATAATTAACTTGTAATTTTGTTGATATTAAAATAGTAGTAATATCAATGGAATTATCAAAAAAAATTCGTCAACTGGAATCTATACTCAGTAAAAATATTTTTTATATTAAACTATAAAACAGGTTTCAACGACACGGGCAACACAGTATTTGTCCCTTGGCCTACGTCTGGCAGACGAAGGTGCATTTTCAATTCAATGCGGGGAATTCGTATCCGTCGTACGAGAGCTCTTCCAGGCCATATTTATTTAAGCCTTTGATCTAGAGGGTCTTGAACTGAATACATTGTAGTAAAGTGCAAGGAGTTTAATGGATACTTTAGTAATAATACAATAATAATAATAATAAAAGATATTTACACAAAACAATAAAGAAAACAACATGGAACACAAGATTTATCAATGGTCAACTAGGTCCCAGCCTCAGCATATGCCACAACGACATCTAACTTAGTACTTAGTTTTTAATCTTTTGTAAATAAATACTAAATTGGTGTAATAAAGTACAGTGTTTACAAATCATACAATTGAGGTGTATAGCTGTATTTTTTTGCATGTCAGTCTGTCTGTTTTGGGCTACTATAGAGTATCCCTAGTTTAAATATAATTATTTTATATAAATAAATATTACACAACATCACATACATTGATCTGATCCCGTGGTAAGTAGCTTATGTACTTGTGTTACAGGTATCAGAATCAACACTGGATACAAAAATACTTAAATATACTTAAGACACACCCAGACACGGAACAAACACCGATGTTCGTCACGCAAATACTTGTCCCGGGTGAGAATCGAACCCACGACTCTTGGAACCGTAGGTAGTGAACTTTTAGGGGAGCTAGTATTAGGACGTATAAGTTTTATAATGCGCGTCTACCAACTTGAATAATTCAATGCAATAATTGTTTTATTTACATTATTATTAAAACTCAACTTCTACCATCATTAAAACTCAATTTAACGAAAAATATATCCAAATTACGACATCTTATCTGGGATCCTGAATAAAGTATTTTCGCTCACAAACTTCCCAAGTTATAATAGCAAACGTTATGGAGTTACCGTGTAGGGTTGAGAAGTGTGAGGTGTCTTATGGGTATTGCAAAACATTTTAAAAGAGAAAAATTACAATTACTTGTAGCCTTTTTACTAGATCGCGTTAATATTATTTTAATATTTGGATAACTCGCGTAACTGAAATAAGAGGTAATAATATTATCTGAAACGCATAACTTAATTCATACATAGGTTAATCTAGTAAATTACTATACGTATGCATGTTCTTTTACCATGATGTATTATAGCTTTTATGTGGAATAGATTTATTAGTCATTTTATATAGTTCATAAATCATGATACCCATTGAAAAGGGCCTTTTCTGTTGGAATGGAGAAGAAAGACCTAGGAGCTTTTGTCTAAATAAAATGGCGAGTATTTTAGACAATATTTCCAATGGCCAGATACATACAAACATAGGCGTCCATAAATCAACTCCAAACAATGTAAATAATGAATCATTCCTGCTTACTAAAATTCGAAATAAGTATGTCCTAAATATTTTTTGACCTATCAGAACTGTTATTCATGGCTATATTATAGCTAACATTAAGATAGTATTACGATATTACACAGCTGGCTTAGTGTCCATGCTCACACTGTATAATAGTTTGATCAAAAAGTTTTACTTTAAATGTCTAGTGTACATGCAGTTCGAAATTTGAATTAAAACTTACGGTCGCTGAGTTATTTCACATCAGCGTTGTTCTCGTTGAGTTATCCATCAAGTTGTCAGTGAATCTCAGGACTTTCCCAAGCCATATTCCGTATACAAAATAGGACCGGCGTGGCAACCCTGCGCGAGTCCATCCACACCTCCTCAGGTTTAATTAAGTTGCGCAACTTCTCCGTCGAAATTCACAAGATTGCGGACATCGAAACCTGCGCTCATAATAAATAATGCGCTATCAGTGGCCGCAGATTCTGTTTACGCCCCAACTTGCGATAAAGAAGTGCCAATAATTATTAATTGGGCCTATTTTGATATCTTCCCCGCACAGTTCAGCCGGTGGGATAAGTTTTCTTCAAGGATTTTCTTACAACGTCGAACTTGGATTATCTGCAAATGTATTGCCGATGTTTAATAGTAGGAGCAATTTTATTTTGAAATATGTTCACTGACTTGTCCGCTATTTTTGAGTTTAGTTGCACTGATGTTTGAAAACTTAAAGTGGTCGCGATTAAGGTTAGAAAAGGTCGGACGGTAACTTTCCTTTTCATCAATATTAAAAGTGGTAGAAATACCAACTTAAAACGATTAACCGTCATTTTCTCGAGGTTACAACACTCATATGCTTGCGTGTCTCCAATCACCGAGGTTAAGGCTTACCTCGTTACGAAGACACTCCTGAGTCGAAGCAATCAGCCGCGCCGATTGGGATCCGCGTCTCTACCGGCTCAGGACATTGCCAATCACAGCACACCGCTGCAACACGGATTAACATTAATGAAATGACGTCTTTACACAAGTCTTGTTTTGAAGGTACCTGTGACATGTGTTTACCCGTGTGCGTCAATAGACGGCGGTGTACCTACTGAAAACTGTCAGCGATGCTAAATCGCGGTAGTGATTGTTTCTGGAATTTTTTTAGAAGTTCATGGAGTTTATTGGCATGGTTTGTTATTTCAAAGATTAACCGTAAACTTTAAGATAAATATACATACATAAAACGTGTCTATCCCCAGTCAAAACTCTTGCGAAATTAAAGATTTAGTCTTTCATAACTATGACTCTGATGAACTTGTCAACCATAGAAGTAAAATGACCAAGGCCTTTTTAACTCAATGTGATCCTCAACGTCCTTTTTCTCTTCTGAGAACAACTGTATTTAATACGTCACTTTATTAGACGTAGTTCTCTTTCAAATTCAGTAAAAACATCCCGGCCAGTCCATTAATCTTCTTAATGGCACGAAGAATAACGCATCTGGTCCCTGAATCCGTCCCTGGGATCCGGTGTTCAACAGGTCGATTGAGTCCGGTCCATTTAACGGGATAGACGAAACTAGTGGTTACAAAGCAGTCTTAATGAGACTCTGGCGATTACTGTAATGTGAGGTTTTATCTCTTTTGCAGCAATCCGTTTCAATGTGATTTAGCTACGGTTAGAAAGCTGTTCTAATGTTTAAATTTAACTTAAATTTCTCTAAATCGTTATCAAATAATGATGTGAGTGAGTCTCGTCTATAAAATCCATACTTATATTTCATTTGCTGCACTAGTTATCTATGATGAGTTCAGGTGGTATAGCAAGCGATTTGTAATGACAGCTTGTGCCATATATCATCAGCCCACTTCCGTACGCAGTGGACGTACATATAGAAATAAAATGGGCCTTGATCGTCTTTTATTTTTCTGGCAACATTTATACCTTTGACTCTTAAGCTACTACAGCTACTTAATGAAGTAGCTGTTAAAGGCATCAACGTTCCCCCACCCCGGAGTAATATACCATTGTGAAGAATAACTGCTTTTATAACGGTACCGTGTAAATGAAAACGTTACGGCAAGTAAATCGCCTTTTTCGCGGCCGCTGGTAATCTGCTAATGATTAAATTTCATTCCGTTTTCTTAACGCGCAATTTCGTTTCGATTTCCACAGAATTACGCGCGTTTTCCGGGGAGATGTTTTTTTTTATTTCCCCAACCGCGCTGGGTTATTCGTTAGCTCGAGGAAATGGATCGATTGGTTAATTTGTGACGTGGAAAATATTTTTTATTGCTTTATTAACGGTCGGTTGATTAGATTTGGTACTCTCGATTATAGTTTGGTTACGTAACAATTTACATGAAAGCCGCTCTATATAGATGTGTATAGAATACTTTGTACGTAGCACAAAGTGTTGTAGATTATTATTTTGGTATTTTTTTTATATAACACACATTTTTTTTTGATTTCACAAGTCATATTAATGTGATGTTATTGAAACTCTTTGGATAAATAACAGTTTGGTGTCGTTAATTTTCCATTTATAAGGAAGCACTGCAGATGTCTGAAGGATCATATTCAAAAACTGACATTATCTAGTCCTACCTGATATTAAGATACCTACTTCCTTCCTTGTAAATGTTTTAAAAATGTTGCGTTCCATTACTATAAAAGTTTTTCTTTCGGCCATGGTCACTCGCAATCCAGTCGACACGTCGAGAAGTAAGTAGTTATGTGATTGCTACTCTTTTAAACTCGTGTAGAACCATATAGAATAGTTCTTAATGATTATTTCGTTTCGTTATTTTGTTTCGTTTTTATTTTTCTTTGTAACAACCAAAACGAGTCATTACTAACTGTAGTTTGTAAGCAATTGTACCTACTAACAAATATGGATGTAAGAGAAATCCGAAATAAATGATTATTATTATTATTATTATTATTATTATTCATTTGTGTTCACTTACATCGAAGACTTAGTAAAGTGTTTATTGCCGTTACCATATTTTTCTTCGCTTTAATTTATTGATTACTTTTACAAAAGGGGTGGATCCCCTTTTATGATAATGATTACTATTTTTTATATTTATAGATACATTATTTAGTAAATACTACTATAACTGCTTCGTCCTTGAGATGCTGAACTTGCGAGTACAAAGGATAAGACAGCGGAATAACTAATTCCGTGAAATGATTTGCGGTTTTGCGGCCGCTCGCCGCAACAGAGCGTTCGGGGGGATGGTACAAACATACGATGCAATTATATATTATTACTTTTATTAAAGCGGAAGTTATGGTAAGCTAATATTGAAAATCACCTTAATCTTTGTGAAATACCGAAGATTTCATCCTTCATAAAATTTTGACAAACTAAAAGTACAGTACGTATACGAGTTCTTTGGCCACATAACCAGGAACGAGCGCTCGATCGAGAGGCTAGTGGTTCAGGGCCACGTGAAGGGCAAGAGATCCAGAGGTCGATCGCCTACCCGATGGACGGACATTATAAAAACAGTCACGCAAAAATCAATAACTGAGTGTTCTCGCAACGCAATGAACCGCCAGAAATGGAAAACTATTGCCAGGAAGGCAATTCATGCTAAGAAGACCGACGACGACGCAACCTCCTAGTATCATCGAAGCAACCACGACCACTCTGCCAAGAGTGTACGACTGAGAAGAAGAGTATACGAAGTTTTGTCTACATAAAGGGCTGAAATATATGAATGTAGACTTGCCATTCCATACAACAATGTTTAAAATGGGTCTACATAGTGATTACCAACTCCGTCTTCTCTGTCGCTTCACTCTTGGCCATCATTCGACGCTTTAACGGTGAAGGAAAACATCGTGAGGAAACCAGCACACCTGAGAAATTTTTCAACGGTGTGTGAGGCCATGTCAGAGGCCTACGGGCGGCTTAAAAACTCTGACACCAGGTTGTTCATCAACCATACGATAAGAAGAAAAAGACTCTTGGCAGAACGGTCGTGGTCACGTCGAGGCGTCCACAATATTAGTGTTAGGGGCGGACATAGCTTTCTTTACGATCTCTCGCCATCTTTCTCTGTTTACTGCTGACTTTTCTAAATATTATGAGTTGTAATTGTAATTTTTTTCAAAATTAATATTCACATTTAGTGTTCCTTTATACTAAAGATAATATTATTTTGCCGGCTCGGTGGAACAGTGGTTAGTGATCCTGGCCGTCGGTTTGAAGAGTCGATTCAATACCCACTCGGGACAAATATTTGTTCAATGAACATCGGTGTTTGTCCGGATGTGATTATGTATTTACAAATGTATTATATACTAGCTGTGCCCGCGACTTCGTTCGCGTGGACTACAGGATTTAACATATAAAAGTTTATCCTGCTAACTCTCGTTCCCGTAAGAATTTTTCAATATCCTGTTTCACCTAAGCTTTAAGTTTATTATGGTATCGCATGTCAAATTTACAGCATCTAACTTCAGCGGTTTAGATTTTTCATTCAAAAGAATTTTCCCGATTATTCCCGTTCCCGTGAGAATTTCGAGAATTCCTTTCTTAGTGCACCTTAGGTACCACCTAAGCTACGTCCGGTCCAAATTTCAAGTGCCTACGTTTAGCCGTTTAGGCTGTGCGTCGATAAGTCAGTCAATCCTAGTATTTGGCAAAGGTCCTTATAAAATTATACTATCTATTCTTCATCAGTATCTGTTATCGCCCTGAAAGAGTATATCATAAAAATGTGTCAAAAACAATGTTTCCGCGAAACGTCAATGACTGAAGAAAATTAGTTTTGACACAATATTCACTCAATAATTCCGGCAAGATGGTGACTTTGATTCGTCTGTCAACAAATTTTGAATTTAACAAAATACTCGACAATCCGAAATTTGCGGATATATGTTGTCGACTCGAAATCATTATTTTTTGATGTTTTATTATTCATGTAAGGTTTTAATCGAGTCTACCGTACCCCTTGACAAAATTATTAATATAGAAGATTACTTTGGAGCAAAATTACCTCAATGGGAGCAAACATCTAAATCATTAAAACGATTTTTATGGGTAAACTATAAAAGGTAGACATATGCTCTCGCGGACTTTTTTAAAGATAATGTTAAAATGAACAATTCATCCATAGAGCATTTTTGTATAACTTTAACTATATGCTCAGCGCACGCCACGGAAGGCCTCAGAAACGATACTTTCCCCGTTTTTCAAACATTTTCGGTTACTCCCCCACAACTATAGGACCTAGCGTGATATTATATAGCCTATGTAACTTCTGAATAATGCAGCTATCTAATGGTGAAAAAATTATTGCAATCGGTCCAGTAGTTTTTGAGTTTATTCATTACAAACATACAAAAATACAAATCTTTCCTCTTTATAATATTAGTATAGATGTATACCAGTGTATGACGCCTATAGTTCAAGCTCTGCTTAGTTTGGGGTTAGAATTTAGATGACCGTGTGTGGAAATCTCCCAGGTTATTTTATTTAAATGCCCGCTACGTCAATATTTCATCACTTAAACCCCATCTGGGGCATTATTCAACTGTTGCGTAACTGATCTTAAGCTGGGAGTGACGAGCTCCGACTGGCTACGTACTATTTACGTCGTAGCTATTCGAGTTTGTTTGCAAATGCGACAGAACTGTTAATTCTGTTGCGAAGTACGAGAGGTCGTCGTAATATTTTTAATTTTAAAACTGCTAATGTGAGTCACTAAACTGTAATATCCTTTACGATGATATTAAAATATAACGCTCGGGAAAAGAAACAAGCTGTTATTTTATGGTATAGTTTACTAGTTTTGAACAAAAAAAGATAGACCAACGGGGCAGTCAGAATAAATACAACGAAATTTTAGATGCAGTTTTACTCGAAATTTAAAACCGTAATCATCAATAGGTGGATTCACACTGCACATTTTATGGCAGTTTATTATTTTATTTATTTACTAGTGACCCGCCCGCGGTTTAAAAAACAGCATCAAAATCCATTGCGCAGTCTTAAAGATTTTAGCAAACATAATGACGATATAGGGACATATAAAGCGATTATGTTTTATACTATGTAGTGATAGCGAATTTAACAAATGTATTATGATCGTTCGCTCTACGTCTACCACCCGCACTATTCCCGAGCGACAATTTCGCGAGCACTGTTTAACTCTTTCAGTTAGTTCGCTATAAAACTGGATAGTAAATGGTAATTCCGCTGTTGCATGCAACACTAAACGGGTTTGCGAGGAGGGACGACGATGAACGCGACACGATTTCACAACGAGAGGATTGCCGTTCTGCTGTTACGACGGTTTTGAACTATTCCACTACGTTTCTAGTAATGTACCTCGCTTGCAGCTGACTACAATGTTGATAATGCCCGTTTTATGCTACCGAGCATTTTGTTTTGTTTGTTACCAAACCTAAACAAATGTTTGGTAACAAACAAAACAAAATTAGATATTGAATAGTCGTGTAAAATATGTGTTGATCTATCGGTCAAGTGTCATTTTTATAGCTTGATAGATTTGAAGTTGGTCACGCAAAAACTAACTTAGACTAGAGTACTTAGACTACTAGAGTTTCTTGCCGGAGTCTTCTCGGTGGAATCGGCGTTCTAAACCTGTTGTTGAATCTTATTATTAATAGTGTGACGATTTATAAGTGCATGTGAATTTTCTACATAAATAAAGGCAATTTGATTTGAATTGATACATTCCTGAACTCAACATTTCAGGTTTCAGTCTCACCTGTAAGTAAGCTTTACAGGTCATATCAGAGTCCTCGTAACTCGTCGACCAACCTCAATAAGATTAGTGAAAAAGGTATTTTCGAATACTAAAACAATAATTAGATCTGATCTGATTGATGATTGAGATGATATTCGGCATTTAGACTTTTGGTCGAAATTCATATAAGAGAAAACCATGCGATGCCATTTCAGCCAATAAAGTCCAAAGACATGTTGTATCGTCACAACATAACTACAAACTTCCATTGTTCAAACACACGTGCTCCATACGTATGTATATCCTAAATTGAATCATGGATAACCTAAGCAATAGTGCAGCTCTCGTCGGTGTTTACGCTTCAACAATCTGTGGCAGGCTCGTGTAGGCTACACATAGGTAAATGTAAGCAATGGATGCTTGTATGCACATGTCCCCACACTAGACCCGGGTTTAGTAGGCGCAGTAGTTCCCAAACTGTCAGTTTGGAGTTTTATATAAGGTATTGTTTAAGGGTGTATTCAATTCACCACTTAATGATTGTATGTAAGCGTACGTATACGTAAGATTTATATCGCTATATAGAGATTACAAATGATCGGACTACTCAGCTCCGCTGTCATCTTCGTTAGATTTGTTCATGCTACGACATTGGGACCGTAGCACTACGCCGCTACGAAACTGCATATAATAGTGGAAGCACAGAAGTGTGACTGGCGTCGGACTAGATTGACTAAGCCGCGAGGGGAAAGAGTAATTTCGCTAGTATATTAGTATAGTAGCTACTCGTACTTGAAATCTCTTGAATATCAGTGCAGTTGTGCTGTTATGGTTTACAGCGGTGTGGTGTGGTACGTGTCTATTGTCGTAGCATGACCTTATCTCTTGTGAAGAAGTGAGAAGGTGTGGTCTTCTGTTCAAATTTTAAAGTGTATTTGAAGACATAAATCGTGCTTTATGCATCCCATGAATAAAAGTAGAGTATGAACGTTCGATGTTATCCACGTGCCAGAGTAGAACTTTGAGAACCTCCGTTGTAGGTGTGCCTAACTTAGAATGTAGACAACATTGGACACCAGACAAATAGTCCATATATACAATGTTAAACTTTAGGTATAATCATGTTTTGTTTCTATCAGGATTAATTTAAAAAAACATACATTCAAATATTGTTTTACATACCTACTGAAAACTTTTGAAGTTGATATAGAAGTAAACATTTCAATTTCAATCAAAACCAGCCTACCAGTTGTCACCTCCAAAATTATACAAAAGACGATCCTAGCACGATGTTGCAACGCGCAAATTTAAACCGTTACATTGGAGCGATAAAGCGCAAATTGGCTTATCTGTGTCCCCGAGAGCAATAATCAGTTTACTAACCATATTCAATTAGGAGGCAACAGCCTGAAAATGTAGGGAAACATGGAAATAGATTAATTCTAGTGGACACATGTTGAGGTAACTTTGTTTCTGGTTTAATGGCGAGAGTTACGCGGAGCTACTAGTGTTTTAGCGACTTGATGGGCCGGAGTGGACGCAACTAAGTCAATGTGTAACCGCGGATGTTTTAGTGGATAATGGACAACATCCGGAAGTGGGGGCAAAAGCTTTTCATTGGTAACGGAGCCATTGGAAGTTTTAACTCATTTACACCGATTGGGCTCTAGACTGCCTTGTTTTTGTTTAGAATATCATTTCATTACTCGACGTATTTAATGGGTTTTTTTGTTCATTTTTCACCAAAGATAAAAAAAAAAATACACTCACAGGCACAATTAACCGCCCACCTTTAAAATTCGCCTCCCTGATAGTTTTGGTTTACTATGGCTTATCAAGTGTTTTGTTTTTTGTTAAGTGGGTAGTCTTGCAATAAATTAAACACCTATACCCTCATTTGGTTTCGTTAATTTGTGACAATGACGAGTTTTTGGTACATAGTCGTTGTTTGACATTATTGCAGTTGTGTTACTGTGTGTTCATTTCCTGTTCTTTTCTGCCGTAGTGTGTTTTTATTGTTTAATTTGGGTTTGTAGTGTTAGCTTGTTGTTTGTGACTGCAAAAAATGCCACCCGATGCAACTGGTGTAGCCAGGGCAGTTGCCTTTACTGACGCTGAGTACAGCCAACGTCGCATCCC
Organism: Maruca vitrata; assembly: GCA_039566165.1. Taxonomy (NCBI): domain Eukaryota; kingdom Metazoa; phylum Arthropoda; class Insecta; order Lepidoptera; family Crambidae; genus Maruca; species Maruca vitrata. The sequence goes on along the minus strand of CM076919.1, from coordinate 15,033,456 downwards.
TCGTGCACTCGGTGTACCACGAACTGCCATACGGGATGCCATCAGACGATTTCGGGAGACAGGTTCATACACCCTCAGGCCAGTTCAAGGTCGACAGCGATGCACTTCGGCTCGAGAAGACCGCTTCGTTGTCGACAACGTGTTAAGAAATCGCTTTTCCACCGCTACTGAAGCCCAAATTCGTCTTTTTGAAGTACGAAACCTCAGTGTTAGTGGACGTACGATAAGAAGAAGACTGGCAGAAGGATATCTGAGGGCGTTTCGTCCAGCTCGCGCCCCAGAACTGCTTGCACAACACCGTAGAGCTAAACTTGCTTTTGCGCGAGAATATGCTGAGTGGACTGTACAAGAATGGAAGGTCATACTGTTCTCAGATAAGAGCAGATAGCCTTAAAAGGTCCAGATGGATGCCAGCCTGTCTACAGACGCCCAAATTAAAGGTTTGCTCCTTGCGCTATATCGGAAACAGTGGGTTACAAAGAAGGCTCTATTATGGTTTGGGGAGGCATCACTTACGAGGCTCGTACCGACCTTGTATTGTTTGACAGAGGCAGTGTAAATGCTTAAAGATACGTGGAAGAAGTTCTCCAAGGACATGTCATACCATTCGCACCATTTATTCGTGACAACGTTAGATTAATGCATGACATGCACGTTGCTATACCGCAAAATTGGTTACTGAGTACCTTAATGAGACCGAAATTCAAGTTTTGCCATGGCCAGCACGCAGTCCCGACCTCAACTCAATTGAACTCATATGGGACAACTTCAAAAGACGTATTTGAGCGAGAGTACCAGCCCCAACGTCTATTGGAGAGCTCAAAACGGCTGCGGTAGAGGAGTGGCACATTATTCCCCAATCAGATATCCAAGATGTCATGAATGGACTATCATACCGGCTCCTAGAAGTCATAAGAGGTAGGAGGAGCAACGCCCATTATTAAATTTTAATATTGTTTTACTTTGACCTTCTTTTTTCTCAAAATTCGAAATTTACATTTTTCGTCGATACTTCGAAAATATCGATTTTTGTAATAATGCCCTATTAAACGACTTTTTTTAAATCAAACCTTCGTTTTATTTTTAGCCTTAAATTAAGTTTATAACGGATCATTCATAAAATGTGGTTTATGTTTGGACATTTCCGAAAATTTAAGCAAATACAAGGTGGGCGGTTAATTGTGCCTGTGAGTGTATTTAAATTCTAGTAATCAAACCATCACAGTGTTTTATTCCTGATGTATAAATGAAGAAAAAAAATCCCATCATTTCCATTATACAAAGACCCCTCATTTTGGATTGTGACACTTTTCTACGGTTTCGTGTATGTTTTGTGATATACACGTTCCATGGTTTAGTAATTAGTTATGTTCGAATTAACAGGATGAGTGATAAAATTACATAGCTACTTACTACCTTAGTAGTTTACAGATTCGGTTTAGATAAAGTAACTTTCCGGACTGGTTCAATTAATTTTATTAAAAAGAAGTTTATGAATGTTTTTGACTGGCTCGGTGGAACAGTGGTTAGTGACCCAGGTTCATTACCTACAGTTCCAAGAGTCGTGGGTTCGATTCCCACTCGGGACAAATATTTGTGTGACGAACATCGGTGTTTGTTCCGTGTCTGGGTGTGTATTAAGTATATTTAAGTATATTTGTGTATCCACTGTTGATTCTGATATCTGTAACACAAGTGCTAAAGCTACTTACCACGGGATCAGATCAATGTATGTGATGTTGTGTAATATTTATTTATTTATTTAATTACATTACATTTATGTCTACGTATTTTGCTAGGTATAAACACAAAGCAATGGTTGTTGATCTGTTAACTAAAATATTATAATGAATAATTACTGGGTAACAAGTACATATTTATTTAATTTATAATAATAAAAAGATGATTTATAATATCAACTAGAACTAACCTCGTACCTTATTTATTTATTTATTTGAGGACAGTTTACAAGTCACACACTAAAACACATTGATATTAAACATGGTTGGTACAGTTAAAAGTATGTAGTGTGGTCTTAGTTACAAACTGCCACGACAAGCACTAAACGCTTGGAAGCATTGTTAAAAAAATATTAAACAATCAAATGAATAAATCAACCTACTTCAGCAATTACAAAAACTTTAAGGGCGAGTTTCACCATTTGACAATAACCGGAATTTGCTTGTCAAGCTGAAAAATCTGTCAAATCGCATACAATTTCGAGTGATGAAGTAATTTTTAATGTTCAAGTTGAGTTGATGTAACTCACCCTTAGTAAGCAGAAATAACTTTAAGGGAAAAAAAAACATGCAAATAACCTATAACTCGATAAGGTACTTATGATGACAAAATTTCTAATAACATTCTCTTAAAGTCTGTGGACTTATGGTTAATATCTAAAGCAGAGTTTTTAGAACAAGCACCGAACTGACTTTGCAATCTGTCTAATGGAGAAAAATGTCCCAAATTACTTTTGAAGGATTTAGGTGAAAACAATTTAAAACGGGAAAACCTAGCGAGTTTACGAGGTATAGAAAAATTAATTTGTTGTAACAGATGATTACAATCTATGATACCATTAATAATTTTGTGTAAGAACAATTGATCCAAAAGTAGCCGCCTTTTTTGTAGACTTAGGATATTGAAATGTGATAAACGTTCATTGTAGGAAGGTAGTTCTTTTGCCAAATTATGTTGAAATGCTAAATGCCACATAAATCGTTTTTGTACAGATTCAATGCGCTTAATATGTACTTCATAACGTGGAGACCATATCACGCTGCAGTATTCTAAGGAGGAACGTATTAAGGCGTTATAAATAAGAATTTTTGAAGACGGAAGCTTAAAGCTTTTTATATTTCTTATTATAAAACCAAGAGTTTTAAAACATTTATTAATTAGTTTATCAATATGAACGTTAAAATTCAGTTTTTTATCAAAATGTATGCCTAGATCGCGAATCTCAGAAACTTCATTTATATCATGTTCGTTAATTTTGTATTTATAAGAGATAAATTGTTTTTTTCTAGTGAAACGAATGAAGTTACATTTCCTAATATTTAAGTACATTCGATTGGCGTCACACCAGGTAACAAATCTGTTTACGTCCTCCTGTAGAAGCAAGCAATCCGATATGTCTCTTACATGTCACCTTAGAACTCTAAGGTGTAGCTGTCAACTTTAGAATCTATTCATGGATATCTTAACGGTTTTGAAGCAAAACATCGGATAACAGATAGCAATATAAATCTCTTTGTAAGCGATATCGCCAACATGCCGGGGACAGATACTAAGCGCGCAATTTATTTTACTTTCATCTTTTTCACAGCTTCATCACATCCCAATATCATTAAAGGGACACCAAACAAAAAACTCGCCCTCGATAATATTTTTATTATTTTTAAAAGACTCCGTGATCTAATCTCTTGATGACTAGCGGCCCAGATTATAGGAGGAGGGTTGTAAGCGAAAAACAACCGCAAGGCCCTTCCAGTTAGGTAGGTATTCGTTTGTCACGCCCAATTTCCCTGCTAACAGAGGTTCGTGAGCGCTGGGCTGTGCACGGCGTAAGTATCCAGCTTAACTTGACCCGTGGAGGTCCACGTATGATCCCCGAGATTAAACAGTCCCAAAAGAAATGCGGGGGACGAGGTAGGTCAAGCCCGGCTGGTGTAATTGCACGTACGTAGGTAGAATGTGCCGTGCTACCGGAGCGAAAACCGCAACTCTGACAAAACAGAGGACATTTGTCAGTTCAAGAGTGGAGTTTTCATTAACGGTTGTTGCATTTGAGGTCGGTCAGCCCTAGTTTAGGGATTTCAACGGGTTCCAGCGAGGGTTTGTTATTTGAGGGTCAATTGTACGGACTTTGGATGGAATCTTCACAAGATTTAGCGTAAATCTTATTTCTCAATATTTGCTTTTAACTTACCAGCCAGATTACTTTAAGTTGACAATTAGACTGAGTTTTTAGATGTTGCAATAGTAGGAGAAATAATAAGTCAGGTCATGTCATGTATGACGTACTGCCATACTGTGAGGTGAAGAAGTGAAGTTGTACTTGTAAATAGGACTTACATAAGCATAAACAACACTTATAATTTGGTTCAACCAAAAGGTAGCTATAAGATAAAAAGCTGTAATTAATAAGCTTTGTTTTTAAATTTACAAAGACGATGAAAGGATTATATCGGTCTGTATGATTCCACAATCATAGCGCACAACTGAGTGCACCAGATACACGAAGTTTGTCAAATTAAGAAGACGTAATACGCCCCCAGGATGTCAATCCAAGACTTTAATTCCTTTGCGTGGCACTTACCATCGATTGACCGACGAGTCTCTGCTGACATAGATAAACTAGTCTTTGCTTAGATAGTCAAGCACACAATCAATATACCAAAGCTAGTAAAACAAAGTTGGTCAAAGCTGCCGCCACTTGTTGCGATCACTTGGCGGTTGGCCAAAGGAATTAGTTGGTCGCATTATGGGCGCGATTAAACGTGTTACCAGACCGACTCGGATAGGGTACGTGTGGCCCAATTTCATTATGCAGTATAAGCAAAGTGCATGTAATATAATAAAAAACTGTATAGTGTATAGTTTTACTATTATTATAAACCCAAACTGTATGTCTTGGCTTATTTACAATTTGTAACATGATTGTCGCTTAAAAAGATTAACTATCGAGTTTCTTGCCGGAGTCTTCTCGGTAGAATCGGCGTTCCAAACCGGTGTGTAGAATCTTATTAATTTTCTTCTAGCTTAATACAATAAGAATCTTATTGTATTTAGCTAGGACTCGGGTTATACTCACATATAGTATCTACTTAGTATAGAATAAGGTCGCTTCCGCTGTCTGTCCCTAATGTAGGCTTAGACCTTTGACTATGCATTGGATTTAGATGCGGTTTTTTAAAAGATTTTTTTTTCGGGAGGCTGTTGTCTCAGACGGAGAGACAAACAGAGTGATGGAAGAGTAAAGTTTATATGTATAATATACCTGAAGCTATGCGAGGGCGATAGAAATATAAATCTCGAGTACTAGATATATAAAAGTAACTAGTACGGTGAAACAACATAAAATGAGTCGTGGTCTCAGACAATAAGACTCCACTCCGGACTGTTGCACCAACTATAATTATAGGTACAAAACATATATTTTATGAACCAAACTGCGAGTAAACTTAATTGCAGACATATCATGTTAAATGGAATCGTATGAATCCAAAATGCTTTCTCGGAAAATAAGAACACATCATACATCATCATAATTATATGTTTCGTCAAATTCTAGATGTAAAAATGTGTTTGTGAATAGTGGCTCTCTCTGGCACAGGTGCTCCTTGCACTAAACAGAGGAAGTCTACTCTACATTTTTATTTTTTATAAAATGTTTGAGTGATGAATATTTTTATAATTATTATTATTATTTATTTGTATAATTTAATCTGATCTTGTTGTAAGAGCTCTTGTGCTACGTAGGTATTTTAGAATTATCAGTGGAGTACACAAATATACATAAATTTGTAGGCGCCTCAGAATCGGCCAGCTTTTAATTATGGGCTTGTGGGCAGGGTAGTTGAAACTAGAACTACGTTATGTTTCAAATTACTGTAATAACCGGTGATTACTCGCCGAGACACAAAATAATTAGCACACAATGCACTTTAGGTCTTCTAAATTATGATTGGCAGCACTTGACCACAAAAAGACTAACGATGGCTTAGAATATTAGGGATTCGTCGGACCGATGGTGCGCGGACGGGTGCTCGATCTGAAGTCCGTGACTTTCTTGTTTCACCGCCGCACTACCATAGCCTATGACGTTCCACCAGAGCCACAAACATCACTCTTATTCCAAGACATCTGTCACTTTGGTGTTAAAATAGTGAAGCGCCGTCAAATTTATAAATAACACGCCCAGTCTCTACACAAACAGATGTTTATGGCACAGATATTGATTCCAGATGGGGATCGATATTGATACCTTGCGCAAAAGGCAAGGGCTCTACCAAATGCGAATTAGTAATAACAGAAATTGAAGCGGTAAGGTTATTAATAAATAAAAGAAATAATATCACAAAACATCATATATATTGATCTGATCCCGTGGTAAGTAGCTTAAGCACTTGTTTACTGATATCAGAAACAACAGTGGATATTAAAATATTTAATAACACACCCAGATACGGAACAAACACCGATGTCGTAACACAAATGTTTTTTACGGGTGGAAATCGAACCCACGACTCTTGGAACCGTATGTAGTGACTCTGGGTTACTAACCACTGTTCCACCGGGCCAGATTATTGTGATCCAAATTAGTTAACTGATGCGTAACAAACACTTGTTGCCGTAACGTCGATAATTCTCGCCCAAAATGACACGTTGGGTGCCCAAATTGATTGAATTCGATTAGTTGGCGAGATTATGTTATGGAACCAGGTAATCCTGTTTGGGTTGCCGTGGGCCGGTGTTATGATGCCGATTAATTGTTTAACGGTAAACGTTTGGCTTCGGATTTTGCGTTCAGTAGCTACTGCTATCTAAAACTTACGTACGTTAAAAACCCATCGAATTGTTTTTTTCATACTACCGATTTTAGTTCTTAGCGCTACCTCTGGGGGCGCTGTACATTTTTTCACAGACAACTTGTAATAAGGCGGTATCGAGTCTGTCACTTTAAACTCATGGTAGCGCTACAGTAGTTTTGAACATGGTTACGATAAGACCTAAGTTTTAAAAAGATAGAAAGACAAAATCATAATGTTTTGGTTATTTAAATTCACAAGTCACGTAACACAAAAGTGAATTTATCTTTTTGAACAGGCATATTATAATATCTAGCGGCCGCCCACGATTTCGACCGCGTAGAAATGTTTTAGCAGCACTGATTTATTAAAGTAATCTAAAATATACCTTGTAAAGCTAGCTATTTAATAGTGAAAGTCCAGTCAAAATTGGTCCAGGTGTTTCAGAGATAAGCGGGAACAAACAATCAGACAAAAATTTTTTGTATTGTGTTTTTCTCACTGGTATTCGATACAGATTCATACCCATCTGATAAAAAGTATTTTATTAGGTATTACAAACAGACACTTTAATTTTATTTAGTTGTATACATAAATAGAAGATACTTTATACAAACTTGGTATTAAATTATGTTAATATTGCTTCATATTACCGCAACAAATAGGCCATGCCCGCATTTTGGCCTGAAAATAGCCGGCCTACTGGCCGAGTGGTGCTCAATACACCGTTGCGTATACGAGTTGTTTGTCAATTAAGGGGACCGGTGACCGGTATTTGCATTGCGGCAACATTGACGCCTGCACGGGGTAATGAACGGCCGTAACTCAGAGATCGTTCAAACTTTGATCCGTGGACACTGGCAGCGACGGAACTAGGCCTTTATGCGCCCGGTGCGAGCTTTAAAAATTCGCCCTTGAGAAATAAAACCAAATACCTACTGGTCTGTTCATTTCTGCGCCCTCTAGGACCTGCGCCATGTGCCTCGGCACCGCTGGCACCGCCCTAGTTACGGCACTGGACACCGGATACGGAAACCTGAGTGGTTGTTGAAAAGCTTCTTACAAGTTGCTTCTTGACAGAAATCGTATTAACTGATGGTGGGTTGGCTATTTATCGATTTATACAAAAATTTGCGGCCTTGCTCTTACTTGCTTCGGGTATAATATGCAAATCCTCTTGCATAAAACAAAATTTAAAAGAAATATCATAATCCGTTGGTTAGTTTTCAGGATCTAAGCATAGAGGCAGGTGGCAGCAAGGATTTTATCTGAACTTTGACCATTTCTAATTACTGCCGAATAAAGGATTTAGGGCTTCATATAACGTCGTGTTACAGTTTTTGTATTATAATTAAGGAAGAGACATTTCTCCAATGATGAATCTCTTGAATAAGATTAAAAATATCAACAATCCGACATACTGCATATCTTTCTTATACAACTGTATCGCCTGCAACCAATCGTTACACAATAAGAAGTGAAAAAAAAAGCTCGGAAACCTCAACAGAATGAATGATGGCAAAATTCCCCATTGGGTGTTACCGCCAAATAGCCATATCGGGCCGACTTCCATACATTTATAATGCCCCATCTCCAGTAAATCACAGGCTAATCGGTTTATCATGTCGCTCGTTTTAACTCGCCCAATAAATTATTCAGCGGAAGAAAGGAAATTTATTTGTGTACCTGTTTCATTAGGATTTTTCATTTTGACGATGATCCTCGCTATCCGATTCCAACAGTTGCTACGAGCGGAACGTTATTAAAAAAATATGCAATGGCACATAGACAGAACATATTTTTTTATTGAACGTGACGAAACGTAAGAATTAAACTATATACATACAGTACTGTTTATTCTTTACTAGCTTTCCGCCCGCGACTTCGTCCGCGTAGAGACGTTTAACGGGTAAAACATTACTTCCTTATAGCGCAGTCAGTTAAAAAGTAGCCTTTAACCTTTCCTAGGCTCTGGACTATATCTGTACCAAATTTAATTTAAATCGGTCAAGTAATCTATGCTTGAAAGCGTAACAGACAGACAGACAGAGTTACTTTCGGGTTTTATAATATTAGTAAGGATAATGAATTTATTGATTGGTTACTGCAGTCTTAAGTATCGTCCATTCTGACAAATGTTTTTCTCGGGTGAGAATCGAACCCGCATTGCGCAAAAGACATTAGGCTCTACCATATGTGCAATTCAGCCAGTAGGGCCATATGTCAGAAATATACTTTCAGCGTACAATCTAACATGGACCACCTACTCGTCAAAACACTTTAAATTGATCTGACGCTTATAAAACGTCACAAGTTCGAATGTTCACACAACATTCACGTCAAACAATTCTCAAATTGATCTGACGCTGTGGAAAACTTTACAAGTTGTGAAGTAAGTTGATTTATTATTGAGCTTTTGCGTTGGACAGTTAACCTTTGGCGGTGGTTGGCGGAAGGAGTTCCAAAGGTCGCGATAAAGCACACCTTGAACTTTGCCTGAGGCGTAAGGTGCTGGCTTAGGGCGCACTCAACAATCTTTAGTGCTAATAAGGGCCGTACATCCAAAGTTCAAGTGATTTTGGCGATACAAAAGGTTAGAAAGAAAGACGTTAGCGGATATGAGTTTGATTATCTTTTAATGCTTGAAATGTATGCTGAATATAATAGAATAGAATAAACGTTTATTTAGCACAAATAACATGAAATGTAGTACCCGCTTTCGCTTGGCTTCCGGTGAATTTAACATTAAAACCTTCCTCTTCATTCCCTCTATCTATTAAAAATCGCATTAAAATTCGTTGCGTAGTTTTAAAGATTTAAGCGTACATACGGATATAGGAATAGATCAATCGCGAGAATTGATTTATAAAACTATTAAAAAGGAATCATTGTACCTTAGCAAATGTCTAATTTTGTTTGTGTTAGCTATGCCCAAGAGGGTAACATGATGTACTGGAATATGTTTATACCACCTGTATTTTTACATTCATAAATGCAATAAACACTTTTGACTTTGACTTTGAAATCTACTCTATTTTATACATGTAGTGATGTTTAAGCACGCCTATGCCACGTAGTTTCCATATGCGTAAAAGTGTTCCGATCTCGTGTCATAAAAACATATAACGGAACAATCTTGCGGCGCCATTGATACATTTAACAACGCTCATACTTTTATACCGAGTCGCATTAACATTATACTCATCCCAAAAATAAGTGGATGTAGCATTACTAGAGTGCGCCGTGTAATTTCAAAATGTAAAACGACAATCTGGTTGAGAGGAAAATACTCACTGCCAGGCTTGCGGGGTTTCGATTCTTCGGGAGAAAGCTAAACTTCGTAGTTTGTTTTGTCTGTCTGTTTACAAGGGATGGAATACTACTTTCTCAGCCGGTCGAACGGGGGCTTACCTAATTAATCAATAATACGAGCTACATTGTATAGTTCATATGTATAATGTACTTGAATACTTATTTAGGCTCCTCAGGCAAATAACAACGCCCGGGTTTTGGGCTGCAGCCCAAAAAGCCCATATATCGATCCACCCCTGGCCTCACATCTACTATACAACTACACACTACATCATGTATAATTCTTATATCTATCTTAGTGCATTATCAAGATCATAGTATAAAAAAGGTTGAAGAATTTTATATCCAACACTGAACGTCATAGAATTAAAGTGATGTCTCCCAAGCCTGTTCACACACAAAGCTTTTAAAAGTTAGCACTTTTATATACTTTTTGTGAGCCGGGCAGTGACGGATGGCCGGGTGATAAATCGGCTAACACACAAACTTTAAACAATCGTAAATAAATGTTTGTTCGGGGTCCTTTGCATAATTTTACTGAAACCGGACTCGCGATTTGCTTTTGTTTTTCTTTGCTTTATGATGTGGGTAGCTTTGTTCAAATTTTGGATGTAGGGGCCTGTTTGATTACCGTTTTAATTACTGTATAAATAGATATACGAGTATATGAGTATTAATTTATTGCATTGTAACATAACTTTATTTTAAGTTTATGTAAGGAAAGAGAGTTGAGGCCACCAACTTAAATAGGTCTATTGTTGCAATTTAGATACGTAAGTGTGCTGTTGCTAAAATGGCGCATTTACCATTTTGCACAAAAACTAAGTCTTCCTATATATTTAAACTTTTGTTACAAACATTTTACTTGTCTTTTTATCCAAATAACCTATTCTCTTTTAAGCATTAAGCTACAAGCAGATTATCCTTACTTAATATAATATTATAATATAATATTATAAATGCGAAAGTAACTCTGTCTGTCTGTCTGTCTGTCTGTCTGTCTGTCTGTCTGTTACGCTTTCACGCATAAAGTACTGAGCCGATTTAAACGAAATTTGGTACAGATATAGTCCAAAGCCTAGAAACGGTTATAGGCTTCTTTTTAACCGACTGCGCTATAAAGAAGTAATGTTTTAGCCGTTAAACATCGCTACGCGCACGAAGGCGTCCCAGCCACTGGACGGATCGAGATGAAATTTAGCATACAGGTAGATGTTATGACGTAGGCATCCGTTAAGAAAGGATTTCCCGAAATTCCCACGGGATCGGGAAGTAACGGGAAAATCCTTTTGTATGAAAAATATTAACCGTATAAGTTAGACGCTTGAAATTTGGCATGCAGGTACCTTAATAAATTTAAAGCATAGTTGCAACAGGATATTGTAAAATTCCTACAAGAACGGGAGTAATAGGGAAAAAACTTTGTATGAAAAAAATCTTAACCGCGTAAGATAGATGATTGAGATTTGGCATGTAGGTACCCTAATGAACTTAAAGCTTACTTCCAACGCGATATTACAAAATTCCCATGGGAACGGTAGTTATTGGGAAACAACTTCTGTATGTAAAATCCCTTACAGGGTTGAAAATATATTATATAGAGATAGAGATATAGCCGAAGCGAAGCGAGGGCGGGTCGCTAGTTCAATATATGCCCAACAAGCAGGCCTTCAGGGTGAGTGCGACAGGCTCAATATGGTCTATTGTGCCTGTCGACCTCATATGTAGATCTCACTACAGCTTACCATAAGGTGGAGTGAGGTTATCTTGTTAGCCTTTTAAAAAACGCGTCATCACGTCATTAAAAGTAAGTAGGTATACTTAGCTGGATTACTATTCAGCCTACAGCGTGCACTGTGAATGACGGTTCGCAGGAATATATCCCATGCGTCGAACGCAGGCTGGCTGTGACTCGCACAAAGGGTAGTTATTTTGCAAATAAACCGACAGGCTTATTACAACAAGCCCGTATTATAACTGCCGGCATTCAGTAAAGCAAAATCCGTTTAAAAAGTATAGTCGAACAGTTTGTAGGTACTTTTTTTATTGTAAGGTTTGCTGAAGAGAAAAATGTTCTAGTTTTTGTAAAACATTGGGCTTTGATTCTGATTTAAATTTGAATTTAAAGACACACTTGCCGGCAGAATACAGTAGATATTTTGTCTTCACTACATAGTATACAATAAAGTTACTTTTACCGCGTCTTTAAAACTATGCAACGGATTTTGACTCGGTTTTTTTTCTATAGATACTTAAATGGATTAAAGAAGTAAAACGAGGGCGGGTCACTAGTTTCCAAATAAAACAATATGTTTTCTCCATTCATATTAATTTGATATAAATAATCAGAACAACAAGGTTAACATCATAATAAGTATTAAAAATAGGCAATCGTATTCTTCGTTCGCTCCAGAATAACCTACATTCGCTTTACGTCGCACAAAAATAGTATTGTACTCCAAACTGGATTTGGGAAATGTCGGGAAAAAGTGTTCAAATGCTTGAGTGAACATTCGGATATTTGTGCAGCGACACAACGCAGCGGACGCTATCCCGCCGCTCTAATAGAAATGATGTGTAGTGTCGTCGTCAGCAGTTATGAAGAATCTACTTGCGCTAAACGAAATCGTGTATTTTGTTGAATTAAGCATAAAATATACCGAATGGTGGTAGTGATTTAACTTTCTTATGAAGACATCTATCATCTTTAGTCTTGCCCGTGACCACGAGCGATGCTAAGAGCTCGACTTTCGAGTATCTAGAGAGTAGAGTTTTGGAAATTTAAAAAAACACAAAATTGAATTAAAAAACAAGGATTTCTTGTATGTTATTATACGAGTATAGTGTGATAGAGTATTACCTTATTCGGTTTAACTATATTCGCTTTTCAAAGATTTATGATGGCCGATAATATAGCAACATAAAACAGTTTTTCGAATAACCCAAATCAATAAAAAAATGAGCACTAAAACATATTTCATCGTAATATTTGGGTATAAAAAAAGACATTGAAGAATAGTCGTGGAGGCGAATCCTCATTACTCACATAAAATATTTAAGCCTCCATCTTGCGGCTGGTTTCTTTAAGAGGATTCTCCAACCAAGCCTGTGGTAGGCTATAAATTGTTTATTTTATGTGTTAATCTGGCACAATCGAGTAAACAGTTTTAGTAAGATCGATCGAAATATGAGGTGGTCAGCCGCAAAAGAAGTTAATACTTTATGAAGTGGTGACTTTGAAAAAAAAACTTCTCGTCAAAATAGTCGAGCTTGATACAACTGATTGTCTATTTCTCCACGACTTCTCTGAAGTACTATACACCGTGAAATTTAAGTGGTTGTTTTCCCGCAGTAAAATGATTCTATCTTAGCACAAAAATCGATTTCCGCGGTTTTTTTTATTCAAATAAATAAATACCGGTATTACGAAAGGGATAAACGGAACGCGAAAGCACGCTCCAACCGCTTTATTAGTAAGGGTGTAGAGCTTCTTTAGCTTTACACTAAATATTTGTCTTTATGGGTCTACACGCGTTATTAAAAGTAGCAAATACAAGTTCGCTCGCGACCACGATTGGTGTAACCCAGTCGAAACGTCGGGCAGTAAGTAGCTTTGAATTTGTTGCTCTTAATAACGCGTGTAGACCCATAAAGACAAAATATTTAGTGTAATGAAACGCGAAAGTCTAAAATCATTCTTTAGCTTTAATTTATCAATTTCATGCGGCAAGAATTACGCCATTACGTCACATTACTTAAATGAACTATCACTTCTTACGCTTTCGAGCTGGATGATAATTTTTTTGAAAATTTTTAGAGAATGTTTATTTTTTTTCATGAAATAACTAGTATGATTCGATAGTAAACGAAAGGTTTATCGTTCTGCTACGGGAATACCACCACATAAATTTCACGGTGTATACCTGTTGTCCATCCGTAACTATCTAATTTGTAAGAAGGAAAAATCTGTAACTTCGATTAATAAGCACCTTTTAGGTGTATGCATGTGATACAAATGTGTAAACTACTACCCTACTTAGATAGGTACTTAATGCAATGTCAGCAGCAGAATTTTGCATCGAAACGTCAATTGCATCATTTTAAATGTCGACAAAGCGGACCGCGCTTTCAAGATGAAACTGAATTATATTCAACAAGATTTCGTTTTCCGATTTCCATTTTCGCATTTAAGCACTTTTATACCAGTTGTGGAACTGAGGCGAAAGCGCTTTTCAAAACTACTTGTCGTGGGAAAATAAATAAGTTCCGTGTTTCATCATCACCATCACGATGAAACATGGAACTAATGAATTTGTTTTTTTTAGTTCCGTATCTAATTCAAAGTAATTATTTATGACAATGTCAAAGAAAATGGTACCTTAAACCTGACGACTAATTTGATCAGTCTAAGCAATAGTAAATGCTTTGTATATATTTCGACTGATTTACACGGTGACGTGACGGGATGTTACGTCTATTGCTTCTTACTGCCCTGTCCTCATCTTGAGGAAACCTTGGATAGGTTTCCTTTCCTATTTTATTATATCTAATGGAATGCGAAAGTCCTAAGCCATACAATTTACTGAGGGACTGATTTTGCTGAAAAATTATAATTGTTTCCAACACGCTCACACTATTCGCACCTCTACACCGTAAAGCCTAATTAGCTATTGATTTATTTGTACGAAACAATGCGTACAACAGGGCAACCTTGTCCTCTGATCGATACGTATTCTGCTCGGCTGAACATCGCATGACGGCTACAGCCAAGGTCCCAGGTTGCCTGACGGTGCCTTAATACCCAAAGAGACGATGTGGCCCTTCCAACTGAAAAAGAAATAGTTGCAAAGATATCGCCATTTCCTGCCCACGACGTTTCGACTAGGTGACTCCAATCAAGGGCGAGCAGACTAAGATATTATTATTATATCTGAATAATAAAATGAATTTAATTGAATTGGATTATTAAATATAATGGAACGGGAAGGGCTTAATAGTCATACATTAAGAAAGCCTACTCCTTAAAATTTTATTATTAAATTTTATATGTTGGTGTTAGTGATACCGCGAGTGGGTAAATTTAATTTACACTTGGGAAATACATTACTGAGTGTAAACGGCCATTGGACATACGATCTCTGAAATATCTCAGCCACATTGCTACAATTGTTGTCGTAGCGGAAAAAGTAAACGCCCGCATACACCACGTATTACACATTGAATACTCTAAAATGACAATTAAAGCCCAGCTCATCCGCTACCTTGAGGATCACTTGCTGCTGCATGACCGTCAATACGGTTTTAGACCAAAACGGTCCACGGGTGATCTTCTAGCGTACGTTTCTGCACCTCTGGGGGAGGCTATGGAGAGGCATGGCGAATCTATGGCAGTTAGCCTTGATATCGCTAAAGCGTTTGACCGTGTATGGGGCGTGAAACGGCATTTAAGCAGGCCTTCAGGGTGAGTGCGACAGGCTCAATACGATCTATTGTGCCTGTCGACCTCATATTTGGATCTCACTTCCGCTTACCATCAGGTGGAGTGAGGTCATCTTGTTAGCCTTTTGTAAAAAAAGAATAATGAATAATGAAAAAATATTTATTTACAATCACAACATCTTCTTTAATTACAAGTGATTGAGACCGCCTGTATCAGGAGGTCCTGCTCTTCCTATGACTAGATTTACACTTTAGGTGTGATTGAGAAATTAGTAGGTAAAACAAAAGTAAAAATTAAAAAATAATTAAAAATTAAGCCTAAATTTTGTTTAATTAATAAATAAATAGTTTTGAATTTATTTCATTTATATTTAATTCCACTCAGCTTATATTTACTAATAAAAAATTATATCAGATAGTTTAACAATAATTATAAATAAACATGCTTATTTTAGTAGGTCTATTACAGTATTCAAATTCATTATCTAATCATTATATTTATGTAAATTATTATTCATTTATTACGAAAAATGTTATACTTATTAAAATAAATTATTTGTGGGTAGTAACTAAAAGCCAATCCAATAAGGCTTGAAAATACTCATCACTGATATGCACAAAAATAACGGCGCTAAATTCGAGTACTACGAAAATAATAATGTATAATTTTAACGCTGAATCCATTTAATCAGTCCGAAATACCAGTGAATGGAAGCAAAGTACTGTGGCTGCAAACACAGAATATACATTTTCATGATTATTTTCGTAACTACGCAAAAACGGACCTATTTCCCTGTGTAATGTTTTGCGCCTCGATTTTTCTGTGTTAAAATGTGAGGGTGGAAAAATATGCCTTACGTATTGAGAGTGAAATTTAGAAAAATTTTTTTTATAATAAATATTACACAACATCACATACATTGATCTGATCCCGTGGTAAGTAGCTTAAGCACTTGTGTTATAATAACACACCCAGATACGGAACAAACACCGATGTTCGTCACACAAGTATTTGTCCCGGGTGGGAATCGAACCCTAGGAACTGTAGGTAGTAAACCTAGGTTACTAACCACTGTTCCACCGGGCCAGTCAAAATTACCTATTAGGTTTACGGTGAATAGGTAGTAGGTTCGATTGTGAGCTTAGTAGTTTAGCAACTATCTTTCCTACTGTCATGTCGGTCTGTATCTTATTTTAAGACTGTATTACGTACACTTATACATAGAGACTACTACACTAATCTTCTTCTTAAAGTAACTTTAGTAATAAATATTTTGATAAATATTTTGAAAATTACGATCCGAGGACATCCATTTCCGGTCCGAAATTTTAGCATCATAAAATATTGCCTTTAACTGCTATCGTAAGCTGTCAATCGTCCTTTGAAACTTACGACTTCCGTGCGATGTCAAACAGTGAATCGGTACGAGTCCTTCACAGCGATATAACGGTGGAACATCAACCAGCACGAATCGCTAGGAGTATGCTCCGACAGCGATAAACGGTTCCAATGGCCCTCACGACGCTAATGTTTTTTAAGCTATTGCATAGCTTTTATCGCGGGCTTTGAGCGCGGCGACCGAACCAAGAAATTCCGTAACGAAAAAAACCACAAACAATCGTCTAACGTCGTTTCAGTTCGGTAGACTTCGGCACGGTGTTTGTGCGCGTGCGGTTAGACGTATTGTACGACTCTACGAAACTCGCACGAATCGAGACGAGCTGCTCCGAAATCGGACGATGCTATGCAATAGCTATACCGCGGTAGTCCCCGAGTGCCACACGTCTTTTTTTTCTAACTGACTTACAATGATGGCTTGGAGTAGTCTTGACATCATCACCGGACTTGCGCGGGAGCGGATGTCTCACACCCCTAAGACGCTAAAGTACTTGACTTTAGAAAACTGAATATGTCCAAGATTATTAACCATGTTGTTTTATTCTAATGAGCTATGATCTCGGGTCAATTGGGCCGAAATATCGGGAGCTCATTAAAAAAACACGATAGTAAGCATCCGCGCGCGCGTCGATGGCCGAGTGATTAAGGTCGTTGCTTGCCATGCGAGAGGTCGTCAGTTCAAACCCCGCCAGGTACCAATGTGTTTTTCAAATTTGAAATTCATATGTGCCATCATTCGACGCTTTAACGGTGAAGGAAAACATCGTGAGGAAACCAGCACACCTGAGAAATTTTTCAACGGTGTGTGAAGCCATGTCAGAGGCCTACGGGCGGCTTAAAAACTCTGACACCAGGTTGTTCATCAACCATACGATAAGAAGAAGAAGAAGAGTAAGTATCCCGGGCATATTTGGTTTTCTAATATATGTAACGATGACAGTTTAAATTTATATTCTTGACCTAAATTCTTTCAGATATAGAGATACCCGAGAAGAGGCTATTTTCAATGGTGCTTATTGTATTACTTTATTTAATTAGTCGGACAGGGAACGTAATTACAAAACGAATACGTTTAATTAATTTATAACGAATCTAAATTACTCGTCCCTACGCGAGGATCCAATGGTATTTATTGTAGTTATTTCATTTCAGTCGGAAAGAAGTCGTCATTAAAAAAAAGAACACTAATTAATATTATTTCTTTGAAATTGATACGTCTTTTTGTAAAAAAGATCAAGATCGCACTTGCAGGTTTAATTAACTTTGGGGAGATTTAATCAGTAAAAACCTAACTAATATTATACATGCAAAATTGTGTCTAAAATGGCGTAACTTTATCTAAAAGTTAAGAACATGGAGAAAGATATCTGTTATGTTTGATTTTTATTTACCATGAACAAAACATGTTCGTGGTCGGTAATATATTTTATTCTTGTTTTTTCCATTCATGGCGATAATAGATGGCACTGAGTGTAATTTTTGCTCTTTGGTTATATCCGTAAAAGGTATTTTGGTATTTTGAAAGTTTCTATAAGATTGAAATTGAAGTCTTCTTTGTAGAAATTTCAGATTTACAAATAATAGCTATGCCAGCGACTTCATCCGCGTTTTCCTCCGGTTTTTTACACATTTTCCGTTGTTTCTTTGCTCCTATTGGTCGCAACGTGATGTTTTGTAGCCTAAAGCCTTCCTCGATGAATGGTCTTTCCAACACAAAAAAAAAATTTCAATGAAAACCAGTAGTTCCTGAGATTAGCGCATACAAACAAACAAACGAAGTCTTCAGCTTTATAATATTAGTATAGATAATTTCTATAAGATTACTGTTTTTCTATCTATTCTAAAATTGTTTTCGGTTGTTCCGTTAAAAATAAACATGGCGGCGTGCGAGAATAGGCGTGACGACTGGGTCAAAATCTTATTATTCTATTTAGTCCGTAAGTTAGTTTATACAAAAATATGGGACACGTATTTTTTGTTTTTCAATTGATTGAAAAATGACAAAATTATAGCTTATCAAACTTCTGGAGTGGGGGCTTGTGACGTCACAGTTACGCAAAAATTGTACCTAAACGTGACGTCATACGAAACTTCTAAGCACTATATCTTCATAATTTCTTGTTTGTGAAACAAAATAAAAAATACGAGTACAATATTTTTAAATAATCTAAATAACGGACTAATTATATTTTTTTAGTCGTCTCGCCTATTCTGATAGAGTATCGTGTCTGGGCGGGCCGGCGAGACATTCTGCTGCATCAAAGCGCATTGTACGGCGTCTCCCGGCGGCTGTCAGTCCTATCGCGAGCGAACTAAGACGCAGCAACTTGCTATCTGTAAGATTTTAATTATTTCGCTTGACAGAAATATTATTAAGACGTATATTCGTGTTACGTCTCTGGAGAATTAAGACGCAACATGAATACGCTTAAAGACATGACACGAGAGCATAGTTATACTCGTAGATAGTCTATATCTAGACACGCGGTAGCGTGTCAAGCCAAGTTCAAGAAACAGAACTGGCGAGCCGCACCGTGTGTAATATTACACGAACCATTTGGAACCACTTTTGAACCCCTCATAAATCAAAAACTATTTCACATAAACGAATCAAATTTGGCTCATATATTGTGACTTGCGAGATAAATATGTGTTCTAAATTTCATAAGCTTATCTCAAACAGTTATTTAGATATTAATGTCCAAAAATCCTCATTTTTATCATTGACTGACTGACAGATCAAAATTCTAACCCAGTTCCAAATGACCTAGAGAGTTAAAATTTGGTATGCAGATAGGTAATTACATGAATACAAAGGAATAAATAAAAAACTGGCAATTTTTTAATAATTAGGTTAGGTTCTATTATGAACGCTTAACATAAATACCTAATTAGTGCCTAATCACGCCTATATACCCGGGAAGGCAGAGCACTAAGTATATATTTAGGTATACTTACTTATTTACAATTAAGAGTAGGTACTTATAGTCGGTTTTCATATTTATTACTTAGGGTTATACCCCGTAAACGTAGGAAAATACAGTAACTGATTCAATTGTTTTATATTTATAAAGTCTAGTTTTAGTTTTGAATTTGTCCTTTTCAAAGGACCCACGGCGTTACGATGATATATACTTTTCTACAAAAAGTAATGATATCCAATCAAAAACATAAATGTGAAATGAGAGCCAAGTTCAATATTATGATAATTGCCTTGGTTGTTGACTTCAACGACAAAAGCAGTGAGATCTAAATGGGTGCCAAGTTCAATGGTCAACCCAGAAATTTACTTATAAGTAACACTATAACATACCTATCATATGTTCTTATAACATAAGATAATGTATGGTGGTAGCCTATGAAGGTCTGTCTTGGCTAGTTTTCATATATGAATTATAGCCGTCGCAAGTTCTAAACCTACAAGTATTTGTCGGCGTTATTTTATAATTCCGAAAATTTGGATTGTAGGTAGAAACTAGCGAGCGAACATAATAATACGTTGGTAGGGTTATAGAAACTAGCCAAGACAGACCTTCATAGGCTACCACCATACATTATCTTATGTTATAAGAAGATATGATAGGTATGTTATAGTGTTACTTATAAGTAAATTTCTGGCTTGACCATTGAACTTGGCACCCATTTAGATCTCACTTCTTTTGTCTTTGAAGTCAACAACCAAGGCAATTATCATAATATTGAACTTGGCTCTCATTTCACATTTATGTTTTTGATTGGATTTATTTATTTGTTAAATGTACACCAACAGTACACAACACTACATTACAGTAGATAAATTACATGGTAACTTATCTAGTATATGAGCCAATAATAGGTGTACATAACAAAGTTAATTATAACTCTATGTAAAAGTTACAAATCGTAACTACAGAAATGCTCTAACTTAGTATTTTAGTAGGTTCTTAATTCAATGTATGGTATGACATTGTATAAATATGGGAATTACATAAAATAGAAGAAAATGTTATTTTTGCTTTTCAGCCTACTAACTAACGTTAGACTACTACAAGTACGACTTCATAGACATAGTTACAGATATCAGTAGCGCTACCATGAGTTTAAAAGTTACGGACTCAATATCGCCTACGTAAATATGTCTATGAAAAACTTGTACAGCGCCCCTGGTGGTTACGCAAAGAACTAAAATCGGTCGTGTGAAAAAAACAACTCTATAGATTACGTACGTAAGTTTTCGATAGCCAACTCATGGTACCGCTACAGAATCCACAGGGGATTCACACATATACTTAAATAATATATTTAATATTCGTCACACAAATATTTATCCCGGGTGGGAATCGAACCCACGACTCTTGGAACCGTTGATAGTGACCACTAACCACTGTTCCACCGAGCCAGTCAATGGGTCCAAGCCATTGTATGGAGTTAGAATACTGTTGATAGTATTACCGTGCTACAAGTGGCGCTCTTGTCAGCAGTAATCAACACTATCCGTCTTCAGAAGATAGCGAAGCAAGATAAACAAAGGTACATGGCCCTCGCAGGTCCACTAACAGAATTTCCACTGGTCGTATAAACTAAACGTGACAGTCCGCCTGAAAGTCCGTAAACCTATTCTAAATTGTGATAACCTGGTAGGGCTGCTTAAAAACGCTCTATGATCTAGGTATTAAGTTTACCTATAGAAGCTTTTGGTCGTTGAGAGCAATAAATTATCATAGTAATGTCTATTATTTGCGCGAGCACTAAACATTTGAAATAAACTATATTAAAATAACTTTACGGATAAACTCGTGTGTATTGTTATTCTACACCTTATTTAGAGACGCTCTTTACAGCGCTCGTGGTCACGGGCGGTCTTGCCCGTGAAATTTGTTTTATTTCAAATAAATTATCACTTTTAACAATCTTTGTTTCTCTTCTATTCTCTCTCTTGAATAATGAATTTAAATAACCAAATTTATCACTGATAATAAGTATGTATAAATGTAAACATTAAATTATCTTATACTAGAAGGGAAAATTCGGCAGTAAACATGGCACACTTAATAGTTAGGCATTATTATTACATATAGAAAAACACATTGGTATGTGGCGGGGTCTGAATTAGCAACCTTCCGCATGGTAAGCAATGACCACTACCACTACCACTCGGCTATCGACGCTTCTTATCTAATTGAAGGCATAGTTCATAGGATATTTACCATCGACTCTTAGTAGTTGCTTATTAAATCATTAGATTAGATTTAGTCAAAAATAAACTCGCGTTATATGGCTAATAATATTTATTACTACGCTTCGTAAATTTGATACCTAAAACATTCTGTGTAGATCTCTAACTTACATATCGTTAAAAAAACTTTCAATGTTAGATAGTGGTCCTGGCATACCACTTTTGCATCTTCCACATCATCACGTCATCATCTATCAATCTCTTCATGCTCGTCGAAATACTTTTGATCTCTGCCTACCTACCCCTCTGGGAAAAAGGGCATGATTTTATGTATGTACGTATGTATAAATATAAATATCACACAACATCACATAATTGATCTGATCCTGTGGTAAGTAGCTTAAGCACTTGTATTACGAATATCAGAATCAACAGTGGATACACAAATATTTAATAACACACCCAGACACGGAACAAACACCGATGTTCGTCACACAAATATATGTCCCGGGTGGGAATGGAACCCAAGACTCTTGGAACCGTAGGTAATCGGTACTGGCTCAGTTGAACAGTGGTTTGTGACCCATCAACTCTCTCGCACCGTTCAGTCGGTATGTATATTTTATGTTCCAATAATTCTGGCCTCTCCGGAAAGTCCATCAGGGTCCTTGATAGATTTCAATCTATCATTTTCTACCAAGGTCTCTATACTGGCAGCCCTGATACAGCCGAAAGGGCCAGACAAATTGCTTTAGACACTTTTGAAGTTGGCTCAGAAGGAAATTGGTTAGATCAACGTTGTTATTTGTTACAACTTGTTTCGGATGACGGACGAAGCTTTTTTTGGACGGAAAGAAATTTATGACGTGGAAAATGGTGCTATAATAAAATTGTATTTTGAAAAATGGTGTACGAGAAATCTTAAGGATTTTTTTTTTAAAGTTGTTTATTTTTTTTTACTCTGGATTATATTGGATTATTGTTAGACACTTCAGATGCAGGCCTGCCTAGTAGGTGTATGTAAAAACAAATCGTGTAATTAAGAAAAAAAAAGAATTAGTATTATGTGTGTGAAAAAGACTATAGTTGAACACTAATCTATTTCCGGTATAAATAACTATTATAAAATCTTCATAAATTTAAAGATTTTTATAACATATAAATGATGTGATTTTTATTATTATTAAAAAAGCGTCGATGGCCGAGTGGTTATAGGTCGTTGCTTGCCATGCGAGAGGTCGCCAGTTCAAACCCCGCCAGGTACCAATGTGTTTTTCAAATTTGAAATTCATATGTACCATCATTCGACTCTTATTCTAATTGTAAGAATTTTCGGACAATTCGGCATGTGTTAAGGATTGCAGCTTTTATTATTATGTAATCAAACTGTCTACTCTAGTGCTATTTCCGGTATTATAAAATCTATATTAATCTATAAAAATATATATTATTATTACGGCGATGCCTGACCTATATCGTGGCTTCCCGAGACGTAGCAGACAGAAACTATTATACTACAATAGAGTAGGTATCTATAATACTGTAGCTGTCTGCTATGGAGCGTTCACCTTATTGGCCCTAAACAAATAACCAGTATTGGTCGGTTTATTGGACAAACTCGTAAAACAGAGCCCCCATATAGACAAATACTGAGATTGGTTCTATCTGAGATGCGAATTTTACTGGAACGCTGTAGCCATTAATACACTGTAGGTCGGTAGTTTAAGTTGGAAGCTGGAACTATAGTATGTTACTGGCTCGGTGGAACAGTGGCTAGTGACACAGGTTCACTAACTACGGTTACAAGAGTCGTGGGTTCGATTCCCACCCGGTATAAATATTTGTGTGACGAACATCGGTGTTTGTTCCGTGTCTGGGTGCGTCAGTCACGGGCCGTAACGGTACCATTGACTAGCCCACCTAAGATACTGTTTTGTTGTATCTGTTGTTAGCAGTTCATAGCGTCAGGAGAAATACATTAATTGTTTGAACATTTCAACTGTCTGGCTTTTGTAGACAGATAGACGGACAGACAAGGAGATCTCAGTAGTAGGATATAATTTTAAAGCTTCGGATTGAAAACCATATAAAAATACATTTTCGCCCTAACTTGAATGTACTATTGCATATATATCAGTACATAATTATGTAAAGATAGCGGAAACTTTTTACATAATTCGAACTCTGTTGCAAGAACAAAACGCAAATTACATTATCTAACGTTAATATTTTCCGACTTAATCCAACCAGCTCATGGTTTTTTCAAAAGCTTCAGTGCCTTAAAGGTTAAGATATGCACATTATCATAATCTTCACTAGGGTTCGCAAAAGGACTTCTTGTTTTTTGTAAAATAATTAGTTTTTTTTACAAATTTTATTTCAGTGTTATGTTTTACCTATTATCTATTACCTGGTTTTATACTGCATATCTTTGATTAATAATTTTTAATAGCTAAATTAGCCTTATAATAACACTAATTTATAAGTTAAAGCTAGTGAGCTAAGTAATTAATTTAAATATCGCTTCCATGGACAGTTAAACCGAACAAAAACACGACTAACTAATTCACAGTAAAGCACACTCCCAATCTAGGAACCATTCGTTTTGGATGCATTAGACTTTAATTTTCAATCTAGGACACCAACGAAACCATTAAAAAGATTAATGATGTGCCAGTTTGTAATTAATGCATCCGATAGCGTGTTCTATTCCTAATAATATTACATGTAAATGATTATACCTATGTAGGTAAAATATTATAATATTGTCAAATGGTCTACTTTGCTATTTAAAATTTTGATTGATATGTTTGAAAGCTGGTTGACCGTGCGAAGTGGGTGGAGGGAGAAATGGCGCTGATTGTCAAAAGCGCATGTAATCTTATGAGATGTCCGTTGTTATAGCTAGCGGCGGCCGTTGGTACTAATTTCACTCCATAAGATTTAACGAATGAAACGCCACCAAAATGAGGGAAGCACCGTCGTGCACTGTCCTAATAGGGAACGCTTTATTATCGTTGGAAGTATCACACAACATGTTATCCCAGCATTTGGTTAAAACTCGGTGATGCAAAGCTTTTAATTCGACTACATGAATCTGTTTGATTTGCATTTTGACTCATATGGCAGTTTTACAAGGCTGTTTTAAACCTCTTAAAGCAAAAATATGCTTAAATTTAATTTAAGCATATTTTTGCTGTCTTTCTACTACAGTACAAATTATTTACATGAATAGTCGTAGTTGTACCTAATTTTAAGTTTGTTTTTTTTTGATAAAATGTTAGTATGTAATACATGTAGAGCTACCCCGTTACGTCTTTGTTGCATTTAGATATTGTAATGTTATGTTAATGTATCACTTATATCATGAAAAGATGTTAACAGATGTTGGTTTGTTAAATAAATAAATAAATATATAACTTACCTACTACCTCTTGCCCTACAGCCAAGGTCGCTACCAAACGCTCCATCTAGCCAGTAAATTCCTTTTTACTTCGACTGTGCAGAAAGAACCGAGCTTACTTAAAACACATACCCACTTAAAATGCTGCTGTACTACGATTAAAAGATAAGCCTAAAGGGGCCATAATATGTGTGTCATCGTATAAATAAAATTACGAAATAAAAAGCAATATGAATGTTAATGTAAGCACGAACTGAAGTTTTGATTTAGGGCGGTAAATCCGTTGAGAACCGCAACATGACGTGTGAAAATGAAAATGTATTTATTTTTCTTACACGTGCTCTTTTGAATGCTTTTAAACGTGTAATCGCCAGTACGTGTGGAATTGTTGTTGAAGCCATGTTTTTTGAAAAAAATATGCTTTGGAACTTAGGTTTTTGGTTTAAAGCTCAGCTGAAGAAGTTTAAGAAGTAAAAATTTAACAAATTGTAATAAATTTGCTTGTGAAATATAGAGACGGCTGGAACTGTGTTAATAAATAATTTTTGTAATAAAACTAATTTTACCCTTTAAACTTGCATGAATTACGATTCTATACATAATTATTTAGAGTTCACGGTTCGAGCTCTTCACAGGACTCGTGTCAGGTATTTCAAATGTTCGCACAAATACAATAAAATATTTTTTGTGATAAAAAGTTTTCAAAGCACACCCCTGTATGATCATTAGATACTATTCTTAACTAAAGGGTTATATGAATAGACTTTCACACTGTTGACTTCACAAATCGATATTAAAATTCGATATAATGTATGTTTTACTCACTTGTGAAATATTAGATTTTTATGAAAATACATCCTAAGCAAACGAACACATTTAGGCCACTGTGTTATAGAATCTAGGCCTGATATCGCAGAAACAAGAAATGTTTAACATTTTGATGTTGGCAAATTAGACGACTTGTATTAGTGGCCAAAGTTCTAACTTACCTCAATATAACCACTAAAGATAAGGAACTTCAGGCTTTTACCATTACTCACAACTTACAAGTACAAGAATTCTTTGCTTTGCTTTGAATCATCATCATCAGCCCATATAAGTCCCCACTGCTGGGGCACGGGCCTACCCTAAACTAGGGCGATAAGGCCTTAGTCGACCACGCTGGTCAAGTGCGGGTTGATCGACTACACAACCTTAGAATTTCTTCTCGTAGGTGTGCAGGTTTCCTCACGATGTTTTCCTTCACAGTTAAAGCGTCGAATGATGGTACATATGAATTTCAAATTTATAAAACACATTGGTACCTGGCGGGGTTTGGATTGGCGACCTCTCGCATGGCAAGCAACGACCTTAACCACTCGGCTATCGGCGTGCTTTCAAGTCAACTTGTCAAGTTGGGTGCGAGTCGAACTAGCGACTCGCAAGTAGGGTATTTGATTTTTTTTTTCTAGAGCCCGGTAACAGACAGACAACTGAGTTATATTAATAGGGTTCCGTTGGCACCGTTTGGGAACTGGACCCTAAAGATAACCAAAGTATCTCATATGTAGACTCGATTCAAAACGAGTGTTACTCGAGTAGGTTATGAAAACAACATGGAATTGATATTCCACTGGCGGTTTCAATTAGGCCCACCTCGGTTTAATACGTGTGGGTAATATTGAGCGCGTCAACCCCACTTCACTTCATTATGAAACTCTATTGGAGTATGCAGATCTGTTTTAGGCGGATAAGTATATATGTATCTATCTTGGTAGATTAAAAAACATTTAAGCTGGTTGGGTACTGCTTGAATGTTTTCTATACTAATATTACAAAGGGGAAAGATTTGTTTGTTTGTTTGTAATAGGCTCCGAAACTACTGGACCGATTTCAAAAATTCTTTCACCTTTGAAAAAGCTACACTACCCTTGAGTGTCTTAGGCTATTTTTAGATAAAAAGAAATAGGTTTCTCTTACGGGGTTGAAATATATTGTATAGAGATAGAGATATACCAGAAGCGAAGCGGGGCGGGTCACTACTATCTTTTTATAAAAGGTTAACAATACTACCTCGCTCCACCTGATGGCAAGCGGTAGTGAGGTCCACTTATGAGGAGGTCGACAGGCACAATAGACCATATTGATCCTATCGCACTTATCTTCAAGGCCTGCTTAAATGCCGTTTCGCGCCCCGCTTGAAGAGCCCGGGATCATAAGAGGGAGGGATAACATGAACTGGAAGAAAAAGAAAAAAGAAACTGAACCTAATGTAAATGTATGTAAATGTAACAAAATGAATTAAATATTTATGATATTATGCATTAAAACTTTCCTTTTTCTATTACAAAAACTGCATCAAAATCTGTTGTGTAGTTTTAAAGATTCAAGCATACATATGGACAGACAGATGCGGGAAGCTACTCCCTTTATAGTATGTAGTGATACACGTTTAGTTCCATACTTATATACTATCTAATACTAGAAAACCCTACGCGTCTAGCATTTTGTCCCGAGCACCCTCGAAGTTTCGAGCCCCAAGGGTCGGGATTCGACTCCCGGGAATTAGTTCTTTGATCGGCCACTTTGATGCAATATACGGAGTAAAAGTTCGCGTTTCAGGCGGCTGCCTTTTTGGAACTTTGTCTATTTTCTTGCTCAGCAACTTGTTCCGTACTTAGAAGTTTATCGGATGTTTAGCGTTTGGCTTTCGGGCCAGTATGTTTATTATTAGAAAAGCGCATTGATTAATCAATGGTATGTGCGAATAAGTACTATTTTGTATTTGTACTTAATCATAAGTTCACCTGATCCCTAAATGGTATATAGTTAAAGCTGTTGTGTTACTAATATCAGAATCATAAATGCAATATTTTTTATACTTGCCGAGCAAAATTCTGACGCGTTGCATATCCTCAAGAGTGACATCACTTTTATGTTTTAGAAAACTGAAACTGTCCGGGATATTTACCTTGTTGTTTTGTTTTAATGAGCTCCCGATATTTCGGCACTGTTGCGCCATGATCACGGGTGAACTGTAGGACTGCGAGAATGACGGTAGGTCTAAGGGCAAACATTTCGGTCTACCCTCTTTCTCAGTCTTTTATTACGCATGACACCACTACCCTCGTTCACATTATTGTAAATATCCCGGACAGTTACAGTTTTCTAATGTGTGTAACCATGACAGTTTAAAATTATACACTTATATGTCACTTGTTATTAAAACAGTAGTAATGTCTAGGCGAGTTTTTAAGTTATGACAATAATTATTTTTATTTCCACACAGCTACAGCAAAATAAAAAACCGTCTCCATCCCTATTGCACATACACATACATTTATTGCCAGATCCACCTGAACCTAGAAATGTCTCGGTATTTACACGCGCTTGGTAGCAACAGACGAGAAACGAGCCAGTCAGTACTATCTCTGTATGAAAAGCCCGCATTCATATTTTGCCAGCTTAATTAGTATGCGTCGCAAAACACTGTAATTTACGTAACGAGCTACATTCTCTGCGGTTACAGAGTTATACTGTTCGTAAGAGCTCAGGTATTCGGCGTGCTTACGTGTTACTTAGCTTGAGTAAGCACGTGCCTCCAAGTGCTGTTTAGAACTGTTGTAGATAAATTAAAGTTATCTTGAAGATAACAGAACCTTCATGATATTGTATAATTAAATTTACTTAAATAGTAATAGATATATATACAAAAGAATGGTTTTCAAGAAACAAAGTGGTATCATATAATTTTTAACAAAAAAATATAGTTATTTTTTTAAATTTTTGACCGACTTCAAAAAGGAGAATGTTTCTTTATTCAACCGTGCTTGCATATGCTTTTTTTAAATGTTTGTTCGCGGATAACTTCGTCGTTTATGAACCGATTTTTATTATTTTTTGTTAGAAGAGGATAGTCCCATGATAAATAAGTCAGGGTTTTATGATGGGGTCCAGAGAAATCGAGGGCTCCTCCTTCAAAAATATATCAAATTCCTAGTCAGATAATCTAAACCGGTTAAGATAGATGATTGAAATTCGGCATGTAGGTACCCTATAAACGTAAAGAATATTGCAACTTGATATTGTAAAATTTTTGTCCCGGGTAGGAATCGAACCCACAACTCTTGGCACCGTGGGTCACTAACCACTGTTCCACCGAGCCAGTCTAGAGTAGGTAGTCCAGTAGGTAGTTTGTACATAACATACAATTTATCCAGGTTCTCTACAAGGCTTGCAACTCTTCACAGACACCGCACGTAATTAAGAATCTGTTTATCTGTGCATTAGTAAATACTTTACAGACGGTCTATACCCTTGTGGGTAGCGGACGGTCCTACATTGTAAATAGAGCCTATTTTGTAATCTCATTTGCATCTGTGTTTGTCTTTTGTCTGGGAGGGTTTTTCGGTAAATCTGTATATTCGTCTCCCAGGTAACTTACACAAGTATAGGATATGATTCAACTTGAGCCAGTTACTTGAATAATTAAGTTACTTAGTTAAAAAAATAGGTATTTAAGTGTAGTTATGAAAGGATATTTTGATTGCTAAATCATTTGAAAAGTTATGTCAAAGCGCAGTGTGGTTTCACATATTTTGTTTTGCACGATGTTTTCCTTAACCGTTAAAGCGTCGAATAATCGTACATTTGAATTTCAAATTTGAAAAACAGTGGTACGTGGCGGAGTTTAATCTGGCGACCTTTTGCATAGCAACAAGGACCATAACTACTCGGCCATCGACGCTTTTTTGCCTCATATCCTATTCTCTAGCTTTTTTTTCGCCTGCGCACTTGTCTGTTCATAATTGAGATCAGCCGCCATGGCCGAAATCGGTCGGTCGCCCTATTTTTTACTATCCCATCGATCTGGAAAAAAAATTGACAGCTGTCATTATTCTTCCTTGCGTATTGATAAGGCCTATTAGTCTACTATAGCAGACGCCTCACGTAAAGCCGTCACAAGTATGAATAAAGATAAACTCAGCCCGGAGTTAGGAAGATGGCGGTTGCACGCCCGTGCCGGAAAGCACGTTGAGCCGGTAGTCCTGCGCCCGATCTCTCATCGGTCATGTCGGATTGCCATTTCATCGCACTATGAGAGTAAGGGAACAGAGAGTACACTTGTGTTTGCGCGCACACTTGTGCCCTATAGTATGTCCTGCGCACTTGACTGATCCTAATTGAGATCGGCCGCCATTGCCAAAATCGGTCGGTCGCCCTATTTTTTACTATCCCATCGATTTAGAAAGAAAATTGACAGCTGTCATTATTCTTCCTCGCGTATTGATGAGGCCTATTGAGCTACTATAGCAGACGCCTCACGTAAAGCCGTCACCGCATCGACGAGAGCCGGTATGAATAAAGATGAACGCGCCACTCAGCGCCGTGCGGTGACGTCACAATCGCATTAGCACGCTCATCCGCTGCATGTGCGTAGAGTCGCCAAAAAAGGTTGAAAGCTACAAACAAAGATTGTTACGAGACACAGTTCAAGGTATGTAGATGTTGAAATAAGCAGTCAGGGGATACCAGTCACAACTATCTGTCCGGTGGTTGGTGAACGGTATACGTCTAAAGTCCAAATCATCCGAGGCGATAGTATCCTTCCTCCCCTTTTCCTTCCCCCGTCATATACCTATCATTGCTACTCGTGAGAACGCAATGACCTTGTTAAAACAATGTACAAGGCAGAATGGCGGCGACGTGGTCCACAACCCTCACGTCACGTTTCCCACAGATGTGAAAAGTGAATCGCTGGAAGTGATCTCTGCTGACCCCTCTGGGAAAAAGCCGTGATTATTATTATATATTATGTATGTATGTATAAAATAAACTGTTATTTTAGGACGTACGTGTCTCTACAGCTATGTCATGAAGGAAGATCATAGTTGATAGATAGTTGGCTATAAAGAAAATTTGTTAGATAGGTACAATTTGTTACATTTGTGCGCGGTGAGAAAGATCTTACAGAAAGACAACTATGGCAGTGACGCTAGGTTCCCGGGTTGTAAAAAGTGTTGCTGTCGTAGATTTAACTTAGTATTTATTATAAAAACAAAATTAACATTTGAGTACTGACCAAGTGAACAAAATATTTTTTTTTGCTGACGGTGGTTATAGTTAGTAAGATCCCCATTACATAAGTTGTACACGTAGCACCATAGCAACTGTTTAAACTGTAACGTGTTACGGAAGAGTTAGATTTTTGAATTATTAAAGATAAGTTAGTTTAGTTAATGTATTAGTTTAAATAGTAAGCTGGCTGATAACACTCACAATGTTCACTAAATAAATAAGGAACCGCTGAGCAAAAATAACTACTAGAAAACTTTACTATTACTCGATTGGAATGTCTAAATGAATTCGCTGCTAGTTAAAAAAAATATTAGTCTTTCGTACCGAATGATTAAATTGAGTTGCATATCTTTCTGTTTGTCTGTCACCAAGCCTTAACTGATACGAATGATCGAAATAGAAAAAACTAAATATCTAATCTAATGGTTATTCTGATTGCTATCCTGACTCTCTTTAGCAATGTAAATGAGCCATAGCTTTTCACACTTCAAAAGAAATAGGTGTGTGGCTATATTCTAGATACACCTAGAGTAGTCGTATGAAAGGCCTTCACATACATATGAAATATTCATATCATGAGTGTACATTGTTTTGTACAAATAAACGGATAAAGAAACTGGTTTGTGCTGAGAAATAGGTGTTTAGGCTTTCTACATACGTAATGTTCACGCATTGTAAGCATTTACTCGGCTGGCTCGGTGGAACAGTGGCTAGTGACTCAGGTTCATAACATACGGTTCCAAGAGTCGTGGGTTCGATTCCCACTCGGGACAAATATTTGTGTGACGAACATCGGTGTTTGTTCCGTGTCTGGGTGTATTATTAAATATATTTAAGTTTATTTGTGTATCCACTGTTGATTCTGATATCCGTAACACAAGTGCTAAAGCTACTTACCACGGGATCAGATCAATGTATGTGATGTTGTGTAATATATATATATATATATTTGATTTTCAGTATTTTAGCCTTATCTCTCACCTGTCTCGTGTTAGATTGCTGTGTCACCGATTAATAGAGTGAAGTTCCTAATAGTGAGTGCATCTGGTTTACGCCCAGCTTTATGCACTGGTATGTCTAGTATTTGGTTGATATTCACTAAGACTGGTCCCTGTAACCGTGATCGGTTAGACATATTCGAGTATGTACATCCGGGAATTTTGGCGGTAGTACACTTTTCAAACAGATTTCTTTAAACGCCATTAGCCCCGCCCACTGGCCAATAGAAGAGCACTTAAAGAATATTTGTCAAAATCCAAGCAAAAACGTTCCAATAGTAGGAGAGCTAGCAAGAATTTTTGGTAGGTATTTGAGGCAAGCTGAAAACTTGTCTCTGTACCTCTCCTATTATATCCCAGCACGAAACTGCAGACCTGGCTGGTGAGTAGCGGGGCTAAAGCAAACCCTTAAAATATATTTTATCTTTTTTATTTATAACTTAAAAAATAAGACTCACTAAGTCAAATTATTTTGATGGAACTTCTACCTGTGAGGTGGACTGACAAATTATATTTTTTTGGAAAATAAAATATATTTTTAAATAAAAAAATTTGGGGGTGGTTTGGTTTAGCTCGGTACGCAGCCAGGTCTGCGGGTTTGTGTTGGAATATAATAGGAGAGGTACAGGACAAGTTTTCAGCATGCCTCAAATATCTACCAAAAATTATTGCCAGTTCCTTGACCACAATTTGGGCGGGGCTTGTTCTGACAGACGCGTAAGCGCCAAGTGATTTTCACCTTATAGGTGGTCGACCGCCAGCGTTGCCGATAGTACAAAAGACTATTATGCAAAAAAGCGCCGGCATCAAGTATAATTTTGGGTGTTCAGGTTTCATAAATAGGAATTTATATAGTAGGCGAGTAGAAACAGCAATACTCTAAGTAATTGTTTCATTCATCATGATCTTAAATCATAACATACTCAAACCAAGATATCGTAGGTAACCATAATTTCGTATAACCAGTAAACCAATATAACTATTACTTACTAGGGCCATCGAATACAATTGACAGTCTTTTTTTTAAATTCTCTAGGGCTGGTGGTAGTAATCAAAGTACATGGAGCCGGAATGTGGTTAATAAACGTTTTTTTCTATTTTTTCTATCGCTTTCAAGTACCCTAACAGTAAGTCGTTTAGAAAGTCGAATGAAATGGAAATGTTGCGAAACTTTGTGTGTTGGAGAAATTCGTAAGACCCGGATCCTTGAGGGGACTTGGAAAAAATCTATTTTCATAAGTTAAATGTTGTGAGCAGCTGTTTGTTGCTCGCAGTCCGACAATTTTTGGTTTAGTTGCTAAGGGACTGACAACGATGGTGTATTTCTACTTAGTTATTTATTGTAATAAACTCACTCAATTATGCATCTTTTATGCTTTATAACTTTAAACTTTTTTAATTAGTAACGATGGACATTTTAGCAGTAGGTATATTGGCGAAATATCAATAACAAGGGATACCAGTCACAACTATCTGTCCGGTAGCTGGTGAACGGTATACGGGTAAGCGACCCCGGTTCCTCGAGCTACTATCGACTCAGTCCAAATCATCCGAGGCGATAGTATCCTTCCTCCCCTTTTCCTTCCCCCGCCATATATCCTTCCTACACGTGGGAACGCAATGATCTTGTTAAAACAATGCACAAGGCAGAATGACGGCGACGTGGTCCACAACCCGTTTGATATTTAATATGTACTTTACTTAATGTTGATTGGTTTAAATATTATTATGATACTAGTAATCCACCCCCGCTTCGCTTCTGGTATATTATAAGTACATGCGTTTCCCCACACTAAAGACTGAGCTAGATCGATTTCTCGTCCCCGAAAACCACCACATATAAATTTTCAGCTAAATCGTTAGTAGTCCTAAAATAACCCTAAAAGTAGTCAGAACAAAAACAAATGTCTTAAGTCTATTTTACTGAATACAAAAATATCTACCTTTACCTTTATAAATTCCGTGAAATCATATTCCACGTCGTACTTACTCCATAGCAGTTTATGGCGAGATTCAGCCTCGCTTTATGAGAATAAAATAACACTTTACTTGCACTGAGCCTCCTGAATGTACAATCAAAATGAAGTATTATGGTTTTTGGTAAACGGCAAACGTGGAGTCTGTGGAATGTTGATGAACCTTTTATGTAGATAGGTAGGTATCTGTTCATAAAATATATCAAGTAAGGAGTTGTATCTTTCAAATGTACTTCAGTTCCTCTACTCTACCCCGTGTCATTAAGGCATGTAATGCCCTTCCAGCTCATGTTTTCCCTCTCTTCTATGATCCCGGCCCTTCAGGGTGAGTGCGACAAACTAAATATGGTCTATTGTGCCTGGCGACCTCATATGTGGATCACACTACCGCTTACCATTAGGTGGAGTGAGGTCACCTAGTAAGCCTAATAAAAAAAATATTAGGGTACATAAATTAACCAACCGTACTTGAAATTTCCTAATTTTGTAAGTAATGTCATCTGAATATGTTAACCAAATGTGCGGCATAATGAGGCATATTTAAAAATAATAATGAATACAAAGTGAAGTAGGAGTACATTGAATAATAACTATATAGTTAATTCTATTCGTAATCAATCAATCAGTTCATTCACTTTGTTTAATAAATGTATGATGTAAATATTAAAATATACAACATGTTGATATCAGAATACATAAGTCTCGAAACTTTGAAGCAAAACCTTGAAAGAATCCTCCAAGCTTCTTCGCCACTTTTTGTTCAAGAAAGTTACTCAAGTACCAAGCTTTCTCTTAAGTAGTCGCAATGCCACAAAGCCCCATCATACTTGCAGAACTACTCAATTTGCGACGATATAACACCGCTATGTAAGTCGTACCTACCTATATGTATGTACTGTGGAACAATCGAACAAATGTGAAAATGTTGACATTAACTTAAAGTCATACGGGGTTAAGTGCTGTATGTATGTTAGCGAGTATTAGCAAATCTTGCATACTCTATTTTTATGAGACTTTGAAAATTGAAACCTAAGTAGGTTCCATTTTTATGTTCGTACACGCTTGAAAATGTCTGTTTACACTTAATTTTTTCATATATACTAACAGCTTTTACAAGTTACTAGTGGTCCCGGCGAATTTCATACCGCCAATACTTATTTTTACTAAATAAGAACGAACAGAAAAGGTTGATACTACTACATGTAAGTTACAACCATGGAAACGAAGTAGCAATGGCAACCATCAAAATATGGTAATTTATTGACAATAAATACTTCATGTTTGACAAAAGTGTAGGTTTGTATGGGAAATTGAAGAAGTCTTTTACTATCTTCCTCACCATTTGCCAAAATTAGCCAAATCGATCCAGCTGTTCTCGAGATTGAGTGAGACTAACAGCAATGAATTTTTATACATATAGATTAAGCCATAATTAAGGCCCAATTTTTCAAGTGTTAACTAACATCAATACACGTTGAAGTGATTAGCTTATAAGCGAATTATCGCGAAAGTCGATGTAGGTTCTTTATCGCGAGGCGGCTAATGATCAATCGATACTCGCAATCACGCTCCATCACCTGGGACGCTCCGCTCATTATACTGCACTTACCTGCGATGTGACGATGTTTAGTGGAATTACTTTGAAAGACATGATTATCTAAGTATTTATTAGGTAGGACGTTAGTTAGGGAACCGACGACCGATGGGGTAGACGAGTTCTGGAGTGGATACCGCGTCTCGGCAAACGAATGGATTTTTCTTCTTTTTTTGTAATAGACTGCCAGGATGAGCTTACTCTATCTAATGGTATGGTAAGCTAATAGTCCACATATGAGGGTGACAGGCACAATATTCTTCTATAATAGTATTTTTGTACTTGAAGGTACTTGTGATCTGTGCTACGAGGTCAAATCACGAACACAGAAACACTGCTACGACCGCTCGTAGCGCTCTGTTACAATAGCTGCTCGTAGCTGCTTAAGTAAGAGCGCACTCATGTTTGAAAATATTTTGGAACGGATGAATTAATTATAAAGGTGTTATAATTTATGTTCACTTCACAAACTTTTGTACATTTAGATATATCTTCAATTTGATATCAATTGCAGAATAAAACGAAGAGTTGTGCGTTTTTCCATTCACTGATATAATAAAATAATAAACATAAAAGCTCGTTTCGTCGCTACAAAAGCTTAATTGTCAGAATGTCCTATGCGTTCTATACTATTTCACAAGACCGCGTAAGTTCGTTATTGATAGACACAATTTTGAAGGAACCGCTACTCTTCAAGAACCAATTCCGGCATATTTCACATCGTTTTATGTCGTTAACGATAAAAGGCACACTGCAACTTTATTAATATGTACGAATATGCCGTCGACCCGACAATATTAGCAAACTTGAGACATAAACGCCAACTGTGAAGCCCAGAAAAAATCTCATTTTGGCAGATCCATCAAGTTGCGATATTTTTGTGACTCGCAAGTAGTACGGAGAGTTAGGGAACTTTTTAGTCGATAAAAGTTCGTCCGAGACTATTTAGGAGGTTGTTCTCATTAATGTTAGTTTTTGTGTCTTTATCTTCTGCGTGTGAATTTTTTTAGCATTAAAATTATGTGCGTGTCGGTTAGGGGTAATATTTATCAACTGTGATCGGTACTTACTAAACATGTTTTACAAGTGACCGATGTTTTTTTTATGATTTTGATGTTAACTATTTGGGATCGATCAATTTTAATCCCAAATGTCTGTACCATTACCTATTATTATTAACCAAACTAATATAAATATTATCAAAATAAACTATAATTTTAAATGAAAAGTGTTCATAAACTTCCGTATACCATGTGACATGAATTTTAGGCCCACATATACAACCTTAAACTAAAAGTCCTTTTAATATTGGTCTAACATCCGTCCGAAACCTATGCACTTAAGTCTGCACACCAAATCAGCCATCTATACGACGCTATATCATCATCAGTGTATTGGCAATCGCATCCCAACTCGGTTAGCGAGTTGCACTCAGCCGGGAATTTGTTTATCCCACATTCCCGGGGGCCATTATTCCATTAGTCCGGCCATACCACTAATGAATCGCGAACTACCCTGGGCGTAACAAACACATTTTGGAGTTGCGAAACGCGATTATATGTGGCCAGCCAATGTTTACTCGGTCTTTAAACAATGTATTATACGTACAGATAAACAATGTAAGATTTTAGACGTTTGCGTTCCATTACACTAAATATTATTCTATTAAGGTCTACACGCGATATTAGGAGTAGCAATTACATAGCTACTTACTGCCCGACGTTTCGACTGGGTTACACCAATCATGGTCGCGAGCGAACTAGCGCCGAAAAACACATTGGAACCTGGCGGAGTTTGAACTGGCGACCTCTCGCATGGCAAGCAACGACCTTAACCACTCAGCCATCGACGTCATTTGTACAGCTATCTACATTTATCCGACACACAACACTCACTGTATCCTGTATGGAGAGTTATGAGTAGGAAAGCGGACCCCGGGCTCCGCAAGGATGCAACCGGGAAAACGCGAATATGATGATGACAACACTCACTGTATCCGGGTTTATATAAGACGTAACTTTCTGTGGTATGCACTTACTAATCACTGGGTTCCATGCCGATGATAACTTGAATCCATCTTCCCTATTAAAATTTCTGTACTTCTTAATGGTTTGGTTTCGAAATAAGTAAGCAATTATGGCAAAAAAGGGATAACAAGCAATAACCAAATAAAAATATAATTATGTTGTAAGTGTTGCACTGAAACAGTACAAAAAACAGAGAAAATGTTCGCTGTGCCCTGAAAAAAATATCCCGGAGTCGCACAGACGACGGGTGAATATTTCCAGATTTTATTTTCGTTTTTCAGTGCTACCGCGTGCACTTGCGTTTGTAAAATCAGTTTTCTTTTTTATTGAGTTGCACTCTGTTTTCACATTGAATGTACAAACACAATCTATGCAAGTAATGAAACACATATTTTGTTATACATCATCACTGCATAACATTAAATAACGTTGCGCCATTAATAAGGCTCATTAAACACAGCGGAGACGAACCAAGATGGCTGCCAAGAGATGTCAAAAGGTCATTAACCTGTCAATATTCAGCGCAAGCTAATGTAATATACGACCCACCATAGCCAACGCGAGGCGTCTTAATTCCGAGGGCTGTAGCTAAGCAGGCCCTTTGTGTCCTCGGTTCAAAGAGCCGTGGATTAATACATCTGTATTTGATACGGGGTCACATGTGCTTCTAATTCTGGAAGGCGCATAACCAGACATTATGATTGTTACGCCACCACAATCACATTTTATTTTCAAATAGAAAGAAAGAAAGAAATGTATTTATTCAGATACAATTATAAACACACATACATACATACATTTGCAAAAAATAAATAAAATGAAAGTAGGTAATAGGTAACTGGAAAGGGATCTGCTCAGCATCATTTTTATGTACAACATAAACAAACTTTAATACGCGTGACATGCTACACCTTATGTATTTAAAGTTATTTGTAATCATACATTTCGAAATATCCGTTCTCTAAATGGTTATATTTCAAATTTAACTCAAGTTTAATCCTTAAAATTAGTTCAAGTTCAAACGTTGTGTTTGCTGGTAATACATTTAAGTAGAGGTAGATCGTAACTCAGAAACTGCTGTCACCATACCCTACACCACTGGGCCGATCACATTTGATTTTGCCATCGACTCTATAAGAAGAATACCCTATGAGGAAAATAAATAATTAAAAAACAAAAAGGTAACTGTTGGCTATCATTGAATACGCCATGAAAAAAAGCGCGTGAAAAAAAGCCAATCCAACCCTCTTTTTGTTGGAATCCAGGAATTGATCAATGCTAACATTCGATATCAAAATCGAGTTTGTCTGTAAAAAAATGTGGGTCGCGGGAGCTACGCATTTCGTATGCATTCGTGCATGTATGTGTTTTCAAATTAACAAAATGGCCATTCGGGTCAATAAAATACATTGCCTGTAGTTACATTTT
Organism: Maruca vitrata; assembly: GCA_039566165.1. Classification (NCBI taxonomy): domain Eukaryota; kingdom Metazoa; phylum Arthropoda; class Insecta; order Lepidoptera; family Crambidae; genus Maruca; species Maruca vitrata. The sequence continues at coordinate 14,994,135 of CM076919.1, read as the reverse complement.
TGTTTTCAAGTTCTAAACTTTAACTAGATTTTTATTTTACAAAACATGCTTAGATATGGTTACTTTTGCAATGCAACCTCGACCACAATTGTCAAAAATCATGCACGTATTTTTATGTATCCGTCTTTTTGCGAGTATTGCTGAAAATACATGTACTGCACTAATATTCTCTTCATAAAAAAGTGACGCACAGTGTATAACATGTACTGTGATACATAACAATACGTGATTAGACTAGCCTGGTTAGAGTTTTGGACTCGCTCATCCTTTGATTACTCTAACTTCACAAACTTCTTCCTTTCAGCTCGAGTTTATTATGCCTCTTCCAGGGAATTAATTCATAACACGTGTAACAAGCATCCTCGACCGTTTCAGATCGTATTAAGTTAGCTAAGCTTGAGATCGCTGCTTGATTGATTGTTCTATGACCAAATTCACCTTACATTTAGTGTAGTTGTGTAAATAATACGCCAACCAAACTACGATACCACACTGATGAACAATTAATTGTTAAATGAAGGCTTTACGTTAATAAGATACTCTTCAGTGTTAACATTTTTGTTTTCGTAGCTATTTAGTGACTGCTTGATGCTACGAATTTAAACTACGAATACTACGCATTGCTACGAGCGTTTGTAGCGCTCAGTTGCAGTGTTGGAGCTGCTCATGTAACAGCTCGCTAAGTAAAAGCTTATTCATGTTTGAAAAATACAAAACGTTTTATTGTAGTTGAGGTCATACATAATTTTTTATATATACGTGAATCTTTATTTCTTATTTTTTAACATAGCACATATATTCAAGTATTTTACCGGCAAAATATGAAAAGCTATTTCAAAAATATTCAATCACTGATGGCCTGCCGCCGATTTGGCCTGAATATAACAAATACTATTTCAAAATATCGGAACGATACGTAACGCAATAACGGTGACGACGGAACCCTAAACGAGATTTACGTGCATCTTCCTGACATGATGCAATAAACTGCATAGCTGAACCAAAAGCGACCCTTCTCTCTACAATTTAAGACTCAATTTGGCACAAACAATGGTAACAGTAGCAGTTTCATGTATGTATCTGCGAGGAGTGGGAATGAAAGACCCTTTAGTATTCAGAGTACATCCAATAAGTTGTATGGATTAACTTTGTACTCGTAATACAGACCGGTCTAGTAGTACTTTATTTGTAGAGAAGTTTAAATTATCCGGATACTTTTGCAAGAAACCATTTATGTTTAATATTGTATAAATGTTGTATCAGAATATTTAAGTTTAAGATCCTTATTAATTTATAATGTGAACTTGCAAATACGAGTATGTTATTTAGTACAGTGCATTGTTTTGGCCAATTTGTGTTTATAATAATTTTTGTGTGAATATTGATGATAAATCATGTATTATTTTTGTTCTCGGAAACCACTCGAATATTTATTTATTTAAAACTAGTGACCCGCCCTCGCTTCGCTTCGGGTAAATTTTACATACAAACCTTCCTTAAGAATCACTCTATCTTTTAAAAAAAACCGCATCCAAATCCGTTGCGTAGTTTTAAAGATCTAAGCATACATACGGACATACAGCGAAAGCGACTTTGTTTTATACTATGTATGTATTGATGGAACACCAAATGTTTTTTTGTTTGTTTTTGAAGCAACACGAAGGCTTACTGAAAAGGATAAACCACTCATGACATGCCATCATGTAACATTATGTAGTTGATACGTTCTTCATACATCACCATTTGTAGCAATCAACAAGTGCATTCTTTTGTTTCTCTTTACCACTAAACGGCCAGCCAAACAAATCGATTCCACAAACCAATCGAATAACTAAACAGCGCCTCGCAAATGAGATTTGAGAGAGCGTTTTAACACGATAAAACTCCGGTAAACATTTTTCCAATATTCCAACGTCGGAAGCTGACAGATTACGCATGCTGCGGGTAAACTAGATAACAGCGACGGCGCCGTTACGGCCGTAGGTGAGAGGTATTTGCCATTTTACAGCCAGCCAGGTATTTTATCAGACTTTGGAAAAAATCACCACCTTATACCACCACTTGAGATTTTTTGTGGTGTGTGAAAGAAGTAGTGACTAAGGTTGAGAAGGGTATATACTTAGATGGTTTGGTTAGGGGATGAATGAAAGACGAAAAACAAAAAAAATATATAGGAAATAGGAAAATGTAGAGGAATAAAAAATAGTGTATCTTCGTGAATTTTTTTTTAAAGTGCTTGCACTAGTTGTTTGAATATTTAGAAAAAAAGCCGTGTGGCACTCGGGGACTGCCGCGGTATAGCTATTGCATAGCATCGTCCGATTTCGGAGCAGCTCGTCTCGATTCGTGCGAGTTTCGTAGAGTCGTACAATACGTCTAACCGCACGCACACAAACACCGTGCCGAAGTTAACCGAACTGAAACGACGTTAGACGATTGTGAGGTTTTTTCGTTACGGAATTTCTTGGTTCGGTCGCCGCGCTCAAAGCCCGCGATATAAGCTATGTAATAGCTTAATAAAATCAATTGCTCCACTGTTGGCCGGGGATTTTAACACCCTTCCTTCCAAGAATCGCGCCCAGACGTGCGAACCATTTCAACCGACACCTTCGTGCCCGCCGTGGTCTTTTGAAAACACGAATTTTTAGCGGTGGATCTTTTCGAGTCTTGAGCCATAATTCGAGTCAAAATTGTCAAAAAAAAAATCATTTCACTCAAAAGCGTGAGAAGCGATAGTTCTTTTATGTCGTGTGACGTAATCAGGTACTGCATACCGCATAAAATTGATGAATATATGTAGCTAAAGAAGCTCTACGCCCTTAGTAATAAAGCGGTTCGAGCTTGCTTTCGAGTTTTGTTTATAGCTCTCCTAAAAAGAATCCTCTTTAAGCGGGCTTTCAGGGTGAGTGCGACAGGCTCAATATGGTCAATTGTGCCTGTCGACCTCATATTTGGATCTTACTACCGCTTACCATCAGGTGGAGTGAGGTCAGCTTGTTTGCTTTGCTTTCGTGAAACCGGTATTTATTGGGTTGCCGAGCCCGCAATCTCTCTCTTCTCTCTATCTTTCTATGTACATGTTAACCGCCAATCAGCTCAACTTTGAATGAAGCAGTTCTATATCGACACTTATGCCCTTGACATAAAGACTGTTCCACGCCATGGCATGAGATTATGCATTTTAAATACAAGTTTATAACATATTCGAGTTCCCAAGCTTTAAAATTATCTTTACTAGACATTTTAATACGATATTGCATCCGCAGTTTTGCGACCTCTTAGGGCTACTTCAATGTCTCTTAATGTCTGTAATTTCCGTCCCTCTGGTAATACTTAGTAGAATATTACTTTGTGTAACAGTAATGGTCTAAGTAGAGTTTGTAGGAAATGGTTAAGTTGAGGACATACAACGTGAGTTACCAACTTCATGTAATAAGTGAGAACAAGTTAGAATAATTATGTGGGTACAAAATCTAGATGGAAGCCAACTTTGTATGTGAACATTGTTTCATTTCTGGAAATCGGTGTATTTTATAACATGAATAACTTTTTTGTTCAATGGTAAATATTCTAATGTGAAGGTTAAATGAGCAGATATTTCTTGCGCGCTTAAACTGCAGAATATTTTTTTATAACTCTTTACTGTCTACGTAAACAAAGTCGAGGGAAAAAACTATCATATAGAATCAGTAAAAATAGTGTAGATGTAAAATCCTAACTCCTAGCCCCTGTAATGGGAATTAATCTCTGGTTACCTAGTGCATGTTAATAAGGCACTAAGTGGGGCCTAATTAGTGCCCGCGCTACCGATGTTGAATCATTGATATCACGTCTATTTGCGTAATCACATATGCACTATGTAAAGTAGGTGGACTAGATTATCTTACTGAATAGGAGGTGGACTCGATTATCTTACTTACGGTTAAAATAGTATTTAGAAGGTTTAGAACGCTTTGGCAATTCTCTTTTGTGAAATAATCGTCTTCGCTTATTTCTGTTTTTGTTATAAAGACTCATCTTATTCTTTTATAATAAACTAGCTGACCCGACAGATTTCGTCCTGTCAAAAAAATATGAAAAAGGAAATATTTTTCTACTTTAACGAACATTTTAAAAAAAGAATTTTCAAATTGGTTCAGGCGTTGTTGAGTTATGCGCTTACCAACATTTTGCGATTCATTTTTATATTATAGATTACTTTATCGGTCCTGAGTCAGAAATATTAGTTTTGAAAGGTGAAAATGACCCAGGTACAATGTAGGGTTAGGTACTTCATTGTACAATACTTATTCTAGGTACTCTGGGTAAATAAACTAGGTTTCCCGTTCAAGGATTGTCCTCATTTGCTGGATCGATAACTTGAAGTTGATTGGCAATTTATTGTTAAAGAAATGCTGAATCAGCGATGATTGTGAAGTGCTTTGTTAATTGTAGGTACGGTTTAAAATGTATTTTCACGAGGACAATGCTTCCGTTAAAATTATAATTAATTAAATGGACAGATAAATAAAAATGGCTCGGAAAGCATATGTTGTTCCTGGAATTGGCCATTCATCGGTCACTTTAAAAAATAATTACAATGGGTCTACAGTCATACATAAGTAATAAATACACCAATCGTGGTCACAAGTGAAGTCTTCAAAAATTTCATTGCTCACATCGGAATACCGCCTTTTCTATGAGAGTATTTGAGTGAGGGCACACAGTGAGTTCACTATAAATACTCGGCTCAGTAGTCGATTCGCACGAAGTTCATTCGCCCGAACGTGCGAAATGTCCATTTTTAATAATAATGTTAAAGTTAGACGTATCGACTACTATGCCAAATACGACTCGTATTATGCCCTGCGTGATTAAGTTATCTCCAATGAAATTAGTTTCCAATGCCAAAATCTGTTAGACGACATTATTTTTATTATCATTACATGGAATCGATATTGACGCCGATTCGGCAATGCGATGCATACAATAAAGCGATGCTAAAAGTGGCAAATATATTTTAATTATCTTTTCAATAATCTTCCTTAAATAATATAGTATCAGTCTTAACTTGATTACTTAACTTATAACGTAGTTCTTAAGTTAATAAATATTTGGGATATCTTCACAAACGACCACTAAGCCCAAACGTATGGTTGAAGACTGATATAATATCAGTCTCTGACGACGATCTGTATGTATATATGTTACGGCTAATACTCGAAGAGCGGCTACACCTAGGTTTAGCCGGCTAGAACTGGTGTAGCCACTCTGGCTAAACCTAGGTGTAGCCGATTGTTTTCGGCTAAAACTAGGTCTAGCCTTCAACATGCCGGCTACAACTAGGTCCAGCCATTCCATGTCGGCTAATACTGAGGTTCAGAGAATCTGTTGGATAAAACTTAGATGCAGTCCCAAGCCTTCCGTCCTTCCCCGCGTCACACTCAGGACTCACAGCATCTGCAGCAGCAGCGCGGGGTGGAGGGCGTAGCGAGACACGCGCCTCTGCAGGTTGTGAGCACCAAGTGCTGCTGATCTACTGCAGGTCTACTATCGAGTGTGACTCATAGCGTCTGTACATAGTTGTAACTGCCTCGTTGGTCTATTGGCAGCAAGCGCTGCGTAAGGACCGAGAGGTCCCCGGTTCGAGTCTGCGGTCGGTGAAAATTTGTGTGAGGTTGTCTGTAATCGAATTACTTAGCCCGGAGTTAGGAAGTTGGCGGTTGAACGCCGTGCCTCGGAAAGCACGTTAAGCCGGTGGTCCAGCGCCCGATCTCTCATCGGTCATGTCGGATTGCCGACTCACCAAATTATGAGTAGGAGAAGAGAGTGCACTTGTGTTTGCGCGCACTTGCCATGCACTATAATATGTCCTGCGCACTTGGCTGATCTCAATTCAGATCGGCTGCCATGGCTGAAATCGGTCGGACGTCTTATCTTACATAGTTATAGCCGGCATGCTATCGGCAGAGCTTTACATCCATTAATTAGAAAACATGCAACTACAAAACCAAATGTGGCAACATAAAGTGCCTCTGCAAAGCTGTTGGTATTATGTGCAACTCAAAATGTCACTCAAGTATAGATTGTTCTAAATAGTTTATGTTACTTTATAAACCTGTGATTTATAATTATATTCTTTAAAATTATAATATGCAACTATTGTCTGTTGTTAAAAAAAATGTTCCTGATTGTTCCTATTGTACTTAACAATTTACTCCTAACAATATGTGTTATAGAATGAAAAACTACCTTGGTTTCTAATTATTGGATGTTTTTGTAATATCTAAAAAAGCTCAACCGAAAGCATGCCGGCTATAACTAAGTATGTAAGATAAGGCGTCCGACCGATTTCAGCCATGGCAGCCGATCTCAATTAAGATCAGCCAAGTGCGTAGGTCATATTATAGTGCACAAGTGTGCGCGCAAACACAAGTGCACTCTCTTTTCCCCTACTCACATAATTTGGTAAGTCGGCAATCCGACATGACCGATGAGAGATCGGGCGCTGGACCACCGGCTTAACGTGCTTTCCGAGGCACGGGCGTTCAACCGCCAACTTCCTAACTCCGGGCTAAGTAATTTCATTACAGAAAACTCACACTAATTTTCACCGACCGCAGACTCGAACCGGGGGCCTCTCGGTTCTAACGCAGCGCTTGCTGCCAATAGACCAACGAGGCAGTTACAACTATGTACAGACGCTATGAGTCACACTCGATAGTAGACCTGCAGTAGATCAGCAGCACTTGGTGCTCACAACCTGCAGAGGCGCGTGTCTCGCTACGCCCTCCACCCCGCGCTGCTGCTGCAGATGCTGTGAGTCCTGAGTGTGACGCGGGGAAGGACGGAAGGCTTGGCGGGACTCGCATCTAAGTTTTATCCAACAGGGATTCTCTGAACCTAGTATTAGCCGACATGGAACGGCTGGACCTAGTTGTAGCCGGCATGATGAAGGCCAGACCTAGTTTTAGCCGAAAACAATCGGCTACACCTAGGTTTAGCTAAGAGTAAGTGGCTACACCTAGTTCTAGCCGGCTAAACCTAGGTGTAGCCGCACTCGAGTATTAGCCGTAACATATACATAGATATTATAAATACATACTTAAATGCATATACATTCATACCCAAACACGGAACATCACAAATATTCATCAAATTAATATTTGTCCCGGATGGGAATCGAACCCAACATCTTGTCTCTAACCAGTGTTCCATCGAGGCAGGTGTAGCCAGTGTTTACAATAGTACAACCTGATTCGGCTTAGTCGAAGCACTGTACTGGTTTGAATCATTTATGATAAGCTTACACTCCCATCTGGACTGTTTGCTTAATTAGACAAAGTGCATTTACTTGCATTTTCTCCCTTGTTTTTATTTTTATCGTCCAATTACTGTCGTGTTAACATTTTGCAGGTGTCTTTTTAATTAAAAATTCTTGGAACGAAGTGGAACTTAGGTACATTCCTTGGAAAATTAAAGATGATGAAAACGGTGTATTAAATTAAACGAAATATCATCATCATCATCAGCCCATATACTTCCCCACTGCTGGGGCACGGGGCTACCCTAAACTAGGGCGGTAAGACCTTAGTCGACCACGCTGGCCAAGTGCGGGTTGGTTGACTACACAACCATAGAATTTCTTCGTAGGTGTGCAGGTTTCTTCACGATGTTTTCCTTCACCTTTAAAGCGTCGAATTATGATACATATGAATTTCAAATTTGAAAAACACATTGGTACCTGGCGGGGTTTGAACTGTCAACCTCACACATGGCAAGCAACGACCTTAACCACTCGGCCATCGACGCCTTACAATCTGTGAAATCTTAGTATACTATCAAATTACGTATCAACCAAATTCTAATTAGTTGAAAAATGGCCTACTAGACTTGTTGTTTAGAATAAAACAATAATACAGTATAGGTATAATATGTAATAGCGCAGAGATTTTTAAGGCGTTCTATACATTATTACCACCTATTTGCTCTGACTATTCAAACATTACGGTGCCACGTGTCTTTCAAGGCACGGTGTCATATTTGGCATCAAAATAAGGAACGGATTGTACCGTGGCCGGGCTAATATTTTATATTAATAATTCAAAACACGCTGATTACCGTCGCGTGAGCGCGTCGCGTGAGACCAGTGCACTGATCAGATCGATACCAAGATTCATTACCAGTAGGCTTTGAGGGTTTTTTATGAAGTGCTAATAATACAATCACGGAAGTGCTCTCAGTAAGGGTCTTTGGCCGATTACCTTTACTTAAATAACCAGCCTTTTTATCCTTAAAGTATTTTTATTGTCTCATGAAGACAACTGTCATCTTTAGTCTTGCCCGTGACCACGAGCGCTGTAAAGAGTTTGAAACGTTGGATGCCTAATAATATGTTTAGAAAAACAATACACGCGAGTTTAATCCGTAAAATTACTTTAATTTCAAATGTGTAGTGCTCGCGTAAATAACAGATAAGTAGTATTTTTGACATCAAGACTTTGGATTCGGAACATCTATGCCACTGTCAGTTAGTATGTGTTATGTCACTATCAAAAGTTAATGTTAATAATTGTGTCGGTTAATCTGCTAATATGTCTCATTCGATTATGCATGAGAATCAGTGCTTACAAAGTATGTTACCATAGTATACGGTAACATACTTTGTACTGTATACACAGTCTAAACCTACCATCAAAAATAAAAGGCTCATTCATCGTTATGTTATCAAATGCACGCATAACAAATGTAAATATTCCATACTATCATAGCCGCAGAACTAGAATACGCAAATGAATCTGTCAAATAACAATTGAAGCGCGCAAAAACGCTGTATTAATTTCGCTTGTCTCTCGAAAAATAGTGAAACAAAAGGAGTATTTATTAAAGAAAGCGCAAACAAAACGCTTAAACATTCCACTAATGACTCGGCTCCGCTGAATGAAGGGGGACAAAGCGTTGTGATAAAATATGGAATGGCCGAGGGAACCGCGGAGTGAGAGGCGCAAGTGGGCGACAATATGAAGTGAGATCTTCTGCCTAACTTTATGTCCAACTAGCTGTGCCAGGGACGGTGTTCGCGCGGAAAATACTTAAGGCAGATTTTTTTAATATACCGATACCTATATAGTTCGAGGTTGTTATTTAAATTAGCATATTTTTTTTACCACACGTTTTCCAGGATGACCTCAATCCTCTTGATGGTAAGTGGCACTGAGGTCCACATATGAGGTCGACAGGCACAATAGACTCTATTGAACCATCACGCTTTATACACCGTGAAATTTTAGTGGTTGTTTTCCCGCAGTAAAATGATTATATCTTAGTAGTACAAAAGATGTGTGCAGTTCGTTTTTGGTAAAATCAATAAGTGCCGGTTTTACGAAAGGTTTAACCGTAACTCGAAAGCACGTTCGAACCGCTTTATGACTTAGGGTGTAGAGCTTCTTTAGCTTTAAGCATCGATTTCATGCGGCAAGCAGTACCTGAATATGTCACATCTTCAAAAACAACGATAGCTTCTCTCGTTTTCGAGTTGGAAAATTATTATTCTGAAAAATCGAAAAAAAAATTTTTTTTTTTCGATGAATAATTTGCATGATTCGATAGTATTACTAAAGGCAAATCGTTCTGCCACGGGAAAACAACCACTAAAATTTCACGGTGTATGCTCAATAAATCTTCTTGAAACTTCGCATATATATGGTTGTGTACAGGAAATTTGTGAAAAACTGGTAATTTTTAACGTATTTTTGCGCACTGCTTGAGCAAGACATCGAGAAAAAAAAACTTTTATTATGGGAATTTAGTAGCGAGCGAAGCCGCACGAAAAAATAGTAGAGCAATATTTTATATTATTTTATTGTTATTCAAGACTTTTGACTTACAGGCATGACTAGCTCTCTCTGCATTACATAATAATATGACCGAACAACTGTAACTTTTTCTACTCCCGTGTGTTAACAACCAGTTAAAAAGTTTACACGCAATCTACAGCTGGCATCGCTAGAATGCAAATGGAAGCATATTCTACATGTACAGTAAATACCGATGAACCTTATTAATTGCATTCCTTTGCATTGAGCTGTGTTTTAAAATTCAAAGCATATTTGATTGCTCATTGCTGCTTACATAACTGTGGGCAAGAAGTTTAAGTTTAATAAATAAATATTACACAACATCACATACATTGATCTGATCTCGTGGTAAGTAGCTAAAGCACTTGTGTTACAGATATCAGAATCAGCTCAATCAATCAGATATCACAAATAATCTTAAATATATTTAATAATACACCCAGACACGGAACAAACACCGATGTTCGTCACACAAATATTTGTCCCGAGTGGGAATCGAACCCACGACTCTTGGAACCGTAGGTTAGTAGTTTATCTTGCCTTAAAACTTTTCCTTAATATATAACGAAGAAAATATCGATTCTACTATAAGGACTTGACTGGCTCGGTGGAACAGTGGTTAGTGACCCTGGCGGGCGGTTCCAAGAGTCTTGGGTTCGATACTCACTCAGGAAAAATATTTGTGTGATGAACATCTGTGTTTGTTCCGTGTCTGGGTGTGATTATGTATTTATAAATATTTATGTATGTATATCAGTCTCTGACGCCCATAGTACAATCTCTGCTTAGTTTGGGGTCAGATGACAATGTGTGGAAATGTCCCAGATATATATTTTTTTATTTTTATTTAAGGATGCCCAATCGATCGACAGACATAGACATAGACATAGTGTCCAGTGTCCCCAATAAACAATATACCTATTTTGGAACAGTTTAATACATGTCAACTTAGTCATCGACCAGAATATCTTTGTTAAAGTTCCCCGATGAAATAATTAATTTAAACAACATTTAGGATCGACACAACGGTGGAGACTCTCAAGTTAAATCCAATCTGACCAAAAAAGTTATTCAAGGACTTTATTGACTAAGTTTAAAAATGGCTCTTAGCTCCTAAAGAAGCATTATTCTTTGAAGTTATTACACAAGATAAACAAGTAAGACCAGCGGGGACTAAGTCCGCTAAGGGCGAGGGACAATCGGGGAAAATGAATTTTTCCAAGAATTAAATTGGCACCTAAAAAAAGGACAATTTTGCTTATCACATCTTAACGGATATGATTAAAAAAGCTACAAAATATGTTTAAGCCATTAAAAAGAATATGATTAAAAAGCGACGAAATTCTGTATATTACTTTTTTGTGATTTATAGGCAGGCTTTATAGATATATTTTCCGACCGTTACAAGTCGTAGTTATAAAGCACAAGACATCACCTACTCTCTTATACACAGTAGTTCAAAAGCTCTCTCACCACATTCAGGCTCGAATATACACCGTGTTTTAGTAGTTGTTGTCCAACTCGAAAGCGTGAGAAGCGATAGTTCTTTTAAATGATGTGACGTAATCAGGTACCGCTTGCCGCAAGAAATCGATGATTAAAGCTAATAAAGCTCTATGTCCCAAAAAATAATAAGCCTTTCGTTAAGTTTTTATTGATTTGAATATAAAAAACTGCACAAATCTTTTTTATATACTACTAAGATAGAACAATTTTACTGCGGAAAAACAACCACTAAAATTTCACGGTTTATATTATGTCTACCAAACTTCATATAAATCTGTTCGATAGTTTAGGCTTGGAAGCGTGACTCACTTTTGGATTTATAATATTAGTAAAAAACTACAGCGAAAAAGCTTATACAGTTTGAGAAGGTTCACTTGATTGCAAAGTAGCGGTGTTATCATCATCTATGGGTATCATTCCCATATGCCGAAATCGGTGACATGACATTATTTACCAAAAAATTACCCTCCAAAGTCTTCATATTTCCCACTGTTAGAGCTTACCAAAAGTAGCTAAGCCAATTTGCTTCGATAGAGCCGACTTTACAGGGCGAAAGCTTTTAAAAAACATCTACTCCGCGAAAGCCGAGTGTACTTTTCGAGATATTTGCAATTTGATGGCGATATTTACATAATCGATGTCCGGTTTTGCGCGGAAAATGAGTCGCTCCTGTTTCAATATTAATGGCTCCAGGGCCAATGGAGGTACGGCAAAAACCATTTATACATAGGCCTGTTTTAGTAGATACCACCAATATGGAATATTTTATTGTCGATAATGTTATTCGATTGTGTCTCTGTAGTTATGGTAAACTTGAAGTTTAGGTTAGGTAGCTTTGTCTTTTCTTAGAGAGCTGATCTGAAAAATTTGACGATTAAATTATAAACCTATAGTGTTATTATATAGGTACCTAACTAACTAAATAAAACTGTGTCCCGTTCCTATCACGTCAACAACAATCGACATTCAGAACTGGCAAATAACTGATGCTTCTTCCTTTGTCCACGGATTTATAAGTTAAAACTTTTTATTAAAAAATACTTCTTACTGTGCTATAAATCTACTGTGGAAAAAAAAGCTATGTTAAATATGGCTGGCACGGAGGCTACAGAGAAGTTAGATACAATATAAACTCGTATTAAACTTATTCAATTTAAAGGATAAAATATGCCTCCGTTCGTTGAATAACGTCTAGAATCTAAGACTAAGTGACCTAAGTATCCCTTATACCTAAAATACTATCGTATTACAGACGGAATAAACAAAATATGTCTTTATCGTTTATATATCTATTAACTTATTTATTTCAAAACAACGATATTGTGAAATACCATATTAAGTGTCTTATTGTAGCTAGTCAGTATTGTTTTATTTGAAATTGTTTGTGCTGTAGAACATGTGAGTTAATCTACGAATCTTATAAAGAGTAAATTCAGCACCATTGGTATTTTATATAATCTTTTCAGGCAGTGTTTCCTGAACAATGGAGAAACAAATTGCTTACGTAATTAGCGAATAAGCATGACTTGAAAGGAGCACTGCAAACCGAATCTCTCTCACAATCAGCACCAAGGTTTAAAATTATTTGAGTTCATTTACCCTGACTTGTTAAATAGTTTTGGTAAATCCGAATAATTCGTAGCAAGCGCTGATAGAATATTTTTGTTTTCTTTATGTCGTATTAGGTGTAATAAAATGTTATTATTATGATAAGGTTGTCATGGCAAGTTTTAAAAAAATTAAGTAATATTTTTTCGTCTCAAAACCGACTGGTGTTACTTACTAGGCTAAATAAGTTTATGTTTAGTAAGTGGTTCTATCCCAATGTTGTGTTCACAAAACTTGGTGTTTTTGTGGCATTATTTGGTGGGCTGTTGTAAGTACTGTTTTTTTTTTATAAAAGACTAACAAGATGACCTCACTCCCCATGATGGGAAGCGGTAGTGAGATCCACATTTGAGTTCAACAGGCACAATAGGCCATATTGAGTCTGTCACACTGACCATGAAGGCCTGCTTAAATGCCATTTCACGCCCCTCCTGAACAGTCCGGGATCATAGGAGGGAGGGAAAACATGAGCTGGCCCTTCCATTCCATGCCTTAATGACACGTGGCAGAAAAGAGGCACTAAACCTCTTGGTCCGAGCCAGCAGCGCCAGCATTGTATGTGGAGAGCAGATTGGTACTTACTCTGAAACAGGCAGAGTAAGTACCAATCTAGACATCCTGTATGGATGAACTAAAAGAGACCAGTAGGTAAAATATGTATCCAGCCATGTTTCTAGCAACAGCTGTGGACTTCTAAACATTCTAATTGCTTATAATATTGAAATTGGAAGCCGCGCCTACATAAATTATGGAATAGCTCATATCGCTCGAAGCTCGCAATAACAGAATGATGACGTTGCGCTAATTGCTACGAGATAACATGCCCATGCATGAAAACAATAATCTTCACCTTAGCCCTTAGACTTAAAGTTTAAAATCCCTTGGTAAAACTGGTGGGAACAACTTCGCTGGCTTATATCCGACAAAGTTACTAAAGTGCATCTTGCGGTTGTACTAACTCTTATACTTAAAGCCTTAAGGTTTTTATTAGGTTGCATCAGACGTTTGATTCCGCGGTACTGTATCGAGCGAGTCTCGTTTACTAGGCTGTGCTAGCATGTGTTTTTAAATGTGTCTAGACTGATATTCGAGGTCAGATAAACCTGCTAGTTAATTATTTGTTTGTGCATAGCATTGCATCGATTGAATAATAATTGCTAGGTTAACGCAGTGCAGATTAAGTGATAGCTGTGCTGTGTTTTATTGGATTTAAAAAAACTAGCTTGTATCCGTGAATTTGTCTACTTCATGTAGTTTATAGCATAAAGAATTGAAGTTGATTACTCACAAAATCATCCCATCATCACATCCATACAACATCACATACATCTTTTCCCGTGTTAGTAGCTTAAGTATGTTACGGATATCAGAAATGACAGCGGATGGTGGATGGATAAGTTTATTGTGTATAAACTTAAATATACAAATAGAACACCCAAACACGGAATAAACACCGATGTTCATCACACCAATATTTGTCCCGAGACTGCCTCGTTGGTCTATTGGTGGACTGGCTCGGTGGAACACTGGTTAGTGACCCTGGCTAGAAGGTTCAAAGAGTCGTAGGTTCGATTCCCACACTGGACAAATATTTGTGTGATGAACATTGGTTTTTGTTCCGTGTCTAGGTGTGATTATGTATTTATAAATATCTATGAATGTATATCAGTCTGACACCCGTATTACAAGCTCTGCTTCGTTTGGGATCAGATGACCGTGATATTGAAATGTCCCAGTTATTTAGATATATTTATTTTTTTTTTTTTTTTATTTATTGATTAGAAACAAACGGTTACATAACAAAAATACAGTAAACATTAAATTTTAACAAAATAACCTTTAGTTTCCTTAATTACTAAAATATTATATAGAAAGAAAACATGACATCTTGAAGGAAGTCAGAGTGAGGGCTAAAGTAAACATAAATACATCTTTATTAATACAACACATTATTTAAAAGCTTTTTTAAGTTCATTAACACTACAAGAATAAATATCGATTTTATCTAAGCTATCATCGTTATTATATAATCTACAAGCACGTCTTAGAAATACATTATTCCCGTAGCAGGTTCTGCTATTAGGGACAGAAAATATATTTTTTTGTCTACAATGTCGTTCTTGTCTACGTGGTAGCAAGCGCTGCGTAAGGACCGAGAGGTTCGAGTCCGGGGTCGGGCAAAATTTGTGTGAGTTTTTCTGTAATTATATTACTCAGCCCGGAGTTAGGAAGTTGGCGGTTGAACGCCCGTGCCTCGGAAAGCACGTTAAGCCAGTGGTCCTGCGCCCGATCTCTCATCGGTCATGTCGGATTGCCGTCTCACCGAACTATGAGAGTAAGGGAATAGAGAGTGCACATGTGTTTGCGCGCACACGTTTGCACAATAATATGTCCTGTGCACTTGGCAGATCTCAATTGAGATTGGCCGCCATGGCTGAAATCAGTCGGACGCCTTATTTTATTTGTTCCGAGTGGGAATCGAACCCACGACTCTTGTTGGAACCGCCAGCCAAAAAATATCAAATAAAAAATATCCACGTTCCACAATATTCACGAACAGTGCATCATCATCGTCATCAGCCCATATTTACGTCCCCACTACTGTGGCACGGGTCTACCTTAAACTAGGACAATAAGGTCTTAGTCAACCATGCTTTCCAAGTGTGGGTTGGTTGACTACACAACCTAAGAATTTCTTCGTAGACGTGCAGGTTTCCTCACGATGTTTTCCTTCACCGTTGAATAATCATACCTACATATGAATTTCAAATTTGAAAAACACAGTGGTACATAGCGGGCAATACGAACAGTGCAATGTCCATAAATGACAAACACACATCTAACTTGTTACCCAGCTGTTTGTCTTTCAATATTCTACAATAGTATGAAAATATTAGTCATTCAACTGTGGGTTTGTTAGTTTTCAATTTAAAACTAAATTGCGAACAACTGCGCTCCAATGGTTCCATTGCACGTACGTCCAATAACTTTATTATGTCAAATATACTATTACTCAAATATAATATTGAGTAGGAACGTATCTTTGAAATAGAAAAAAAATGAACGTAATGTACTTATTTAACTAAAAGCCAAAACATTCAAATTTCGGAAACAAATATCTTTTTAGGACCTTGTTGATCTTCTAAGTAGAAGTCAGAGATTTAATTATCGTTTCGGAATTCGGTCATTAGACGTGAAAATGAAGAGATTAATATCCAAATACAGACAACAGAGGAAAAAAATAAGAATTTTGCGTGTTAATTGCGAATTATTAATAAAGAAATAAACTTCGTTAAATGATTCTCATTAACAAGTTAAATAAATAAAAAAAATTACGTTACCTTACCCGACTACCGACTACGTATTTTTTTAGTTGACCCGTGATTATGGCGTTTGGATCGACAACAACCACAATCGATTAACAAATACAACAATAAATATCCGGATTTAATTAATTTTGTAATGTGAGTAAATATAACATTTTAAAGTTTGTTACATGTTAAGTTTTAAAAGGCTGTCAATCGCCTAAGCTACCGTTGTCACAATGACGATAATAGTAGAGACAGATGATACTCATTAAGAGTAAAATTACCATTGAAGGGCAATTCAGGGCAGATTATGTAAACAAAGGGCCATATGAACGCCGCAGCCGTTTCTGTCTTAGATTACACATATTATATTGTTTATGCCGCCTCGGTTTTCTCTGATGTATAAATTATCTTCAATACATATAAGCATACGGAGGTCGGTTGTAATGTCACTGGCAGGAAACACAAATTAAATTGTACAATAACTATTTTGACGTTCGTAGATGGTCTTATAAAATAAAACTAAGTTTAAGGATTAAACTCGCGTGTCTTGCTATTTTAAACATAATTATTTGGTGACGTTTCGAGCTTTTTACAGACCTCGGTTACGGGCATCGACTTCATACCCAATAGACACCTCATGTCAATTATTCGCAATGCAAACATTTCAGTCAACTACCTGAGGTACGCGGGGGGAGGGTGCTGAATGCTAATTGGTCGCAACAAAATCACCACAAAACATAGGGATGGGGTAGGTATGTAAGTTTTCTTTGAAAATAGGTGATCGATAAATTGATGCAGTTCGTAACAAAATTTAAAAATATTATAAAGGAGAATCACCTTTTTCCTGGACATGTAATTTATATTTACCTACATTTAATGGATTTGATTTGATTTAGGATATAGATTATTACTATCTGGAATACATGATTGATTTATTTATTTTACATTATAATGTTTATATTTCATACCCAAACGGTAAAAATGGGCCCTAAACCTGAGAGACCACCTTTGTTGATGGATGTGTGATGAACATCCGTGGTAGAGGCCTAACAAGTTATATAGTGACAGACAGACATGCTTTCCGTCTATAGACAAATAGACGGAAAGCATGTCTGTCTGTCACTATTTGTATTTGATAGCTAGATAATGTTTTAAAAGATTTTTTATTTCTGTTGTGTGTGAATAACATTAGTGAAATAAGAGAATATATTGTAGTTTTACGTGCAACAATTTATATTCGCCAGACTGAGCTTTCGCTTGCGATCGACGGACTTGGATAAAAATGCAAGTCTTGTTGATACATAATTTTGCATCACACTCATTGCCAGGTCAACGACATGATTGGTGTCTTCCGACTGAAATTTATTTAGGTACGGAACCCTCTAATTAGTGTAGACATAATTATCTCACCAATAGTGGTGAAAAGAGTGAAGATATATTATGGCAAATGTGAGGAGTCTCCGACGTTTTTTCATATTAATAAAGCAGTCTTGAGTAAAATGTCGAGAGCGATTTACGCTATACTCTGATGGTCTGAAGTAACTCACTTCACTTTTTTTGGAATATATAAAATGATAAGAAAGTAATAAGTTCGCTGGAGATGACATGACGAAAATTTTACAGTAACAGTTAAGATTTGTATGTTAGTAACGAATAGGCATCGAAAGTAATTTCTTTAAAGGTACTAGAAACTACTGGACAAAAGTGCTGCATTATATACCTAAATAAACAAGGGCACCTTCTCATCCCTGTATTCCGCGATTTTATTCGCTTTAAAAAAATCTATACATATAATATGTCGGTATAATTAATAATTTGTGAACTTTATCAACAACTTTTTTTCACACATCCCCAACAGAGGCATCAATAGGGATTAGTGGACAAAAAGTTCACTTTTCCCCATTGATGGGGATTTCCAATGGGGATTACTGGTATAACCCTTAGCTAGGTTAACTAGCATCTGCTAGCATTTGGAGTTTCTGAGATCTGATTTAGGAATCTATAAATTAAAATGACATGGTAAGAAAAAAAATATCTATAATAATTTTATTTGATTAAAAAATATGATAAATTAAAGTCAACTCTTATTAGTAAAATATAATTTAGCATTATCCAATTAAAAATCGAAATCGATCGATTCTGAGTATTTGGTACGGTACAGCACTACGTAAACGTGCACGGAGAACGATAAGGATAAAGAATATAAAACTGCATGTTAAAGAAAGAGATGGGCAGTTGATGACGCCAACCGACCGGCCATTTAAGATGGCCTCCGTCAAACAAAAAATATTAGTTTTAATTGATTAAAAACACTAACCGGTGAAACGAAATGCCATCAATTTTAAAATTTGAGCTCTCGCTATCTTTTCCACACCATCTTATGCTACAAGGAGCCATGGCAACAAGGTTTTTAATTTTTTCTGTAAGCGAGCGCAGAGATGTTCACGGGTCACAGATCTGGTCGTTACTGACGAAGCATCAGTGGGCGTGGTTTAATATAAGATCTATTTATCTGATGTGTTGTCTGAAAACGCTTGTCCTTTATTAGGTGTCTATTGGGTATGAAGTCGTTGGTTACGGGCAAGAATGATTGTCTTTTGTTCGTAGAAATGCATTTTTTTCCGTGTCTAACTACATTCTAAGGTGTAGTAGTATAGAAGGATATTCAATAATGTGAATTTATGTTTCATTCATTGGTTACTAATGTAAACTTTATTATGTTTTATATTTTCTTGTCGTTATACATTATACAGTGTTCATTGGACCACACTAGATTAGACTTTTAAGAGGTTGTGAAAATGATATACCTAAAGCTTTTGCTCTACCGAGACCAGATAGGGGTTGATACTTTATCAAGATTGCTGAAATTATTTTAAAATAAACATTTAACATTAGTAAAACTTACAAGTATAGGTCATGGCCATGATAGATGGAATCATTAATGAAATGAGCCGATTACAATACACATTGTTTGACGGCAAAAAAGCAGCGATTGTCAGTTTCTATCTCTTCGGATTCAAAGGGCACATTGTCGCGAAGTATCAATACAATGCCGCTAAACAAATTAAAGCTAGAACAGCCTGTAGCTATTGTGTTAGTTGACGCCGAGGAACGGCCAAGGGAAGGGCGGGAGCGGTGGGATAAAACTGTCATTAAAGAAAGAAAAAAAGAAAGAAAACATTTATTGGTCATAAAATTTAAAAAAATACAGAACTAATACAAAACATACACATACAAATATATTTATGATTAAAAGGTTCTGCCTCAGCATGTGCCGTAGCAGCCGCAAGGACGCGACGGCGCTGATATTCTGGCAGAACCTTTGAGAAAAAAAATATGGACGAATACAATCAGAACAAATACAATACAAAGAAAAAAAAATACAATACGAAGAGACAAAAAAAAATAATACATGAAACAGGTTTTTTTTTATGACAAACAACAAAAGCAAAAACAAATTAGATACCAGTGTTGTCAGGGTTAGATTGTTTAGATATGATATCTGAAATGAGAAGTGAACCACTCGTAATGATCACTCATTGGATTGTGATTAAATGGGTTAATTAGAGATTATTCATCTTCAAGTAATGCAGTCAGTCAGCTTTATCATGCAAAACATTATTCGCGCACCGAAAACAAAAATCCTTTGTAACACTTAAACTATAAAAATGAGGCACGCACATTCATCTATATAAATTTTATGCCTAAATATTCTTCCTTCCAATGATTGAGTCTTGAAAGTGGAACATAAAAAACTAATGCTCATATAAGAAAACAGCTTTTGGTAGTAAATATTCAGAAGAACAGCTCGTACAGTGGTGTAGACAAATGTTAACCTTAATTTCTGAGTGCTTTTAAAAATTAAGGTTAACTTTTGTCTACACTACTGTCTTCCGATACAGAATACTGAAGTAGATTAAAACACTTTCAGACAGGGAACCAAAACAAATGCCCATCACACAAAACTTGCCCCGGGTGAGCTTCGAACCTGATACACTCAGGCATGATATGAGCTTAAAGCTTACATCAGTCTTAGATGGGTAGCAAAAACATATGATCAATGTTTACACAATATTTGCCCAAGGTCGAAAAATGCGTCTATAGCCGAGCGGTTAAGGTCGCTTGCCATATTGGAGGCTTTAACGGTGAAGGAAAACATCGTGAGGAAACCTGCACACCTACTAAGAAATACCTAAGTTGGGTGACTACACTCACCCAACCCGCACTTGGCCAGCGTGGTTGACTAAGTAGTAGGCCCGTGCGCCAGCAGTGGGGATGTATGGGCTGATGATGATGATAATGATACTGAAATAGAACCAAATAAAGTAAGGAACCAAAACAAATGCTATCACACAATATTTGCCCAGAGTAAGAGTCGAACTTTATACTATCGGGCATAAAGCTTTAAGCTCATATCTTGGACCGCGGCACAGTTGGAGCCGAGCGCTGACAACTATCAGGCGTTACGAGGGTGGCTTCACAATGGACAATGGAACTATATTTATGCAAACCGTGCTAATGTGTTCGTCACGAGGCATGTGGAACATCTGTATAGCCCTTTCATAACCACCTCCGTTATTATCTCTCTGTTCGTTTATCAAGTGCGAGTAACGAGGGTGATTTTAAGCTAAGTTTAGCTAAGCTTGGACGATTGAGCATTTCCGTGAATGAGATCAATGGAAACGTATTCATTTCAATAATATGAGTGTGTTCGTTCAATCAAAAGGAACACATTTTTCAGATCATATTTTCTGAAAGGCAGAATAAATAAGAACCATTATTTTATATGCACCTACAAATTTTCGATAGGTAGAACAGTAGATTCTACGAGTTGATAAAATACGTGTGTCGGTAAGGTAGAAAGCTGTTTTAAAATTAGGTAGTTGTAATTTTTCAGTAGTGATATAACGCACTATGCAGGTACCAGCGCAGTCAATTGAGGTAATGCACGCTGCGTTACAAATAAAAGTAACACAAATTTATATCTGGGACATTTGTACACACGGTCACCTGACCGCAAATTAAGCAGAGTATGTATTTATAAATATCTATGTACTGTCAGATACTGATATACGTACATGGATATCTATAAATACATTCTTATACACAATCACACCTAGACACGGAACAAACACCTATGTTCATCACACAAAATTTGACCCTAGTGGGAATCGAACCCACAACTCTTGGAACCGTCAGCGTCACTAACCACTGTTCCACCGAGCCAGCCAATCTCTACAAAGGCCTTGGCGACAAAATATAAACACGTTTGAAGGACATTGTTATTATCTTCTGTAACTGCAAACTGGCTCTAACGACAACTGTCACGATACTATCGCAAAGGGACAAATGTGGCTATTCGTTGTTTTCCCTTTCTTACGCTGATTACACGTAGTTACAGCGGCTATTAAGGTTCTTAGGGTGAGAATGAAGAAGTCGTAAATGTCTCTTTGTGTTCAGGATACCCGTTTGTGGCGAAACACTTTTCAAATGGTTGTTTCTTGGCGATTACCTCATGTCTTATGGCGGTCGTTGGCTGTAAACTCTGGAAAGGTACACAAGAACATCGAGGAATAATCCTTATTTAAAAAGGTAAAATATATGCCTTTTAGGGAAGCAAACTGACAGTGGTCGGGTTATTTACGGGATCATCCGTGATAATGGCGCTTGCAACAGTGTCGAAATATCGATAGGTCATTAAAATTAAACAAAATGGTAAATAGTCCGGACATTGTCAGTTCTTTTAATGTTTTAAAATGTTAAGTAAACCAGCTTATTTTGATGATTTTATAGTTCATAGTTATAGCTACCAGTGTTAAGTAAACTAGCTTATTTTGATGATTTTATAGTTCATAGTTGTTCGTTGTTGTTTGCATCATCAAGTTGCACTGTTTAGTTAAGGAAGAGTCTTCTTTCAGCTCTCTCTGGCACAGGTACTCCTTTCACTTAAAAGAGGAAGTCTACCCTACATTTTGTCCTGTTGAAATGTTGTTTGTGATGAAATACTTTTTTTTACTTTATTTTTATTAGTTGCTAGTTTTCACTTCACTACTGAAAACATAATATTTCCTTCACTCAAAACATATGAATTTCTTCAAACAATTCACAATGAAGGATTCTGAACAAAACGGTTCTCAAAATGGTAAAGAGATGAATAAAAGTCGTATTTGAAATTACTATTTTTTATTTACGCATTCCGTCCTTTCTTAGAAACAGTATCTGAACAGACAGTATACAAAGCACAATATTATGTACAACATTATCAGTATTATTGACACGTTTCTAAGGCGTTACTATGGTTTTGATAAACATATAATCGAGATCTAAACACGAAGGCTAATTTATAACTAATGGAGATCGACAGTTTAAAAACTTGTTAAATTTACTTTTATTATCTTTTCATAAATGCATTTTAGTTGAAAACATAATACACTAAATATTTTTAGAAGAATATTATTGTTCTCTGAAGAAGAGTAGGTAAATAGTAGAAAAATAGCCGTCTCGTTAAGACTTGAAGATAGCAAAGTGTCAAAATATAAATTCCAACATTTATTCATGAAACATAAATTGAACTGACCTTTAATGAACAAGAAAAGAGAGTCAAAAAATAAAATATAACATGATTAATATGTACGTTGCGTAAGGGTAATGCTTAGACCATGATATTTTCTTGATAATACTTTACCCAATATGGTTAAAACAGATTTATTACAATTTCCTAATAAACTAAACGTATGATTAGTCAATAAACTAACAGCAACAGGGCATTGACTTGAGGTACGTGAAAATAATATTTGTACTCACTATCAAAGTCTATTTCATTTTTCGATAAAATTTCAATTAAATCTAACTACTATTATTTCACTCTTGTCTTTCATTATTTTTTTTGTAATAACTTATCATTAATAGTTTATGAATTAAATTTAAAAGTTTGCTTATTTTAAGTTTAATACGTGGCTATCATAATGCAGGTTATTCTTAAAGTAAAATTGCATTTTATTGAAATATTAATAAATACAGAACTGAGTGATGACTTGGTATGACACATTTATATTTATTAACGAATGACCTACGATTAAAATGAAATGTCTTATTATGTTACTCATATCAAAGAGCAATAAATATTTACTTTATAAGTGAGTATACATTGAATTTCCGCTCATGTGATTACATAGAGAAAGTCAAAGCTATTTTTATACTCATTTTTCAAATAAACTTTTTAGATGTTAAGTTATGACTAGAAATAATATCAACGGTTTTAGGCCCGTATAAAATACAAATCTAAGTTATAATTGACTATTTTGTTAACGCTAAAAAACTTTAGCTGGGCTCAAGGCTCAAAGCTTTTAAGCGTTTCTTATCCTCGATAGTGGGACTATGAGTAGACGAGAAAAGAAATGTTATTGTAATATAATTTCTATGTATCTCAAAGAAATTATATTTAAGGAAAAATATGAACTATCGAAATGAATGTCTACTCACCGTCTCAGTATCAAATTGTGGAGTACCGTATGTAACTATTCAAGTGTTTTCTTAACTAATACTCAATTTATATAAAAATCGAGATAAACTCAACTACTAAACATCCCCATACATACAATTACCTTGACATCTCGAAGCTATCTCAATGTTAATCATGAATCTAATAGCTTTAACAAATACACGCTTATCTAGAAATATAAAGAGACTTTGAATAACGTTAAATCTAACACTTATATACACGCTCTAACATTTTTATTGTCAGTTCTGAACTTCAAAGATTAAATAAAAAACTTTTATAAATATACAACTTCTCTACGTTATGTACAATTTTCCAAGATCTGCTTTTAAAGCCGACGTTTCTATACATTTAAATACATATTCTACACGGTATAATACTTGTCTATACACCAAAAGCATACGAATACTTAACGAAGTCGTCAACGACTGGTATTGTCTTATTAACAACAATCGAATGGGGTCCATTCGATTCATTGTGCGCGTAACTGTCTGACCGGTGTCAGAGGGATCATTACGCCTTGTGCCCAACATACATGGACTAGGTGATATGGAAATCGCCCCGGAGAAGTCTCGTGAAGGTCTTCTTAAACTGCTGATTGGCCAACGCATAGCAAAAAGGATTTATAGGGCTGTTCGCGTAACACAAGAAATACGAAAACATATACAAATGCTTGTTTATGCAAGGCGGGTCTGTGCAAAAACCTTCCACCAACGCCAAAATGTGATAAGGGGTCCAACAAACCACGAACGCGCCCAAAATAAATGATATAGTCCTAAACGCTTTCCTAGCCCTATTTTCCGACTTTGATTTCTGCCGCCCGATACTCGGGAACAAACCGTCTCGTTTCGAACGTTTAACTTTTAATTTTTTTCCTATGTTTTTTACAAACTCTTTCTTGGAATCACCGCGGCCTGACCCAGTTACAGCCGTGCTCGAAACGTCGCTGTTTTCTACAGCTGGACTTACTGGATTTAGTTTTAAGGGCGAAATTTTAGTTTCAGCAGGCTTCGGTTGCGATTCATTATTATTGGAAGACGACGACACAAGAGTGATTACGGGCTTTGATCGCTCGCCCGTCGCTAAACTCACCTCTGTATTTACTTTGACAGGTGGAGGCGGCGAAAATGTTTTGGGTTGTACTACTTGAGCTTCTGCTGTAGCTCTAATCAGAGCAGCTTGCAGTAACGACGTGTTCGTGACATTACCTGAATTCAACGTTGGTGGAGACGAGGGTTCGGTTGCTGTCGGGAAAGTGACTGAAGATGGTGGACTCTCAAAGGTTGGTGAAGGTAAAATGACAGAACTTTCATCCATATACCGCAGGTCAGCACCATCCATACCCACAAGCACGTCATACGAGCTACCATCACTCTTAACTACTCTTACAGTTTTGGTCCGCGACGATTCTGATTGAGAGGGGGGACTTTCGGAGACTGGAGGACTACACCGGAATTCTGACGGCGGAGGAATGATTCTTTGAGCAATAGTTGTGGAAACTTCTCTCTGTTCAGACGGCGTGGCGATGCCCGATGACACGGGCGACATGAGGCTAGCTGTGGTCATAGGCACTGTAGGCGCAGGCGCTTGGGAACTACTTTGAGAAATCTCATTATTATCAGTATCTAACAAACTCTTCTCCGATATTTGGGACAACGACGTTTTAGGCTTGTCAGGGTCTGCCTTGAACACTTGGGCTGGTTTCATATCTGGTGGTTTAATCAGCATACCACCGTTCATACGCATATTATTCAACAACTGTAAAGCACCAGTTTGCATCACTAGATTGGCCACGGATGGGCGTTTCTTCGAGTTAGTTTGTGTTGTACTTTCTTCATCAGAATCGAAGGCTGGACTGCTGGACCTCTCCGCTTCTACTTGATCTTCCTTCTTATCCCCATCGGATTCTTGGGTAGTTGATGTTCCTGTGACAGTAGCACTGCTTTTGTGAGCTGACGATTTTTGGCTTGAATTCGAATCAGTGGAACCTCCCAATGCTAGTAGCGGGGCTGCTAGTGACCCTTTGGAGGCGGAGTCTTTCCGGATTGCATCGGTAACTTTAATTTGATCTTCACTTGAGATTGTTGCCTTGGATAGACCAGATGTTCCGGCGGCGCGCCCCGCCATACCAGTCATAAACCCTGCACTCAATGCTACCATCGACTGCATCTTCCTTTGCTTTGCTTCACTCTTCTTCTGCATATCGTATGCAGTCTTAAAAATGCCAGCGTACAATACAATAAGAACAAACAGCGTTGTCCAGTAGTACCCAATGATTAGAGCAGTGTTAAAAATGGGATCTTTTAGAAACTGCACGGCACACTCGCCTTCTTGTAGGTCTCTGTAGCCAACGAAATGTTCCCATCCAAATATGGTGGTAAAAAATAGTAAAGCTGGTATTATCCATGTGACTGTCACCATCCATATGACTCGATTTTTCGTCCGCCAAGCTCGGTACCTCGCAGCGATTTTCACGCTGCAAAATCTGTCCACCGTTATAAGCAGAACCGTATATTGCGATACAAGGCATACAGTGTAATCGACGGAAAGCCAGAGGTCGCAGAGTAAGGGCCCAAGATGCCAGTATCCTTTCAACACGTAGTCCGTGTAAAATGGAAGAGATAGAGTACCTGAGAACAACGAAACAGCTCTTCGTATTTACATTTTTATTATCTCTTAAAAATTTAAACGGAAAACGTGTGCAAAGTATTTCTGCTCTGTGTACATTTTAGAATAATCTTACCCATTTTAAAAAGAGCCAAACTAGCAGACGTTAATACTGAGTAGCACTCAGGTAGTAAAAAAAAACCTACTCTGCACTAATGAAAAGTAAATGTACTAAAAAGGAAATGAGTATAATAAGGCATACAGACTATTATAGAACGCTTTACCCTAATGCCGCATTAGTTTTAATTATCAGTTTATGATACTCGGAAGCTTATTATTAAATATTTAACTTTGAGCAGCAATGTGGAAAAAATATTGTATGTACTAATAAAAGCAGCAATTTCAAGCAATCGACTTGTCATACAACTTATTAAACCTTCAGTCAGTCTTTTGAATAATTACGATGGTGCAATGCAATGTTTTCACTTGTTCTATTAATTTAAAATGTCACTAATCAACTTTTTTATTCTTATTCTATTTCCAGGCTTAAGAAACAATAAATACGTTTAATATAGGCAATGAAGCTATTCTAGACTTTACTTATTTCTATACACTTATACCTAGATCTTTGTTTATTTTAGGCCGTCATAATAGTCTCTAGATTTTACTACGAAGTTTCAAATGTCACCATCTCTAATCCTGATTAATACGCTGCAGACGTTTATTTTAGACGATCGATTCTGCAGAAACGGCACGCTCCGTGCATTCGTCAGGTTTAGAAGCGATCTAAGGTTAAGAACTCACGGCGAGGTCTTCACCCGCGGCTGTTGCAGCCTTGCAGTCTCTACGGTTTGAGGCGAAACGAGAAGCACGCTCTGAGATCAATTGGCAGGACTACAACTAACTTAACTGCCCGTCTTGCAACCGCCCATCGTGCAACTATTCGTCTAGCGATCATCACCCGCCACGTTTGCGGGCAATGATTAGCGGCTCCATAACCGCGATAATAACCAGCTCGCGAGTTTTGAAATACAATTCCGCAACCGCCGCTTACGCGGGTGAAAACCGCGCCCTGAGTTCATAGCCCTAGCTTTTGAATATACTTTTTTTAAAGACTCACCTATCAACAGATCAGTGGCTGCTAGCGAAGCGATGAAGTAGTTGCTTGGCTGCCTAATGGTTCTGTCCACGAGGAACGCCAGGAGCACCAGCACGTTGCCGCTGACGGTCAGCAAGATCACCAGCACGAGACACGTCGCAAAGATGGCCGCCAGCCAGAGTGGAAAGGGGGGGAGGACGGCTTGCTACGACAAAAAGGACCGATTAATGTATGTTGTCACTCTGGGACTACGATGCGTGACGATCGTAGGCTACGACCGTGATATCTGTGCTACGACTCGTAGCACACATATCAACTTGGAAAGGCATCATAACCGTATCGCTTTGCGTTGTGGCGAGACGATTACGTTACGTTTCCGAATAGTGTGCGTTGCAGTAGGGAGTTTCATACAAATAATACTGAAAGTCAGACTTGATACGTTTGCATTCCGTTTACGGTCAATTTCGTATGAAGCCACGTCCACCCTTAGTTAGTGATCTTGTAAGTATTGATTAAAATAACACAGGCATTTTCCCAATCACAACAGAGAAAATCATTTCTTTTTTTTTGTTTATAATTTTGATGCATTTTTAATAGTTAGGGTCCGCGTATTTTAGGCTTTTTATACTCCTTTTGATTTTAGAGAACAAAAATTTTTTTTTTATATTTTTCGAGCATAAAACTGACGGAAACAGGCTATATTTTAACGGACAGGAAAGGTACAGTAAAATTTTGAAATGTTAATTTGCACACAAAACATCCAAAGCATCAGAAAACTCAAAAGTTTGTTTTTCGAAACGAGATAACGGTTAATTAACGGAAATACCGATGTTATTCAGAGGATTACCAAACTACCATAACTGCGTGCCCGCACCCCATAGCGTGCAGCTTTCTACGATTCTATATTCAGGCATTCACTTTCCCATCGGCACGAGCCAGCGTGCTACTATGAAAACACTCCGCGGTCATGATGTGCGATAATGGTGCTCTATCGATTATGGCCGGCACGAACCGCGATGCACTGGCTCTATGGTGCACCTTTCGTCTTGAAACACTCTCACAGGTATGTACGTACAGTACAGTTTGATTGTCTATTGTTTTGTTGGTATTGGTCGTTTTGAAATTCAAAATTGGAATAATGTAGATTTATACCATTTTTATGCCAGTTTTAATGGAAGCACTAAAATGAGTTTAATTTTTTCTCGCCTTTCGACTTTATTTTGTTTTTTTTATTCCGATTTTATGCTAGTCTGTTGATAGTGGCCATTACTTGAAAGTAGGTTGGAAGCTCAAAGTTATTTTTACGTCGTGTTTCCTATTTTTCAGATAAAACCCCTTAATTTTATACATCATTCTGAGAATTTAGTAGGCAAGTTCGACAAGAAAATCAAAGTAAGTACTCAAACTTTATAATGAAATGCGATACCAGTGATAATAGAGATCTGGTAGGTAAATTAAGACTCTACCAATACCTACCATTTTTAAAAAAATCACTTCGCATTCCCATCGCTTCGGATAAGGCCAGAACTTCTAAAGATTATTATCAGCCCAAAAAAGTCAAAGAATATCGAGTCTATAATAATAAAAAACGTCACGAAGATGAGTTCTTCAACGCCTTGATAAAATAGGCAAAGATTCTGAGGAGTCTGCGAGAAACGACTGAAGCTATTCACTGTTTTTATGTCTCCGTGGACCGTTGGGAACAGATCCCAGACGTGGTTTTTGGCATAAATCGACTACTTTAATGTGAAAAATCCATGTCACTTTTGGTAAAAAGTCTTTCGTAAATCAGAATCCTGCTATGGACTGTTTATTTTTGTGTTTTATGTTTTGTAAGTGATTATATAACTACATTTTAAAGTTAGTTATATATCAATTTAGTTACTCATTATTTTAAAAAGTGCTTACTATTATTTAAATCAAATTGAAACCTGTCAATTGTATTTTCTAGTCCACTTAATTTTGTACCCAACACGCTGTAACCACATTCAAGAATTCGAAGAATACGTAAAATTTTAATTCAGTGTTTTTTGTTTTAATTACTTTCTGTGCTGTTAAAGAAGTAGGCTTCGATCTACTTATAAAGACGGACCCTGTCAGACACAGCAAATATAGCTGCCTGTTTGTAAAAGTTAGGTACACTGATGACTTAAGCTATGTGTGTGTATCAATGACTATGTAAGTATGATCGCACATACCACTCCGCCGTTAGCCGCAAGAATATTCTCCACAGTGCTATTGAAGAAGTAGACATCGGTGTAGTTGGTCCCGTTGGCGAAGAACAATGTGCCCTGGCACTCCTGCAGACCGGCTGAGGTCAAACACGTGCGTTGCTTTAGCTTCTGCAGTTTCCTACGACAAAGGTCAAGGTCAGAATAACGTTACTCTACGACTAGAATATGTTTGATTTTAAACTTTCGCGTTCCATTACGCTAAAATTTGTCTTTATGGGTCTATACGCGATATTTCGACTGACGATTGGTGTAACCCAGTCGAAACGTCGGGCAGTAAGTAGCTATGTAATTTGCTACTCCTAATATCGCGTGTAGACCAATAAAGACTAATTTTAGAAGAATATGTTTGTAGAGGAATTTTGTCGCTGGTTATGCTTCCGACGTAAGTTGCTCTAGCTAAAAATAATTATATTATAATTTCCTGAAAATTACTAACGGCACTTGTTGACAGTTTCAACTTTTTATATTATGAACTTACATCAATTAAGCTAATTTAGCTTAAGCTTTAACGATGTACATAACAACCACTACCCCGCAGTAGTAGTAGTAGAGTAGGAGAATTTTCAGTTCAGTAGATATTTAGGTACTTTTTTATTTGTCACCACCAAGTAAAACACAGTGTTCTGGACCATAGGGTTAGATAGGCAGCCCAGCACATTGTGTTACAGTACATATTGGAATACTTACTTACGTAAAAAACAAAAAGAAATGTAAACCATTGTACAACATTAACCACTAGCCCGATTGATCGTCGCTTTGATTTTGAAAAATCTAACCCTTAATGGATAACGCCAATTCCCATTGTGCCGCCAAGTTCACCCTTAACACATTCAGTGTTCAAATGAGGCACTTTTTCAACATTTCATTAATCTCATCCAAGTCGATACCGCGTTTTTCGCCCGATCGTAAATTACCTGCCAAGCCTCACTCACCATTACAGTGTGTTAAATAAAGTCAGATCGACTCGATTTCGGTCTTTGATTGAATTTGATTAGATTCCTTTGAGAGTTCATTGAGTTTTGCTTTATTACTTTGCACGAGTTTACGTTTTTGATTATTGTTGTTGTTAGGTAATCAAAAGTAACGGACTTTAAGACATCCTTGTTTTCGTTTTATTTACTGATAGCTTATGTATACAAAATCAGGCATCACATTTATTTATCTACTTCCATGCATAGACGCTTGTGTGTGGAGTACTAAGATAAGAACTGGAATAGATAAATAAATGATATAGGTACCCGCGTATACATTTACGTCAACACGGGTTTAAAAAGCTAGATAGAATTTACATATGAAAACAAAAAGATAAATATTTGAAGAAAAAAAGGCTTACGTTTTAGAAGAATATTCCGCAAAAGACTATCATACTCAAGTGAGCTACTTACGAGATGGTTGAAAGTGGCTATTTGACCCAGGTTGGATAACTTTGCTGAAGCTTTACATTCACGAAAGCCAATTACCCATATTTCGCATCCACAGTACTGATACTCGTATGCATCGGATATGCATTCCCATCCCTAAATAATATGGAAATCTAGTTAAAACCCAATGTTTATTGCTATCGAAAATGATTAATCCGTTTCATTTGTTTGTCATTCGATCAAAAACAGTTAGTATTATCATACAAATATGTTACTAGTGGAGATTAATTATTTATGACTGGGTGACAACCATCCGCTCCTCCGCAAGTCCGGTGATGATGACGAGGCTACTCCAAGCCATCATAGTATGTCAGTTAGGAAAAATAAAATGTCTTTTCCACATAGAGGCATTGACTATTTCCTGAAATTTCTCTAGATTTCCAATTCCGTGTTCGAACTAGAATATTGCCTTCTTTTTTAAATTTTAAAGAAGCTGAAACCGCCTAGTAAAATCTTCATACTAAAAAGATAAGATGAACTACATAACTCACAAAAGCCAACTTTTAAGCACAATCTATTAACCGGGGGCTTGCAATAATTTGCCTGTACGAATCTGTTATTTATTACCCTCCGAACTTCCACGTAGGTGAGGCAAATCTGGGATAATCTCCAATAAGGACCGACTTTATTATTATAAAGTAAGTCAGTAGGTTTATACAGTTACACAGCTAACATCGAGTGGAAAAAAACCTCAATGTTTTATGATCATTGCAAATGGAAGAAATAAAATTTACCCTCCGGCCTGAGGATTGGACCCAATAAAAGGAATAACATTTTCGAAGAGGTGTTGAGGGTCAACTAAAATTTGATGTGATTTTTAGTTGAGTTGTTTTACTATTACATATTTTCTTTGATTGTATGGATGTCTAACTGAGTGTGAGTGAGGGTTCTGTTCTTTACCTACATGACATTACGTAATTCACATTTAACGTGTACGAGTTAATAATATTATTTTTTGTACAATTTTGTATATTAATCTCCGTTTGAATTTTGTAGCCCAACGAATAAAATTGATTGGTAAATCTTATTTACGTATACCCATATCCTTTCATGCGAATTTTCATAAAAAATTCGAACAGTATACATTAAACAGTACTCAAAAACCCCCGTGTTTATGAGAAAAAAAAAGAAAGAAAGAAGTCTTAAATCTTATGAACAAGTATACAAATAAGCCAAACACAAGTGTTATTACTTTCATAGTCCAGATTTATTAACGCCTACTAAGCCGTGAATAACACCTGAAGTTTAATGTTAAACGAATCCGAATAAAGCGTGGTTTGTTCACTGAACGCCCGCCTAGCACTCCATCAAATCTGGAAATATTGCTTCCCCATTTTATCGTTCAGTTTATACCTTAGAAGAAAATAACTCGCCAAAAGTTTTTATTTAGGTACTCCTCGGATTTAGTGCTACGGTTCTGAGCTGCATACGAAACTTAATAAACTCTATTTATATATCTAGCGAGTGGTTACAATATGAAAATAATTGGAATAGCTGGCGAAATTAAGTTAATAACTCGCTTACGTCCAAAATATCGGATGAATGAACTAAAATATCATATTAATTTAATATTATTATTTTAAACAAGCTTTTTTGTTGCATTCGGTATTAAATGTTAGTTTCTAAGTAAAAGGCAAGTATAAAAATATTTGTTTGTTTTATTAATAACTTGTATGTGAGAAGGCAATCCATCATGACATGAGAGATCGGGCGCAGGACCACCATAACGTGCTTTCCGCGGCACGGGCATTCAACCGCCACTTCTTAGCTCCGGGCTGAGTAATTTTATTACAGAAAAACTGAAGACAAATTTTGCCCGATCTCTCATCGGTCATGTCGGATTGCCGTCTAACCGAATTATGAGAGTAAGGGAATAGAGAGTGCACTTGTGTTTGCGCGCACACTTGAGCACCATTATGTCCTGCGCACTAAGCTGATCTTAATTGAGATCGGCCGCCATGGTTAAATCGGTCGGACGCCTTATTTTACTACAAAGCAAACTTTACTTGTCAAGATATGCTTACCACTGTGTTATAAAGCTGGTGCCGATAGTGTAGATGGGGGTGGATTTGTTCACGTCGACACTCGCTTCCGTGACGTTCATCGTGGGCAGCTATTGTAGCAGCATCAGATCCGTTCCGTACTCATCTGGAACAAACGAACGCTTCAGATGATATCGGTTAGCTGGTAGCAAATGCGGGTTGGTTGACTACACAACCTAATAATTTCTTCATAGGTGTACAGGTTTCCTCGCGATGTTTTCCTTCACCGTTAAAGCGTCAAATAATTGTACATATGTATTTTGAATTTGAAAAACACAGCGGTATGTGGCGGGGTTTAAATTGGCGACCTCTTGCATGGCAAGCAACGACCATAACCTGTCGGCCATCGACGCTTTTCAGTCCCTTTGACGGTAGGTCTAAGGGCTGACATATCGGTCTACCTTCTTTCTAAGACTTTTATTACGCACGAATCCTTCTTTAATACAATTTTGTAATTATGATGGACAGTTAAATACGAATGGATATTTCTTAGATCAAATGGTTACAAAAATAAAAAAAAAATTACTGTTCAACGCGGACAATGTCATGGGCACAGCTAGTGGTCAAAATTAAAGGCAAATGAGGAGAAGTAACGATATTCTTGTAATAAAATATTATGCAAGCTTTATCTATCTTCCTCTGGAAAACTAATAAGGATTTTATCATCTATATACCTAATGATTAAAATCCTAATACAATAATAAAAAAATTGATATGAAGAGCAACTACTCAGATTCATATCTCGATGCGATCCATTTCAATTGTCGGTCTCATTTACACATTGCAAGTTTCACAGTACTGTATTGGAAATATCTATGGTAGATACCTATAATTTCAACAAAACATGCTGCAGGGAATATCAAACGTTAAGTTTAAACTGTTAGTTAAACCTGGCGTTGACTTCAGGCTTCAGAGAACGAATTAGTTAGTGGCATTGTAATGAACATGAAATTACTCCAACCTTCCTGTTACTGTATGTACCTGTATTCTGAACTGAACATAGCTTTTCCGTAGATTAATTGTAATAGAAAATAGATATTTTATGTTGGTTAGTAATGTGTTCACAAATCAAATAACTTACTTTTTGTCTGATATTGTATTATATCTATATTATTATTATATCTGTTTCGATCTTTGTGGGGATCGAACACACAAGTCTTTGTTTAAGACATCGAATCACTACTAAATGCCCGAAAAAGTATTTCAGACTTTGTTTATTCCTTTATTTCCCTCGAATAAAGATAATTAATTTTAACAAAGCTTTAGCTAACGATGTTTATTATTCTTTTCACACCCAAGCCACCACTTAAAAAGCTCTACGTAGCTGAATGTTACGCCCCCCTCCCCGATCTCAAAAACAGTAACACTCCAAAAACTAGGCCGTAATCACACCGCACCATCTTCACTAACACATTCCCGCGACCTCATTCAGTATGCCTCCTCTGTCGAGATCGGTGTCAAACGTGAGTTCACCACTTAACTATCGCTCCCTTTCAGTTAAATCTCACTCATACCCCGATCACTGTCGTGCTATTTTGAATTTGAACGGGGCTCCAGTTGTAGCGGAATGAGAATTAGATGAACTGTAGCTGTGAATTAGTAATTTACCTGCTTACAAAGTTTACGGAAGAGTTGGCTTTGTTTGTTAGAGGCGTAATTCTTGTTATATGTTGTTTATCTGAGTTATTTTCAACGTGGCTATTTTCGTAGTCAACAAATTTCTACACGTATTTGGAAAGACTTTTGGAACATTTAGCCTCCCATCTAGGTGGGTTTTACAACATTAACATATAACCAATCTTTTTGAGTTCTTTAGAACCTAGTTCAAAGTTGTCTCCATCTGAATTCAGTTTAACCCGATTTTGCTACCGAATCATGAAAGTGAAAACGTGTTTACGCTTGATAAGCTCAATTTTGATAAGTTAGTTTTACACATACAAGAAACGTACGGCCGCGTTTTCCAAACAACATGGCGCCTTAACTCTACCTACGTATAAGTATGTAAATATGAAACGTCAGAAATTCGAATTTCGAAACGATCCTTCTAACTCAGTTGCCCAGTTCGCTATAAAGCCCTGTCCCCACATACTCACGCGGCAGATAAGGCGGCGGGCAGACAGACTCGCTCCGTCCGGTCGCGCGCCCGGAAGCCCCGCGACAGCCATGCGCTCACGCCCTATGACATCTGCAAGAGATGTTTCGATAATGAAGCCGTGAACGTGGACTGGCCAGATAACTGTGTAATGGAACGGTTTAAAAATAGAACACGTACAAAAGACAACATCATTATCAATTTGAAATACTGGCCACTTGTACTGTAGAAATATCGGATTAAGTAGACACGTACGAAAAAAAAAATATGTTTAAACAATTAAATACTGGCCAGCTATCTACCAATAGATAAAAAAACTTATCAAAGAGTTTCTGGATAGTCAGTTATTGTGCCAGCCAGTGATTTATTTTATAACATAGCTCCTTACTGCCCGATGATGTAACGATTGATTTGCGCCAGTCATGGTTAGCTCGCGACCATTTTTTTTTTTATCCCGTGGAGACCCATATTATAAAGTTAAAGTATAATATTATAAAGTTTGTAAATAATAGAACGCGAAAGTCAAAAATAGATTACCTGATTCAAATGTACCTATCAGTTCTCAACTAAATAAATACTTCATCCGCAAATAAAAAGAAAAAAGTGGCATAATCCATAATGTATAATAATATTTAATATAATAGAACGTGAAAGTCAAAAAAAGATAACCTGATTCAAAAGTACCTATCAGTCCTCAACTAAATAAATACTTCATCCGCAAATAAAAAGAAAAAAGTGACACAATCTCACAAGTGGTTTCCTACATGTATGTACAAGTATGTGTCACATGAGCCCATACATTCCATGCATATTAATCACAGAACCCACCTGCGGCCCCTTCTGTGAGGATTTCTTTGATCGCCGGAGCGAGATGCCGCCGTTTTGATTACTAACGAGACTGGAATCTGCTTAAAGAGTAGCTTTGTTTTATGTTTGTCATACACATGTATATTCGTGATCAGTGGCGTGGTCATAGGTGATAATTTTATAGGGGTCAGTTAAATAAATCATTGGAAGTCGTCCATATTTATTGAAATTGCGCGTTGATAAATATTTCTCTAGTAAGTAATGTTGTATGTTACTTGAAATATTATAATTTTTCTTTCCATCAAAACAAATCGTACCTACATTTATTGCACATTATTTTAAACATGTCTTGGTTTTTACTAGACCTTTAGTTTACTAAGCTCCGAATGTTATCCAGAAAATCTCTCGAGCGATCCCTCGAGCGATATTATGTAATTGTAAAAAAACCTCTGTTCGCCGTACATCGGTACAAATATTTTTATTGGCCGATACGTTTATTTGCCGACAGCTCGATTCACCAAATTTTAAAAGTAATTCATGTTTCGCCGATACCACCGATTTTTTCAAAAGGAGAAAGCCATATTAAACCTTCCAATCTGAACGAAACTTTAAAATTAAAAATCAGTTATTTGTGCAACGAAAAGGGCATACCAGGTCTAGACACGCGGTAGCGTGTCAAGCCAAGTTCAAGAAACAGAACTGGCGAGCCGCACCGTGTGTAATATTACACGAACCATTTGGAACCACTTTTTGAACCCCTCATAAATCAAAAACTATTTCACATAAACGTATCAAATTTGGCTCATATATTGTGACTTGCAAGATAAATATGTGTTCTAAATTTCATAAGCTTATCTCAAACAGTTATTTAGATATTAATGTCCAAAAATCCTCATTTTTATCATTGACTGACTGACAGATCAAAATTCTAACCCAGTTCCAAATGACCTAGAGAGATGAAATTTGGTATGCAGATAGGTAATTACATGAATACAAAGGAAAAAATAAAAAACTGGCAACTTTTTTTTTTATAATGAGCTAACAAGATGACCTCACTCCACCTGATGGTAAGCGGTAGTGAGATCCAAATATGAGGTCGACAGGCACAATATACCATATTGAGCCTGTCGCACTCACCCTGAAAGCCGTTTCACCTCTCCCTCCCGGAACATCGATATGAGAGGGAAATGGGGACGTGAAAGAGGAGACCACTGCTGCGGCAACAACGAGACAAGGCGTGGAGTCTCGCATTGGTATTGAGCTGTGCGGGTCGGAGTTGGCCAATCCGCCGAACGGAAGGCACTACCGTTTCTACGGGTCTCCCTGGCGGGCGGGCTGACCCGCCCCGCCCGCACAATACCGCCGCTAAGACTCCACTGGTCCGGCGCTTGCCGCAGCAATGGTCCCCCCTGGCTCCGGTTCGTACAGTGCTGATCCCGGAACGCGACCTGACCGAGATAGGTCAGAGTCACTTGGCGGGTTTTACGCAACTGTATGGTGGTAACAGCAACCGGTCGACTCCAAACCGGATTTTATTTCATTTCATTTCATTTCATTCACCTAATTAGTGCCTAATCACGCCTATATACCGGGGAAGGCAGAGCACTAAGTATATATTTAGGTATACTTACTTATTTACAATTAAGAGTAGGTACTTACAGTCGGTTTTCATATTTATTACTT
Organism: Maruca vitrata; assembly: GCA_039566165.1. Lineage (NCBI taxonomy): Eukaryota > Metazoa > Arthropoda > Insecta > Lepidoptera > Crambidae > Maruca > Maruca vitrata. The sequence goes on along the minus strand of CM076919.1, from coordinate 14,956,391 downwards.
AGGGTTATACCCCGTAAACGTAGGAAAATACAATAACTGATTCAATTGTTTTATATTTATAAAGTCTAGTTTTAGTTTTGAATTTGTCCTTTTCAAAGGACCCACGGCGTTACGATGATATATACTTTTCTACAAAAAGTAATGATATCCAATCAAAAACATAAATGTGAAATGAGAGCCAAGTTCAATATTATGATAATTGCCTTGGTTGTTGACTTCAGCGACAAAAGAAGTGAGATCTAAATGGGTGCCAAGTTCAATGGTCAACCCTAAAATTTATTTATATGTAACACTATAACATACCTATCATATCTTCTTATAACATAAGATAATGTATGGTGGTAGCCTTTGAAGGTCTGTCTTGGCTAGTTTCTATAAACCTATCAACGTATTATTATGTTCGCTCGCCAGTTTCTACCAACAATCCAAATTTTCGGAATTATAAAATGAAAACTAGCCAAGACAGACCTTCATAGGCTACCACCATACATTATCTTATGTTATAAGAAGATATGATAGGTATGTTATAGTGTTACATATAAATAAATTTTAGGGTTGACCATTGAACTTGGCACCCATTTAGATCTCACTTCTTTGTCGCTGAAGTCAACAACCAAGGCAATTATCATAATATTGAACTTGGCTCTCATTTCACATTTATGTTTTTGATTGGATAAATGAATACAATATTTATACATACGTGTATAGAAAGCCGAAAAATAAGATGGAAGATTTGTGTAATGAGCGGCTATCCCGTCAACTGTTTTGCGATATTCATTTATTTACACGTTCCATACAGTTTAAAAATAAAATACACCCTGCAGTTTTAGAGGTTATTTTTCCGCAGTAAAATGATTTCATCTTAGTAGTAAAAAATATTCGTACAGATTTTTTTTTACTAAAATCAATAAATACCGGTTCGCTCGCGACCATGATTGGTGTAACCCAGTCTGTATTTGCTACTCCTAATATCGCGTGTAGACCCATAAAGATTAATATATAGGGATAAATGAAACTCGAAAGTACGCTCGAACCGCTTTATTACCTAGGGGGTAGAGCTTTTTTAGCTTTAATCATTAATTTCATGCGGTAATCAGTACCTGATTACGTCACATCTCTTAAAAGAAAGATAGCTTGGCTTTCGAGCAGGAAAATTCTTTTTTTGATAAAATAACTAGCATGCATCGATAGTACTACTGAAGTCAAATCGTTCTGCTACGGGAAAACAACCACTTAAATTTCGCGGTGTATTGGGAGTAACCTATCCAATGTTACGGTACGCTACGATACGCGAGTTTCCTTGGAAACTCTTCCTAGCCATCGGTGCGGGAGCGTTCACTGAGCGCTCACAAAATGCGTTAATTAGGCTTCGCTGGCGCCAAAGCTTTGCACGTGGTCAACCAATACTGTACTAAGACCAGGTTTGAAACAGGTCAAGAGTACAAGCTCAGGAGCTTGTACCTTTTTTTTCCTAACTGACATACGATGGCTTGGAATAGCCTCGTTGTCATTACCGGACTTGCGGGGGAACGGATAGGTCTCACCCCTAAGAAGCTTGTACCTTTAAGCAACGTGGGAGAGATAAGCGAAGAATGGGGCACCCGTGACCTCAATTGTTGGTCAATTTTAGGTATGTCACAACATTGTTTTTTAGGCAGTTAATTAGATTTTAATCATCATTTTTATCAGCTCTTACACGTGCCCACTGTTGGGGCACTAGCTTACATAATCTAGGACGAATCTAAACTGAATAATCCACAGTAAATAAAATTATTATTTCTCTAAAATTAAAACTCAATATAACACAAAAAAAACCTTATTACAACAACTTTACTTCTATTTTTTACGCTTCTTCTTCTGAAGAACACAATGAAACGTTTTTAATAATGATGAGAGCAAAATACGTTTTAAGTATAAATAACAAAATCAAAATGTGAACCTAAAAGAGATTCTTTTTTTGTTCCAGTAGCTTTAAATACTTTTTCATGGAATTACAAAAGAGGCAATTTCGGCCATTGATAAAACAGTTGGTTCAGCGAAATTAGCTCATAAATTAATGCGGAGATGGTGTCCAGATAAAATTGACGCTTCGACTCAATTTGAATATCTGGCTGCTCCATATTTAGATAGCCTTCGGTCTGAAATCTATTAAAATAATTTTATTACTCCACGTAGTGGATTTTCTCATTATCTCATAGCTACTAATTTACTTTGGAAAAACAAAATAAGCTGTGGATTATTATTTTATATAGATGCTTAATTTGTAATTGAAAAGTAAACAGTACAGTTTGTAGGTATAATATTAGACAAAAATTTTAAATAAGTAAATAAAAATAAGGTTTTAAATATCAATCTTTGGACTGCGGTGATATAAAAGTTTTATTTGTTGAAACACAACTTGAAACTATCTAGACACGCGGTAGCGTGTCAAGCCAAGTTCAAGAAACAGAACTGGCGAGCCGCACCGTGTGTAATATTACACGAACCATTTGGAACCACTTTTGAACCCCTCATAAATCAAAAACTATTTCACACAAACGTATCAAATTGGGCTCATATATTGTGACTTGCGAGATAAATATGTGTTCTAAATTTCATAAGCTTATCTCAAACAGTTATTTAGATATTAATGTCCAAAAATCCTCATTTTTATCATTGACTGACTGACAGATCAAAATTCTAACCCAGTTCCAAAATGACCTAGAGAGTTAAAATTTGGTATCTTTAGATACTCTAGGTCTTAGTCTCTAGGTAGACCTTCATAGGCTACCACCATACATTATCTTATGTTATAAGAAGATATAATAAATTTAATAATAATAAATTTATTTATTTTTCTCTCACAAAGAATTACAACAAACGTCTTAAGATACATGTCACTTTACAAATTTAACATCTAAGTGAGAGACTGGCAACTATACTAGGAGAACCTGTATGACAGATTGCCAGTCCCTCCTAACCGGACCGAAGGAAATTCTAAACATGTTACTTGTTTACATATACGTAGTTTGTGTGTTGAAAAAAATTTTTTTTTATATATTTAATTTATTATGTTTTTAATGTCATGTGTATGTTACTGGGTGTGTATAAATATAGAAGTGTCGATTGCGAGTGCAAGGTTGTGTGTGAGTGTACATGTGTGTGTGTGTGTGTGTATGTGTGTCAAGTGTGTGTGTGTGTGTGTGTGTGTGTGTGTGTGTGTGTGTGTATATGTGTAAGTGTACGTGCCAGTTGTATGTTTATATATCGATTGTACCGTTAGAGTTCTTAGAATAGGACTGTTAAAAGTTTTTCAGTCTCGTCGTATTCTAAACCTTTCAACCAATTGGTTACAGCCTTTTTACATTGATATTTAGTTAGTGGATATATTTGGATAATTTTGTTAGTTCTATTGTATAGAAAACTGCCCATACATCCAAAAAATCTTCTAGAGAATGCTGTAGACCACTGGGTATTGGAACGACAGACAGTGTGTTTACGTCGCTTATCAGCATTTAGGAGGGGGTCGTAGCTAGTTAATGAGTGTTGTTTCAGCACAGTGTTTAGTACATACAATTGACGGACACTCAGTACATCGGCAAGAGTGTAAAGGTCTTTGGTAGGATACAGAAATGGTTTAGAGTAGCCTACCTTTAGTACTACTCGCTGTGCCCTCTCCACTTTTAAAAGGTTTGTTTTGCACGAGCCTCCCCAAACCGTAATACAGTAAGCTAGGATAGACTGGCAGAGAGATAGGTAAACTAGCTTTATTATTGATTTGTCAGCTATATGTCTGAGATTCTTAAATATATAAATAAGTTTCCTGGTTCTGGAGGAGAGCAGATCTAAGTGATAGTTGAAATTAAGGGCACTATCGACCACAACACCAAGATACTTTATATTGTCTGTCATAGCAATCTTGTGACAGTGGCAATGCTGGTATGTAGTACATGAATGTGCAAACAGGGGATAGGTATTGCCTATAGGGTCGGATTTTATGGAGAATGGTATGAATTTAGTTTTTTGTATGTTAAGAGTGAGTGCATTGTTTCTGAGCCAATCCATAACCATATTAAACCCTTTTTGAGCGAATTCGAACGTCTCCTTCCAACTATTCCCGTGAAACACAAGTGCAGTGTCATCTGCAAACGTTATAATTTTTCCATTATGAAGTTGGAGCTCACATAGTTCGTTGATAAAAGCTAGAAATAAAGTTGGTCCTAAGACACTTCCTTGTGGTACTCCATAATATATGGGTAAGTCGTCACTAGTTATGTTGCCTATCCGTACTCTTTGATATCTATTAGTCAGATAATTTTTGAACAAATCGAGCTGTACACCCCGAACACCGAACGACTCCAGTCTGCCCAACAGTAGCGGTGCAGAGACTGTGTCAAATGCTTTAGCTATGTCCAAAAATATGCCTATTACCTTATTTTTTTGCCAAGCTTAGTAACAATATGATCAGTTAATTCATGTACTGCGTCATTTGTTGACGTACCAGATCTGAAACCAAATTGGGAACTTGAAATTAAGTTGTTTCTTTCAAAATAGTTAATTAATCGTTTGTTTATTAACTTCTCAATAATTTTTGATACGGTAGACAGTTTAGAAATAGGTCGGTAATTGTTGACACAGCCTCTGTTACCGCTCTTATAAACAGGAATCACCTCTGCCTGCTTAAGTGTGTCGGGGAAGACTCCAGTCGAAAAAATGAGATTAAATAAATATGTAAGCGGTGGAACAAGAATTTGGCAATAACGCTTGAGAAAGGCTCCCGATATGTTGTCTCGTCCAGCTACACTGTCTTTTTTCAGATTTATGATACACGAATGGACTTCGGATTCATCAGTAGGCAGCAAGACGAAAGAATATTGGGCGCAGTTCATCCTATTACACGTGCTATTACGGTACGCTTTTTCCGCGAGATCCTTTCCAATCGAAGCAAAAAAACTGTTAACATTATTGATTGATTCTGTCGAATTTACTGTAGATATAAGGTCGAGCGCAGATATATTAGTATTATCAGAATTTGTTAATTTTTTAAGAGTGTCCCAGAGTGTTTTGTTATTGGTTTTTGCAGCTTTCTGGAGAAGGCTTTTCTCATAATCTTTTTTTATTTTTCGTAGTAGTGAGTTACAGAAATTTCTATACCTCTTGTAAACTATCACAGCAGTTTCATTATCAGGATGTTTTTTAAGTTTTTTGTGCAGTTTATCTCGATGCCTTACACATCTCAAGAGACCCGCAGTCATCCATGGTTTAGTGATTCGCCTACGATTTGAGATAATAATAGTTCTTGTGTTGTTTTCAAGTACAGTGTTTAATTTTGACAGTAGATATAAGGTGGCTTCATTAGCATCTTTGAAATTATACATCGGACTCCAGTTCAAGCCTGACATGACCTCATCAAGCCCCGTGAAGTCTACTTTTTTGAGAGAGGAGTAAGTGGATGTCACTTTACAATAATCAAGTTTGAGTATTAGCGTATCGTGGTCTGTGATTGAGGTTTCAGCAACATAGCAAAAGGCAGGATAAGTGCATTTTAGCATAACGTGGTCAAGACAAGTCTTGTGATGTGTTGGGAATATGTGAGCAGGTAATAAACTATGTGCAGCTAGCATGTCTAAGTATATCGATGAGTTAGCATCCTTGGTATTTTCCATAATGTCAATATTGATGTCTCCTATGAGTACTTTATTCGTAGTGTTGATTTCAGAGAGAACAGTATCAAGAGACTCTAAGAACTGGGGGATATTTTTATAACCAGGAGGCCGGTAAACTGCAATTAGTGTAACATTACCATTAATATTAACTTTTAAGCAGTTAGCACCACAAAGAGTGGGTTCGGATACAGATAGGCGCAAGTTTTTTTTCGAGAATATCACAACTCCTTCATTTTGGGATAAGTTATTTTCAGATTGGTTAAGGCTATAACCGTCAAGAGAAGGTAGTTTGGGTTTATTGCGTAGCCAGCATTCTGTAAGAACTATTAAATCCCAATCAGTTTTAGATCTAAACAGTAACGTTTGAAAATCTGAGAAGTTTCTATTTATGCTTCGAATATTTTGGTGGATAATTTTTAAACTCCTTCCTGGGGTGTTCATAAGTATCTGGCAGTCATCTATTGTGCAAATAGAAGACTGAGCTACCTTAAATTGATCAATGTCATTTAATAATTCAGTTGTTCTATTACCCATTATTAATAAATGACTCAGTAACAAATTTAAAAAAGTACAGTTTTAAGGAAGTTAACTGGTGTCTGTATTTATGTTTAAGTATTGAAGACAACATCATTATCTGGAAGGTTACAGATTGATTATATAAGCTAAGGTATATTCTAAATAGATAAGGTGGTAAATATATAAACAGTAACTGTTGATAGTAAGTATAGATGTATTTATTGGCAGTGTTATGACATGGATGAGTAGTGATAATAGTGCGGATGTGTGTGAATGTGATGTTCGATCTGAGCAATATTTCTTTTACCATAGGGAATAAAAACGTAACTATAATTGTATACATAAAACTTAGCAGAGGCGCGCGTTGATACACATGACAAGTAAGAATGATGAAACTAACAAGAATCGTTTCAATATAGTAACTAATGAATAGTAAAATATAATTCTTAATACACAAGGAACAGTACTTATGAGAGTAAGGTTTTCTAATTAGGTTATATAGCACTATGAGTCATATTCTCTTCAACAGATCCGCTATGGATTTTTCTGTGCGGCTAACGATAGGCTTACCAGCTGGATCAGTTCGCAGCAGTATTCGTCCATTAGAGATCCAACAAGAATAATTATACTTCTTGGCAAATTGGCGAGTTTCATACATAAGTTTTCTTTGTGATGGCCCTAGATGTTCATCAATGTAAATAGGATTTTTTTCTCCTGGCAGATCCACAGTACGAGTATTTAGTTTATCAGCGACGGGTTTGCCCTTATTGTATCTTCGTACTCTGGATAACAACTCATTTCTAGTCTGAACACAGGTAAATTCAGCAACTACAGGTCTTAGTGTCCCCGATTTACCTGGCAAGCGATAAAGGTCACGTATATCTGCAGGTAATACAGACATTTCCATAACTTTACCGATTTTTGAGAGAATCGAGAACAGACTGTCGAATTTCTCGTTTTCGGAAATTGGTACATTTCTCAATTCTAGGGTTGCGTCTCTCGTATGAAACTGTATGTCCTGGAGCTGAGATTCCACAATATTTATAGCAGCAATATTAGATTTAATACCACTTTCAAATTCTCTTACTTTAGAGGTGGTCTCTTCCTGAACTTTATTAAAAAACTCCATTCCTTTTTCTATTTCTGCATTTGTTTTTGATAGGTATGTTATAGTGTTACTTATAAATAAATTTCTGGGTTGACCATTGAACTTGGCACCCATTTAGATCTCACTTCTTTTGTCGTTGAAGTCAACAACCAAGGCAATTATCATAATATTGAACTTGGCTCTCATTTCACATTTATGTTTTTGATTGGATTTGTATTACATTAAACTAACATTACTTGACAAACAGATTAGAAATCGTCATAATGATTTACTCATCGTTCTTATGAAGTTTGTGCAGTTCTTGTTTTTAAACGGTTTTTTCCATGGCAATAGATCCTAATTCCTTAAGCAAGAAGTAGCCAACGCTAGAGCGTAAAAAAACAAGACGTCTCACTAGGGCGAGTACTTACTACGCCACTAATTCAAGTATATTCCATTGATAGGCATTCTCTAAGAAACCGTGCTTTATCTCAGATCTCACTCCGCGAGCGTAAGCTCCGACTCTAACTTGACTTCTGACCTTAACCCCTGAAATAGCATATGAATTACAAAAAAAAACCTTAGCATATTTATATACAGCTATTTGTACGTATCACCATCATCATTAACCCAAACACTTCCCCTATGCTGGGGCACAGGTCCACCCTAAACTAGGGCAATAAGGCCTTAGTCCACCGCAATGGCCAAGTGCGGGCATGTACCATGTATGTATAGATACTGACTTATTGTGTTAAATGAACGTTTGAATGCGAATTTCAAGAGTTCGAATCCCCGAGCCGCATGGTGCAACTTTTTAGATTTTATACCTGTATGTATTTAGATATTATACATTCTATGGAGTGAGAGAAGAATTTCTGTATTTGATGTCACATGAAGTATTTAGTATATTAGAAGAGTGGTAAATTTTAAATTCCAGCGATTATGTTTTAGACTTTAAGCTTTAGTGGTTCTTCCAACTAGATTTTCTCCTACAGAAAAAAATAAATATGGATAAGCCAACTATGACAGAAATACAGAAAGCGTATTAGGTACTGCATTTTGTGTTTTATCATTATCCTTAAACCAAATAAGGTTAATAAAGGCGTGAAACGGCTCGTTCATTTTATCTCCCTATTAAAATGTCTTGCTTTTAAAATACGCTTCTAAACAAGTTTTTGTATAGAAAACCTTTTCTGAGCGGAACCCTATTGAAAACTAGGTTAACTTTTAGTAGACACAGGACAAAATCAGCTTTAAAATTCCTTCCCCATTCAAAGGCGCTAGCCTCTCGTAATAAATAATAACATGCCGCCGTGTGGACGAGCTTGAAAGCTTTCTGACGCAATCTCGCGTCATGTCATTTTGTGACGTTCGCAATGGAAACAACCGCGGAAACAACGTCATTCCTACAACTATTATAAAGTATACAATTTGAACAATGTCTGGGAAAGAGTTATTTATAACTATAGTCATTTTGATTGTCTAACTAGCTGTGCCCGCAACTTCGTCTGCGTAGACTAGTAACTTTTGCCTGCATTTTTAATTTCAAGAAGCATTTTTTTAAGAAATTACAGGAAAATAAATAAATGTAAAAAGTACATAAATTATAAAAACGATTACAAAATAAAATATAATTAAATAAAGTAATTGATTAGATTAATATCCATTAAAAAACCTGAAATTTATTTGCGCGAATACTTCACATTTGAAATACAAGTTTACGGATTTAGAAACGTTGGATCTCGAAATTATATGTTTAGAATAACGCAAGTTTAAACTTAATTTGATTTCAAACAAACTGTGTTAACCAGCGCAGACACGAGGCCTCTCCCCGCGACCGCACGAGCGTGCCTCCTCCGTTTGTCTTGACAATTAGAGTTTACATTTTATGTATAAATTGTATATGTATTGGGACAACAAAATAATGTTTTTTTTATAATACGCTAACAAGATGACCTCACTCCATCTGATGGTAAGCGGTAGCGAGATCCACATAGGAGGTTGACAGGCGCTATAGACCATATTGAGCCTGTTGCACTCTCCCTAAAGGCATGCTTAAATGCCGCGTCACGCCCCGCCTGAACAGCCCAGGATCATAGGAGGGAGGGAAAACATGAGCTAGAAGGGCATAACATGCCTAAATGACACGTGGCAGAAAAGAGGAACTAAACCTCTTAGTCCGAGCCACCAGCGCCTGCTTTGTATATGGATGGCAGCGCTGCATATCCTTGTACGTTTCAATTAAATTCTTTGGTGGGTTTAAAGTACTGAGGTTTATGATACTGTAAGTATACTTTTATTTTTCAGTTCTAGTGTTTTTATCGAGCGTCTTCACATTTGAATTCACTGGTAACTTAAAAGCTGCGGATTGTTTGTCAAATAAAGAATGCATAATTATTGTGCGTAATTATGTTCTTCTTTTATTTAAATGGTTCTTAGTGTGAGCCACCGAGCGTCAAAACGTTTCAGCCCTAATTGTAGACTTAAATCTGGATTCTATGCAGCAAAAATTATCCCATAGAAATAATCGTTCTTCTGATTGTAGACTGACTTGTTTATTGTTGGGCGTTTAAAAACGTCTTCATTAGATATTATTAAACGCAGTCGTTATAGCTGTCTGTCTGTCCATATGTACGCTTTAACATCAGCCCATAAATGGTCCCGCTGCTGGGGCAGAGGCCTACCCTCAACTAGCGCTATCAGGCCTTAGCCAACCACGCAGGCCACCTCAGATTACTTCCTAGGTGTGCAGGATTTCTCACGATATTTTCCAACACCGTTAAAATTACTCAACGGATTGTAATACAGATTTTACAAATACTTAGAGTGATTCTAGAGGATAATTAGTACATGTTATATGAAGTTTAGGTTTGTCCACTGCTGAACATAGGCCTCCCCACCTTTTCGCCACTCCGCCCTAATTTTGGCTACTCGCATCCAGCTCCTACCAGCCGTCCTGCACAGATCGTCACTCTATTATACTAGTATATTATCATTTATTTGTTTTACAGCAAGCTGACCAAACTTTTGTTGCTTACTACCTCCAAAGTTACCGTTTACTTATGCAAAACAAAAGACTATTAAAACTCGCATCACCATTAATGCGATATTAGAGGGAACCTGCGAAGTCTTACGTAGTATTAGCTACCTTCACAAACAACTCACACAAAATGACTGTTCAACGCAACGCCTATTGTTCTCACCACAGGCCCTGTATACAAAGGTTTATTTACGTGTACTATATATTACGTTACAGGGTGTTGCCTAAATGATGGCGTATAATGTTAAGGCTGCTCTGATTATTATTACTGGAATGAAGGTAGCCAATACTACGTAAGTCTCTATCTAAGTTTTATTTTTTGTTTGTTCTCTTTCAGGGGCATATTTTTGTTCCCTGACGAAAAATAAGGCGTCCGACCGATTTCAATAGAGATTAGCCAACTGTGCACATACTATAGTGCAAAAATTTACAGCAATCCGACCAATAAAAGATCAGGTGCAGAACCACCGGCTTAACGTGCTTTATGAGGCACGGGCGTGCAACCGCCAACTTCCTGACTCTGAGTAATTTCTTAACAAAAAAACTCACACAAATTTTGCCAGACTCGAACTGGGGACTTCTCGGTCCTAACGCAGCACTTGCTACCAATAAACCAACGAGGCAGTCAACGACGAATGTATGAAAATATTGTTTCAAATGATTCTCGTGTCGTGGACCAGGGTTGTAGTTAGGGATTTCTTTTTTGTCTTGTCTTTGTGACCATCGAGTGCTGTATTTTGTCAGTTAACATGGTGGATTGGCTATGACGAATAAATTGATTAAATGATTTTAATCACTAAATAAGCGATAAAGGAGAATCGATTTTAAAAATAAGCACATACCAAGACTTTTTGAAGTTTCCTTAAAACATTATTTTTTTATCAAGCCTGCCAAATCTTGAGTAGCTGTAAACCCACTTAAAACTCAGGAAAGAGAGCTAGAACAAAGCCCAATAAAGAGGACTAACTTGCTAATAAATATCTCAGTTATCAGATTGCCCTTGCTCTATTTGTAGACACCCTATACCCATCTAGGTGCGGCGGGGTACCCGACCGCGACGTCTCAAAATAAAAGGGATTGAAGGTCGCCCATATTGTTGTTATATGTATAAGTTCAAACAATAAACAAAGCTCGAATTTATACATACTTAGGTACACTTCGTTTGCTTTATGGCTGTACTGTTCTATATGAATTTTATAGGCTTTTTGTTATTGGATAGGTAGGTAGGTCATTCCACCTGTTTTGTAGATTAATGAAGAGTTTCAGGCGATTGAGTAAATCGATGCCACCCTTTAGTCAGACTCTTCACTAGAATCAACAATATCGTTATATAGGATTCCGCACCTAAAGGGTAAAAATGGGACCCTATTACTAAGGCTTTTATTGATGTGTGTAAAGTTTAAAGCGTAAATTCGAGTCACCCTTATGTTAGACCCTTCACCAGAATCAACAAATATGTTTTTAGGTTTCCGTACGCAAAGTTAATACGGGACCTTAATGCTAAGACTTCGCTGTCTGTCTATCCGTCTGGCTTTCACCAGGTTGTATCTCAAGAACTGCTATAGTTAGACAGTTGAAATTTTCACTTTTGCCGTTATAACAAAAAATACTAACAACAAAAAAAATAAAATATTTAAGGGGGGGTCTCAAACGTGTCTTTCTGTAATTACATCTTTTTCATAAAATTTAATTTTAGGGAATGATCCATCCGTAACACAAGTGTGTTACGGATTCCGGAATCAAGAGTGGGTACACAAATATACTTAAATACATTTAGAAACACACCCAGACACGGAACAAACACGAATATTCGTCACACAAGTATTTGTCCCGGCTGGGAATCGAACCCTCACTGGAAGGAACGAACCCTCATTGAAGACTCACTACTTATGGTTCCAAGAGTCGTCCCTTGGCTGGGTCACTAATTACTGTTCCACCGAGCCAGTCAAAATAATAATGTCTTTAAATTTTCATGGTACCTACTTACAATATGATAGTAAAAATGCATTTACACCGTGAAATTTTAGTGGTTGTTTTCCCGCAGTATAATGATTATATCTTAGTAGCACAATAGATTTGTGCAGTTCTTTTTTATTGAAATCAATAAATGCCGGTTTAACGTAAGGTTTAACCGAAACTCGAAAGCACGTTCGAACCGCTTTATTATTTAGGGCGTAGAGCTTCTTAAGCTTTAAGCATCGATTTGATGCGGCAAGCAGTACCTAATTACGTCATATCATATAAAAGACCGGTAACTTCTCTCGTTTTCGAGTTGGAAAAATAAAATAATTATTTCGAAAATTTGACAAGAAAAACATTTTTTTCTCAAGGCGAATTGTTCTGTCACGGGAAAACAACCACTCAAATTTCACGGTGTATACGGTCGAATAGAGAAACCTTCGCCTTTTTGAATTTCGTTAAAAATACACCTGTTCGTACGTTCATGTAATATGAACACTCCTTCATTTTCAACCCTCACAACTGCCAGTGCATTCAAATCAATGTGGATAATGGATTGCAATGCACTGGACATTTCTAGTGGACTCGAAGGGAAGACACGAAGGTCAGGGCTAGACCGGCGATAAAGGCGGTTACGATACAACTACTGCCCTTTGATCTGACTTATAGTTAAACCTTTAAAGGTTATTGCTGGATTCCGTTATGGTCAGGCGTGGATGGATATATTATAATAGAGGATTAGACAATGCGCTCAACACTCGTAGCCCAGTAATTTATGAAAATTGTAACACTTGTTTTAAAACTCTTTGCTTACATTTAATATTAACTAGAATTACCGAAAGTAACTGCTCCACCGCGGCTTTGAGTAATGTTTTTCACATGGACTTAACATAGCCATGATTGGTATAACCCAGTATTAAAGTTGAGCATTAATTAGTTAGGTATTTGTAACTGTTTACAATCTCTTTAAATCCATAACATTAAGCGATAAAACTTTGGTTCCTATTTATGACTGTATTGAATGGCAGCCAATAGGTAGACGAACAGTTTATATGTCATACATAGGCCAAATGAATATGGCTCTATTAATATGACTGGCTCGGTGGAACAGTGGTTAGTATCTCAGGTTCATAACCTACGGTTCCAAGAGTCGTGGGTTCGGTGTTTGTTTCTGTGTTTGGGTGTATTATTAAATATATTTAAGTTTATTTGTGTATCTGTTACGGTCAATGTGAGCAATCGGTAATTATCTATAATCACCGGTAAATATAGATAATTCCCGACGCAGATGGTAAATGTAGTGAATTATTCAAATTTACCGGTAATTATATAAAACTCCCGCTCGACTGTGGTAAATGTTGACATTGCTGACAAATATCACAAATACTCTGCAATTCCAAATGTCACAAATCTCAAATATATTGACGAGAAAGAATTTTAAGATCTCCACTGAAAATTCCCTGCCAATTTGCTAATTTTGTTTAACTTTATTTTTATAAGATAGTATTACTTGACTGGTTTATTTTATAACTAGCTGTGCCCGTGACTTCGTTCGCGTGAACTACAGGATTTTACATACAAAAGTTTTTTCCCAGTAACTCCCGATCCCTTACAAATTTTGCAATATCGCGTCGCAAGTATGCTTTAAGTCTATTAGGGTACCTACCCTAATATACTTAAATCATACTTGCGACTATGATCTATCTTACGTGGTTTAAATGTTTTCAGAAAAGTTATTTATAAATACATACTTAACTACATAATCACACCTAGACATGGAACAAACACCGATATTCACCAAACAAATATATGTCCCGAGTGGGAATCGAACCCACGACTCTTGGAATCGCCAGTCTGGGTCACTAACAAAACCATTGTTTCACCGAGCCAGTCAAGTCAAGTTTTATTTTATTATTTGCCACATTTACAAAAAGGGTATGGTAATTTTATATAATTACCGGTAAATGTGATTAATTCGATAGTTTTCACCACCTTTACCACGAACACTACTAATTATGCATAGTGACCGGTAATTATACATAATAACCACTCTATCCACTTTTACCTTAACAGATATTTGTGTATTCACTGTTGATTCTGATATCCGTAACACAAGTGTTTAAAAGCTATCTACTTACCACGGGATCAGATCAATGTATGTGATGTTGTGAAATATTTATTTATATTAATTTATTTATATGCTCGTGGTCTGAAGAGACAGCAAATCTACATAAGACTCGTAGCAACATTCAAAATCACATCAGACATAGCTCTTTGGACTTTGTACCGTCCTTATACATAGGATATAATAATAATAATTTATTTATTTCACAAAACTTAAAACAATTACATCACTAAGCACAAGCTTGTATCGCAGTGGCCTAAAGTTATATAAAGCTTAATAATGAACTGTCAGTGTAACACTTTTTGCTGTGGACAGTACATAGTATCTTAGTCGAGAAACAAAAACATCACGTAACAACGTCGTAGCACTTTTCGAAGTGATTAATTTCTAGGTGTGAGTACTGCAGGGTATTTTCTTGCCGGTATAATTCAGACACTTTTTCTAAATATTAGTCTTTATGGATCTACACGCGATATTAGGAGTAGCAATTACATAGCTACTTACTGCCCGACGTTTCGACTGGGTTACACCAATCATGGTCGCGAGCGAACTGACTTTTTTCTGTCTCAGAATCTATCGGTGGTAACTTGTTTCTTGCTACCAATATATCAAGCAAGCCAAGTTATTGCAAGTGTCCATAAGTTAAGTTATTATAAGCACACATGGTCACCCATGGCCGCGCATACAGGCACTGTAAATGAGTTCACTGTCCCAAGCTAATTTGCCCACACAATCTATATGCAAATACAGTTTTGACAGTTTTCGGTTTAATAGTAGTTTTATGGCGTGCACTCAGCATAAACTCTGTCAAACAGTCTTAAACTCTATTGAGAATGACTAAAGCCGATTTTGCAATTAAATAAATGTTTTACGAGGACGCTGACTTTGTATGAATTGTGATCATTAGATATTGGAAACAATGTTCGAAGTTTATTACCTAATTCGATGTAATTTAAGTATTTTTTAAATTAGGTCAATCACTTCTACTGTTTAGATAACAACATGCCTGAGAAGCGTTGATCTGTTTGTGAGAGTCTTCTTAATACGGGTTTGGTCCTTGAAGTGTAGGTCATGCGATACATTCGCCAAGTTTGATCGACGTTGATAGTGTGCGTTGCTTCAATAACTAAATATTTTTCATATGATTGCTTATCGGGTGATGTGACATTCAATCCGAATCTGATTTCATATACTAAATGATTTGATACCTAGTGAAATATATTGTATGTTCGCCGAAATAAGAGAACGAGGCATTATTGTGCATCTGTTGTGTGTTTGCGCTCATATTTGTACATTATAAATTATAATCTACAGATCAGATCTCCATTAAGATCGGCCGCCATAACCCAAGTCGTGAAGTCATTATTTATGTTGAGATAGCGCACATAAGCTAAATCCTGTTTTATTGTAGGATCGTGCCATCTCAAATTCTTGTCACACGCATTTTATTTTACAAATCGCATTTTTATGTTTTTATAACCGCCATAGATGGGTCGGCCGGCGCGATACAGCGGCTCTTTAAGGCCAACCCTCGTTTAGTATAACTGGAACAATGATAGGTGTAATATGTGTGTCCTATACTGGCGGATTATAAAGGACTAGCTGTGTTTACAGGAGCCGGGTACAAATTGAGGATTTCGGTGTTATGTTGTGTTTGGTATCATGCATATTATGAAAAGGTTAGAATAACATTATACGAACTGCCGCGTTTTGCGACTCTGTAATCTGAGGTCATTTGTTGTTTTTTTAAATAATAAGAATTCTAAATAGTACGGACTTAAAAAGACGTATGTAGGTAAGTCATAACGCAGATTGAGCCGTTGGTTCTGAGCGTGATTTCTTATCGTTCATGTCGGATTACTGAAAAGTTAGGGAAGAGAAGAGGGCATTATTCTGTTGCGCCTGTCGACCTCATGTGGACCTCATGGCTGCTTACCAGCAGGTAGATTGGAGACCTCAATTAAAAAGAAATATAACTAAAATATTTTTTTGCGAACACAGTTGTATGCTATAATTTTTTTTTACGCATTTGGCTGATCTCCATGGAGATCGGCCGCCATAAAAGACGTAATAAATAAATAGATCTTATAAATCTAAATTGACTTAACTGCTGTTATAATGCAATATAACCCATATTGCACAATCTTGCGTTGAGTGCGCTCGTAGTAGGTAACAGTACTAAGATCGTAGCTACGAAGCTACGACCCTCATACTACGAATGATGCCTACGTAAACTAAGGAGATATATGGAGGCACCATCATCTAAACTCGGTCTTCGATCTTTGTAGACTAGTTAATCGACCTTTGAATTTAGAACAATAGCTGGCAGTTCTATTAATGGATATAATTAATGGCCAGACTTATTTCCGACGTTAGGGCTGATTTATTGGTGCTAGTTAATCCGGTAATGGAGTCAACTGTGAACTACTACTGACCTTAAATGATAACCTTTTCATCTTGGTCTATCTGTAAATGGGTATGTGTAAAGTTGGTGCTGTAGAGGAGTCCGTATTTTGAGGCGTAAAGTAAAACTACCTTGTACGTACGTGTAGTGCGTATGCGCACAAAGAGTTTTGTACCTTTGCTTAGCTAAAAAAAAAAAGATAAAAAAAAAAATATTTTGTTTTTTTGTTATACCAGAAATCCATCAGCATTGGTTGATATAACGGCCTACAGAGTTATGCGGTCTTGAGATACAGCCTCTCTGTATATAATATTTAGTATAATGGGAGTCCCATTTTTGAGTACGGAACTCTCAATTATTTATAAGTCCATCGCCCCACATCCATCGAACTACGCCCACCGACACACAACCTTGATAAGCGATTGTATTCGAAGGCATTCAAGCCATTTCTTACATTTGCTAAGTATCCACGTCCAAATCTCAGATACAATTTTATTCGTCCCATAGGCCCCACAAATTCTTTATTTAAACGAATCTCATCGGGCTAATTCCAAGTTAATTAAAACTCATTTCAATCTGTTTGAATGAGCTCTAATTAATGGATTTATTTGAATGAAGTTGGGACGAGTTCCTCCATTGATCTATTTGTGTTTGACTTCACTTCGGATTAGGATTCGGATTCTGGCTGATATTGTGAGTTGAACCCCTGAACTATGTAGGATTTCATGAGTTAATCGTTTCTCTTATTTGAGAATGAATAAGATATTATGCTTTGTTATGATAATTTTGTTAATGTTTACAATTTACAATAGAACTTCTTGCGATTAGGCACTTTTAATGACATTCATAAATAAGGCGTCCGACCGATATCAACCATGGCGGCCGATCTCAATGGAGATCAACCAACTGCTCAGGACATATTTTAGTGCACAAGTATGCGCGCAAACACAAATGTACTCTCTGTTAACTCTCATAGTTCGGTGAGACGACATGACCGATGAAAGATCGGGCGCTGGACCAGCGGCTTAACGTGCTTCCCGAGGCACAGGCGTGCATCCGCCAACTTCCTGACTCCGGGCCGAGTAATTTCTTAACAGAAAAACACACAAATTTCGCCCAAGCCCGGACTTGGACCGGGGACCTCTCGGTTCTAACGCAGCACTTGCTACCAATATACAAGGCAGTGAATGACATAATATTATAATGAATTGTTAACCGAAACACATTTTAAGTAGCAAAGGTAAAGCAAGTCACTATTATGAAGTCATTATTAGTAGACCAACAGTCATCTACTCCCACAGCTTCGATCAATGCAATATTTTTATGTAAACATAATTTTAGTTTTTTCCTTTTAGTCATCATCAATCATGACGGATATAAGAATATACGTCTGTGATTCTTATCAAAGATTAAAGTTGCTTTTACAACGCAAATAAATAACATTGCAGATACCGATTATGAATCATTCGTGTTGTCCTGACGGCCTACCATGAGTTGGCTATCGAAAACTTACGTACGTTAAAAACCTATCGAGTTGCTTTTTTCATACGACCGATTTTAGTTCTCCACCAGGGGCGCTGTACAAGTTTTTCATAGACATATTTACGTTACTTTTAAACTCATGGTAGCCCTACTGAACGCCTTACTAAGAAACTCAACGGAGAAGTGATTGGGCATTAGCAAAATTGTTTCTTGCGACATAAGTCGTGGGTTCGATTCCCACCTGAGACAATTGTTTCAGAAAAGGACTTCGGATTTTGTTCTGTGTCTGGGTGTTAAGTAGAGGTATTTGGCGCAGGACCGAAGTGGATAGCATTCTATGGAGGACGCCTATAGCCTGCAGTGGGATATAATAAAAGGTTGATGATGATGATGATTAAGTATACATATTAGTTTCTGATATCCGTAATACTAGTCTTTAAACTACTTATCTCAAATTTGATTTAGTATGTGATGTGTCCAGCAGTGGACAGGAATGGGCTGATGATGATGATGTGATGATGTGAAACATTCATTGATGGTTTAGTGGAACAATGCTTGACCCTGGCTACGGTTCCAAGAGTCGCGGGTTCGAATTTACCCGGGACACATATTGTGTGATGAACATCGGTGATTGTTTCGCGTCTCCCCGTGGTTATATATCTAAGTACGGGTATGTTTTAACAAATATGTTGTGAATGTTTAAATACTCTCAACTCTGACACCCATAGTACAAACTCTGATTTACAAATATGTTGTGAATGTTTAAATACTCTCAACTCTGACACCCATAGTACAAACTCTGATAGCTTGGGGTCGGGGTTGAAATGCATAAATAAAAAAAAACATTGATGAACATTTTCTTACAGACAACCTAGCGGTTAACGGTAGGTCTACTCATCGGGGGCTAGCGTAATACTAAAACAGCTTTGAGAGTAAACCTACACGGATGTTTATCTGAAAATAAACGCGTCTAAATACACAAACAGACCCATTCAAAGGTGTCAAAGAACAAAACCGGCAGATCCGTCTCTGTCACAGCCAAGCCTCCTCCATGAATAAATCATTTGACATCGAACGAAAGGACAACAAAACGAGGTTTACGTAAACTTGGGAGGATCTAATCTGTTTTTTTATTTTAGTAATCTAGCTTCTTTGTAATGTTTTGGTGGCAATATGGCATAATGAAATTTTGGTGTAATTATTAGGTAATATTCTGTCTCAGATTAGACGATGTATGTCTTAGACATATTCTGCTCGCCACAAATCGACATGGGTACCAAATTAACCCAGATCAGATCACTATACCTATAACAAAAATAATGAAGTATAGAATCTAATTTTTTTTTGGTTAAACCCTTGTCATCCCACTGCTTGGCAAAGGTCTAAACTTTAATAATATTAAATCAGTTTGGCCTAAATAGCTAGACCATTATTCATGACGCCCTCTTTTTATAGATTGCCCGGACTTGGTTAAGACCAAGTTTATTCCGGGTCATCTACATTAAAAACACTGAGAATGACCAAAGAATAGTCATACTAGAAGTAAATCGCTTGCACTTGTGTTATCAGAAACAACAAAATAGTGCCCATAAGTAGACCGTCATCTCGTAAAGCGACCCTTTCCAGGTCCCTGTGAGATGACGTAAACTGCTGAGGATCCAATTTGCCGTCTGACGCGAACTCGGGTGCTCTTGACAGACGTCCGCAGCATGACGCTTCGCTGCGTCATAGCTGGTCAGCGGTGTAATTTACACTCGAGCATTTGAAGTAAGCCGGTTTCCACCGGATTTGTAAAGAGCCATTGTGTTTTGTCTTTTTTGTTGAGTCGTGATCCACAAAGATTCCGTTTGCCACCCCGTTTTATCCGTTTGAGGATTGGTCCGCAAAACCACGGTGTGGTTTGCACCTGTAACGTGAAATCCCCATGCAACTTTTGAGAATTTTTGCCCTTGTAGGTAATATCTGATATTTTGTGATGAACATAGGTGTTTGATTCACGTTTGTCGTATATGGAAATATAATCACGTACGAGTATGTATTTATAAATATCTATGTATGTATGTTTAAACACTATCTATCAAATCTGACAGTCTAGTACAATCTCTGCTTCGTTTAGGGTCAGGTGGCAGGGATGAACAAGTTAGTGACCCTCTCCTTTTATGGATAGATTCTCAATATTTAAAATACCATAAAAAAACTAAAATTCGTTTTTATCTCATCAGTTTCCTCCTTTACTTCCTTCAAAATGTTTGTTCAAACGAGTGCCGTGTTGTGTACATCGGGTAAAAAAAACATTTATTGAGACAACTTCGAATGGTTCACTTGGATATTTCTTTTAGTACAAACGAATGTGTGACCAAGCAAACAGCGGTATAAAGGTTTATTAATTATTTGACTGGCTCGGTGGGACAGTGGTTGGTTAGTGACCCTGGCTGGCGGTTCCAAGAGTCGTGGGATCGAGTCCCACTCGGGACAAATATTTGTGTGATGAACATCGGTATTTGTTCCGTGTCTGGGTGTGATTATGTTTTTAAGTATGTATTTATAAATATCTATGTATGTATATCAGTCTCTGACGCCCTTAGTACAAGCTCTGCTTAGTTTGGGGTCAGCTGACCGTGTGTGGAAATGTCCCAGATATTTTTAAACAAAGCGTCGATGGCCGAGTGGTTGAGGTCGTTGCTTGCCATAAGGGGTCACCAGTTTAAACCCCGCCTCGTACCACTGTATTTTCGAAATTCATATGTATGATTATTAGACGCTTAAACGGTGAAGGAAAACATCACGAGGAAACCTGCCTACGAAGAAATTCTTAGGTTGTGTAGTCGACCAACGCGCACTTGGCCAGGGTGGCTGATTAGGGCCTCACCGCCCTAGTTAAGGGCAGGCCCGTGCCCCAGCAGAGGGGACGTATATGGGCGATGATTAAACAAAGCCTAATTTTATAAAATAAATTCAAATTCTCATCTTGGTTACGCCCAAATATGTTGATAATTCTAGAAAAGATGTGTTCCTTTTCTATCCCTAGCATCTATCCTCATACAAACTTTAAAGCTATAAATAAAACACATATTTCCCTAGCTAAATCGACGCATCTAATAGGTGTAGGTAATGTTTATACATGTCTCGAACGAACCTCTTTCTTGATAGTATCAAAACAACGGCTCACGTAAACTGCTCCAATTTTCTGTGTGACGTAAGCAATAGCCATGTTCTTGACAGCACCTTGCAAGAGTGACGTCATAAGACAGTTCGTTCTATGAAGCAGAGTGCACCAATTAATGTTGTAAGTGAGATTAGGATCTTTAGTACTATCGGCAGCCAACTATTTCGTCCACGTAGAAATGGTTTTAGCAACAATGAATTATTTAAATAGCCTATACTTTGTGAAATCTGCTGTTCATAAGTAGTAGTCCCGTCGACAGACTGTCTGAAAAAAAATATCTGTTTGTCTAGACAGATTTTTTTTTTCAAAAGTGTTTTTGTTTTTGATATTCGATTTAGATTCCCACCCATTAAGTAAAATCTCGTTATTGATATAAAACAGACACTTCAATTGTATTTAGTTGTATTAAAAGAACTATGGTTGAACTGATTTAGCACCTTTGAGCATAACTTAGCCGAATTCAATGAAAAAATTAGAAATCAAAATGACGTGTCTGGGATATTTATCCATGTTTTCATACATTATCGAGTTTTCGATATTAAGGCACTGTTGCAAGAACCATGATTACGGAATCAGATCTACGGGTGAGGAAACGGTAAACTTCCCGTACATATTTAGTTTAGTCGTGCCGTAATAGTTTAATCAAGGAGGAGAAAATTTACACACCGTTTAATCGCCTTTGGTACGACCGACAGATACTTGCGCATTCATAATTTCACACTCATGAAATAAAAGACGACACACGAATTAAAAGTTAATAACAAACTTCTCAGATGCGTTGATTTATGAAAATGGAACTGTCTCTGCCTGTCACGATTCGAATCAGCCAATCCGGACCGCTATCTATAACCCGAATGTCAATATGTAGATGTATGTATTGGAAAAATATATATCAGGTAGGGGAGAGTGGGGGAAACGCGAACGCGGGGTAATGCCGAATTCAATGATTCTAGTATGTTAGAAAGAGATAGGCATATTTTACTTGCCGGCATTTTAGAGATCACGCCACCACTAGTGCCAGTCAACAACACGGGAGACGCGGACGCACGTACTTGTCAAGGTATGCAATATTTAATATTTTGTAGGTTTTTGATGTAATTTTTTGGTAAATTCAAGTAGGTGTAGCTTTATTTTTATCTACAATAGTAATTTAGCTTTTACATAGTGGAATAATCACATATTAATCAGCTAAATGACAATGACGCAGTTAGCAAAAGAAATATAACCTAATTTGTTTTTTTGCCATTTGATTATTTTCGATCCCGCGGGGTAAAGGCGAACACTCCGTGTCGGGCAATCTCGAACGTTCGGCATTACCCCTAACCTTTTTTACATAACCTTTTTTTATTATTGTTTTAGATGCCTCGTACTTACAAAAGAAAGACCGAACAGAAGTACAGTTTAGAAAATCTCAAAAAGGCTATATACGATGTTAAGACCAAAAACTTACCCTCGGCAAAGCAGCAGAAACTTATAATGTTCCAAAAACAACCATTTTTGACCACCTAAAGAAAGAAGTGATAAAAGTGCCAAGGTCTGGACGAAAACCTTTATTTACAGACGATCAGGAAACACAACTTGTCGATTATATCATTAAATGCAGTAAACTCTATTATGGCCTAAGCATAAAAAAAATTCGCCAAATCGCGTACCAATATGCCGAGAAGAACAAACTTCCGCACAATTTCGACCGAGTGAAACAGCTAGCTGGAAAAGACTGGTACTACAATTTCATGAAAAGACACCCCAGCTTATCTCTGAGGACACCTGAGGCGACTTCACTGAATCGTATCACTGCGTTCAATGAACCTGAAGTTAAAATTTTTTATGATAATTTGAAGGCCATACAAAACAAACATCATATTCAACCTGATAAAATCTTTAACGTCGATGAGACAGGTATATCAACGGTTCAAAGAAATCAGAGAATAGTGGCAGTAAAAGGTCAAAAACAAGTTGGTAAGGCAACGAGTGCTGAAAGGGGGTCTACAACAACAGTTGTTTGTGCATTTAGTGCAGCTGGCCAATACATTCCTCCATTTTTTATATTTAAAAGAAAGCGTATGAATCCACAATTATTAAAAGGTAGTAACCCTAATATGGTTGGGGCTGTATCAGACTCTGGATGGATAAATGAGAGCCTATTTGTGGATTGGCTACACCACTTTATTTCATATGCAAAGCCTTCAAAGGAAAACCCCCTTTTGCTTATTTTAGATAACCATGAGAGTCATATAAGTCTTGATGCATTCTCACTCTGCAGAGATCAAGGAATCATTATGCTATCTTTGCCACCACACACCTCACACAGACTCCAACCCTTGGACTTGACATATTTTGGCCCTATCAAGGCTGCATACAATCAAGAATGTGAGAATCACATGGCAGAGCGATCTGGACAGCCCATTACACAATACGACATAGTCGAATTGTTTACAAACGCTTTTAACCGTTGTAGTAACCTTGAAAAAGCTGCAAGTGGATTTAGAGCTGCAGGAATATATCCCTTGCGCCCCGTTGAGATAGATTTAATTCAGCCATATACCGCACAAGAAACAATAAATCCGACACAAAACATTCATATAAATACCCAACCATCAGATAACCAAGCAATTGATGTTCAACAAGCTCCTGACGCTCACAATCATGCCGATGTAACCGCAGCAGCTCAAGATCATCGTGTTGAAGACCATGATGACCAAGCTTCCGATATAGGTCCTGTTAATTCACCAAGCGATGATGCAAGCACGCATGCAGTTTCCCTATCAGAGATCGTTGAATTGCCTATAATTTCTCCAAAAATATCAAAACGCAATTTCAGGAAGAAAAAATCTACTATTCTTACGAGCACACCCATAAAAGATCAGTTAGAGGAAAAGGAAAACAGAAAAAAGTTAAAGCAGAAGAAATCAAGAAAAAACGGAAAAAATGCCAAAAAAGAAACCCAAATAAAAGACTGAAATATAGTAAGAAGAAACCTTCAAACAAAGAGATTAAAAAGAGTATTAAAGAATTTCGAAAATATAAAAGACTTTAGTGACTCTAATCAAAATACGAAAGAAAAAGAAAGAGAAAAAGAAAAGGGCGAAAAGGAAAATGAAGACTACTTTTGTATATTTTGTAGAGATAAATATATACATCCCCCACTGAAGACTGGATTATGTGCTACGTGTGCAAAAAATGGGCTCACGAGAGTTGTACGGACGGACAGTCAACATCGTTGGGTTTTAAATGTGATCTCTGTCGTTAATAATGTTAGTTCGTAATTACCCCACTTGGTGTTCGTATTTACCCGACTAATGTCGGGTAAAGCCGAACACAAAGGGTTTCGTTTTTCTTTCATAATGTTGCAATTTATTAAAAAATATAAATGTTGATTAGTGAATTTGTTAGACAGATAAGTAAACTTTATAATTAAAAAATAAAGAAACTCTGTGATCAAATTCCACTGTTTTATTTAAGTTTTCCCTTAGGTGTTCGTATTTCCCCCACTTTCCCTGTTTACTTGAAATCGATGCTTAAAGCTAAACAAGCTCTACGCCTTAAGTAATACAGCGGTTCGAGCGTGCTTTCGAGTTTCGTTTATTACTTTCGTAAAACTTAATTGTTTTATTTTATTTATTTATGTGTATTTTGTTAAGTCACTCGGGGTACGGCCAGAATACCAGCGCTGCAGCTCTCGGGCTGATGTGGCATATGCTGAGGCCTGTACCTCGTTGACCACTTTTATAGTCCTTGCGTATGTGTGTTATTTCTTTGTATGAGTTTTTGTGTTTTGTATATTTATGTATCAGTGTAATTTCTATGGTCGTGGTCAATAAATGTTTTTCTTTCTTTCTTTCTAAAACTTGTATTTATTGATTTGAATAAAAAACTGCACAAATCTATTGTGCTAGTAAGATAAAATCATTTCATCATCAGGAAAACAACCAATATAATTTCACCGTGTAAAGCATAAATAATAGAGTAAGTAGTTTTGAGAATCGCAGCTCTCCCGATTATCTAGATCATGTTTCATAAGCGCAGAGTACGACTCCGGTTGCTGACTTAAATTTAACTTGAAGCAAGTTAACGCGGCTCTATTTATTGTTCTTGGCAGATTCTGTTGTTAAGTTCCCGGTTTATTTGCCCGAGCTTAATACTCGTGTTTATGGCTCGCTCGTTCTTAAAGTGTGATACATTTAGTGCTAAAGAGTGTTTCTTGCTACCTTGTTACTTTAATGATAAACTTTACGGCTAGCCCGAAGTTAAGGGCTCATGAAAATAGTTCATCAAAGATGAAAATTATTTTTAATATAAAGATAAAAAAGAGAGAGAGTTAAGATGAAAAACTTCATCTTATCTCTTGTGCAAAACTAAAGTACTTCTAATATAAATTCACCAAATAATAATTACCTATTAAAATTAAAAACCATAGATAATCTCATGTTTCAATATACTACCATATATTAGTACAAAAAGATAGGCATAAGATGACCGAGTATGGAAATTTCCCACATACATAAATAAATCACGCCTTTTTCCCAGAGGGGTAGGCAGAGATCACTTCCAGCGATCCACTTTTCACCTCTGTGGTCATTCTCAGGTCATTCCCAGATATTTAGATATTTAATTTATTAAATTTGAGATTTAAAAAGTAAAAAAGAACACTGCAAAACAATGAAAAGAGAGAATTTCACAACTTCCTTTCACAGTTCAGAGTTTCCATGTCTAACATAAGATAGCATCTTTGTTATATTTGCGAAGGCTCCACGCCAGTATACTTTACATGTTCATAATAACGGGGGTTAGTTCAAAACTTGTATAATTAAAAGTAATTGAAGCAAACAAGCAGAACCGCGTCTTCAAGGAGTAAAGTAGGAACTTAGTACGTTCGCCCGTATCTGAGAGCTGGCCCAGATTACTGCAGTGCATTAGATAATAATGTTACGTCACTCATATTAGAACGGTTCGTAGTGACGTATCAGGAATTCATGACGTCATTATATTGGCATCAGGTGTGGTGGGACCGGATAAGGTCGTAAATATCGTGTACTCTATATTCCCTTAAAGGCACTATTGGTTACCAAAACTAGGTTCCGAATTTGATGTTAAGTCTAAGTTTTATCAGTTTCTTAAGCACGTAGATAAAGAAATATTGCGATTTCAATGCATAAACTAAATGCGATTAAAATGCTAAACTTGGAATAAAGATAGAAGTTACTTAAATTATTTTATTATTTTATTTATAACAACCAAGGTAAGGTTGCTCCCCCCCAATCGCTCCAATTTAGGATAGGCACGTGCCCCAGCAGTGGGGATGCATATGAGCTGATGATAATAATGATGATGATGATCCTTTACGTCCATACAGGACCATAATAATTCTATCTGGTCATCATTTATTTCCCCTAAAAGATCGTAATATGTACTTACTATACAAGTATGTCAAGACCGAAAACACTGAACAAATGGCATTCTTAAACAAGGAGGCAGGACAACTATTCTTAACAATATATTGCATACATAAAAATCTTCCCATTTGTTTTTATCACCCGTAAGGACAGGTAACACACAAGAGCCTAAGAGGAGACAAATTGCTCATCTTAAGACACAAACCCAGAATACATATCCGAACATTACTCATAGCAACCGTTCCGACCACGAATTTACATCCATTGATAGATAGAACGCGTAGGACAAAGGAAGGCAGGATATTACGTTTTGAAGACGGATTGACGACGTGTCGACTTACCTAAATCAGTCAAATGACAGCTGGCGAAGTGTCAACTGAGAATCTGTTTAATATTTTAGCGGGCGTCGGAATGGTTAGGAACGTAGTGATCTAAGTCTAAGACAAGACACTTATCGATGTACACTAACCAAACCTATGTACTAAGTAGGGGAGAGAGCCATCCGCTCCCCCGCAAGGCCGGTGATGATGACAAGGCTCCTCCAAGCCATCATCGTTAGTCAGTTAAGCAGAAAAAAAAAACCTATGTACTAACCTACTTGTGCACTACAATATGTCCTGCGCACATGGTTGATCTCAATTGAGATCGGCCGCCTTGGCTGAAATCGGTCGGACGCCTTATTTATTACTTTTTACTAACCTACACTATTTTCGAAGCAATCAAGTAATCCGTGTTAAATAAAAAGGTTTGATGCAGACTGCAGAAGTAAGGTGTGACAATGATATTTTCTTTGGTAACAAGGTTGGTGTATATTTTTCAAAATTAAAATATTGTAAACTTACAAATTGTTTTCATCCTGCTTCAAGATGGTAAAGAAGCTCATTTGTATCTCATACGATAGTGAAATAATTTATTTAGGTTTCCATTTAGCAACTGCTATCTATACATTTGTTCAAATAGTATACCTACAAAGCCATATGACTTAAAACCTTTATCAAACAGCAGATTAAAAGCAAAAAGACAACGAAACGCCTCACTAAGAATAAAAAAAACACTCCACCGCAAAACACTAAGCCTATTGTAACGTAAACGAATGCTATGTAAAAAGATTTACATTGCATAAAAGGGAGCTTCTCTGAGTTGGGGTGTCCCGCGGCTTGTCCCGTAATCCCGGGACGGATGATCCCGTAGGAACGCCTAAGGAACGGGCCACTTGTAACCACTTGAAGGGAACACGGCTTTTTTACCTGTATACGTTTTGTAAGCTGTGCGGTAGATAGGATTAGTTTCTTAATGGCAGGTCACATGACTATGGTAGTTGACTGTCGTAAAAACTAGCTAAGTATTGTCAAAATATAAGATTAAGTTTGAAACAATACAAACGTACTATTTCTATTTCAAGACATACGTCTGTATTGTGCGATTATTCGATGGTTTAACGGTGAAGGAAAACGTCGTGAGGACTGCACCTACGAAGGAATTCTAAGGTTGTGTACTTTGTGTAGTCGACCAACCCGCACTAGGCCAGCGTGGTTGACTAAGGCCTTTTCGCCCCAGTTTAGGGTAGGCCCGTGCCTCTGCAGTGGGGACGTATATGGACTGATGATGTTGATGATGTCTGTGTTGTTGACTTACATAAAACAATATTGTATTAGTACTTTTACTACAGGAAAGTACTCAACAGCTCGAGCGACTTAAATGAATTCAGATGGTGAGGGGTGTTTGAAGCATTGCAAAAATATCTGTCTCCGAATGTTAAAGCGGGTATAAATGCCAAAAAATATTTTTATTTTAGTTCTAAAATAAACAAACAATTTGAAAATAGTTTCATCCACCAGATCTGGATTTCGGGATCCAAAACGAATAATGATTAAAAACTTAGTTAGTTATAAATGTAATATCATTGACACTCGGCACATACAGACGGAGAACAAACTTTTTATTTGCTTCCCACGCGAAAACGAAATAAAATTTATAAAATGAATATAAAATTCTGGTCTCATGATTAGCATAAAGTCATACTTTTTCTCACAACAAACTTTTTTCTCGTTAAAAATTCGCCGAAACATCAACAAATAAAAAACATGTTTGAAGAATATACACATATATAGGTACATACACGTTTTTGTGTTTGTTCAAAGGCTTTGCCGGCTGAGTTTTTTTCTCAACGAAACTATTTGAAATTAGCGAAAGTTGGCTTTTAATTAAAATTTATTGCGAAAACGCGTCGCTAGTTGTGCCCGAGACAAAGCGATGACTGTTCAAGTTTAGTCTTTTGTGAAGTTCTTACGAATAGCTTTTCGTTTTCGAAATATTTCATACAGAAATTCAAAGGTGCGATTGGTTATTAAGGTTTCTTGAAATCAATGGTTTTTGAGTGGTTCAACGTTAGGTTATTTTCATGAAGATTTCGCTTCAAACCTGTTTTACGTTTATCAAAAATAATATAAGTAAGAACTTTTACTACCAACTTAGCAAATGAAACTTTTAACAACATAAAGCTTAATATGAGGCTTCCGACCGATTTCGGTCGGCGGCCGATCTTAATTGAGATCAGCCAAGTGCGCAGGACATATTCTAGTGCACAAGTGCTCTCTCATTAGAGTTAAATCTTAAGTAGTGAACACTTAAGAAAATTTACTCGAGTATTGAGTATGACTAATACTCCCTAGCAAGAAGTATATTTGTATCCTATACATTTGTATATTTGTATAGGATACAAATATACTGTATCAAGAATGGTTTTCGATTCAAATTTCCGAAAGATCTCAAATTTCCGATATCAATTATCGGAAATTTGGTATGTATGTACGACTAGTCCCACGGTAATGAAACACACGTAAATCGGGTCTGTACTATCGGCAACGCTGGCGGTCGACCACCTATAAGGTGAAAATCGCTTGGCAATTTCGCGTCTGTCAGAGCAAGCCCCGCCCAATTGTGGTCAAGGAGCTGGCGATTATTTTTTGGTAGATATTTGAGGCATGCTGAAAACTTGTCCTGTACCTCTCCTATTATATCCCAACACAAACCCGCAGACCTGGCTGAGTACCGGGGCTAAACCAACCCCCCAAATTTTATTATTTAAAAATATATTTTATAGTCCAAAAAATATAATTTGTCAGTTCACCTGACAGGTAGAAGTTCCATCGAAATAATTTGTCTTAGTGAGTCTTATTTTTTTGTTATAAATAAAAATATGAAAAATGTTTTTGGGGGTTTGCTTTAGCCCCGCTACTCACCAGCCAGGTCTGCAGTTTCGTACTGGGATATAATAGGAGTGGTACAGGATAAGTTTTCAGCTTGCCTCAAATACCTACCAAAAAATTCTTGCTAGCCCTCCTACTATTGGAACGATTTTGCTTGGATTATGACAGATTTTCTTTAAGTGCTCTTCTATTGGCCAGTGGGCGGGGCTAATGGCGTTTAAAGAAATCTGTTTGAAAAGTGTACTACCGCCAAAATTTCTGGTTGTACGTACTGAGATGAATAAAAAACCAAATCATTTACTGGTTTAGTATAACCCTTGAAATAAAACAATTTTTACAGATTAAACTCGCGTGTATTTTTATTCTAAACATATTTAGAGACCTGACGTTTCGAGCTCTTTACAGCGCTGGTGGTCACGGGCAAGACTAAAGATGAGAGTTGTCTTTAAGAAAATTTCTTATAAGGACAACTGTCAACTTAACTGTTATTTCAAATGGGTAGTGTTTGCTCAAATAAAAGACAATACTATTATTATTACCTGTGAACTTCGCAACAAAAGTCTGAACAGCTAAAATACGAAGGATCGATAAAGATACTCCGATGTTTGGGTTCGCGTGACGATGCGAATGCAACAAATATTTAAAATGGATACCTATCTACATAAATACATGCCTTGATGTTTCAAGGCATGTATGTATTTGCGGAAGAACTGTTGTTCTTCCGCAAATCAGTTGATGATTCATGTCAGCGTTTGATGGTCGAATACTAAAATGATAGTAATTAAAAGCGCTGATGTGGTGATTAATAGAAATGTTGAATGTCGCTTAAACTTTCAAATATTGAAATTGTCTTTTCAGTAATCAACCGTAGGTATGTGTGTCAGAACTTCACCAATAAATTATATAAAATTAAGTGTTCGTCAATTATTTATGGTTTTATTTTTAAAAGGATTAATATATGGCGTCATTTTGACGAGGAATACTTAATCAAAATAAATAAGCCAAAAAAGTATGTAATAAATTATCGGAACATTTTTTCCATCCGCCAATAACCTTTCCATATTTATTATTGTCAGTCCACTTTTTACTGGACAAAAATATCTTAATTATGTTTTCCTTTGAAGATTGTTTTTCTTACGAATCGTTTAAAATGATTGTTTTATCCTACCAAGGAAATTGAATGCTTGGGTAAAACAATTTTTCCGAAAGAACTTATTAGGTTACATCAAAAAAAAAAATGAATGTCCAATATTGGCTGTAATTTTATTATTATGCAGGTTTTTTATACTTTTTGTAGCGTTTTAAATGTACCTACTTGATTTGTTTCAACGTGTATTTTCTATATGTCCTACTTTAGTTTTAGTTAATGGTGTAAGTTAAGTAGTTAGGTTAAAATATGTATTTTGTTTGAAAATTAATTTATTTTACAAGATATTAAAGTAAGTACCATAGTTTATAGCGTAATAAATTCATTTTATATTTCATTCGCAAACGCGGTGCAAAAAGTTTCTGTTATTTTGCGTAACGACTCACTGTGACACTGAAGATGGTCGCCATTACGTGAGTCTAAATACACTAAACAACACCGGTAGGAGGGAACTTTTGTCGTTATACAGACTTTGTAAAGGTAAATGGTGGTACCTAGTACTTGAAATGTTATACAGAAACATCTGTAGGTATATAAACGCAGCGAATATTAGACATGAAACTATTGCGTTAAGTTAAAAAGAATACACCTATAAATGGGAAGATTTTTATATAGAAGATGAATTCAAATTATCTTTGTTGTATACTTACATAGATAAAATTCAGTGAGTAACAAGTATAAATCGCGGAGTATAACGTTAAACCCTGGCATTGTTTGTATTGTGTGTCGATGAAATGTGGATGGTTGTACGTAAATTAACATTAGTGTTAGTTAGGGGTTAAAAAGTCATGGGGTACAGAATTCATGATAACCATGCATCGTGAAATTTCATCTAAATATTGATTACGAGTAGCTTATATTCGCTACTTTCAATTGTCTTGTTAAAACTATTGTATTTTAGCTAAAGATTTACTATAATACCAACACAAGTAAAGATTCGCTGCGTTATACATGAGATACCACTACTGTTGAATTTGATCGTCAATCTAAAATATGCGACACGGAATAAAACATGCAAATACATTAATCATATTTTTTTGTTTTTGTCCCTGATGGGTTTCTATCGTAGGTTCGATTCTGATTCGTATCGAATTAGAAACATCGAAATCACTACCAAACGCGCCATTGGGACAGTCTATATATATGTTTTGAATAATTAAAAGAACTCCTGGGATAAAGCTTGATTCTGGTATGTTTTACCGTCAGGCGTTGGTACATCGTAATGTAGTACTCTATTTGATCTCTTGTGCGTTACGAACTTTGCGAACATTATTAATCAATAAACTTCAATTCGGGAACTTTGAAATAACATACTGGAACATATTGTAGTTTAAATCCAGTACGAATTGAAAGTAATTGATAATTTGAAATCATTTTTAATAAGTACACTGATTTTTTTATTATTTTTTAAAGTTTTATTTTGTGCGTGCGTTTTATTAAACGGCAATCTTCCTCAACATTATAAGCATTCTAATGAAAAACTCGAGAACCTCCAGAATTGTTCATCACTTCAATACCAAGTAAAAAGTATGTATTAAAACCGGCACATTATTAAACACGTGGCAAGAAGTTTGTCTAATTATTGTAGTAAATTTCAATGCTAAGTGGATAAAACTATAAAATAGATACTTCCATTCTTGATTTTTTTATGACACTCCATTTTTACTTTAGCCAACTAAACTCAAGAGATACTCTGATTTTTAACGGTTTATTGGTTTAAACAAACTTTATAGTAAGTTTTAACGGACACGTGTTTTAATCCCATATGAAAGTTTCAATAAATGTTATATAGAAAAAAAATGTTGCAATTAAATAAATATATTATCTTATTTTCTTAGAAAAAAACTTTCTGAATATTTCATAAAAGCATAGTACCATCGCGAATTCTTGTCATGAATACGTCGAGTCGGAAAGTGCCCAAGAGTAGGAAAGAATATAAATAATATAAAATAGTTATTTTAAATAATGCAAGTCTTATCACTAAACCAATCAATCTTTTAAATTTACATAGAAAATATAATGATTTTTTAAAAACTTTAAAGTTGGTACACTAAACTCAAGTGATAAAAACTATTATTTACGACTCACCAGCTCAAAAAGCCAACAAAAGCGTATCTTCATTATAACCGTTGAAACGTTAAACAAAACTTCCCCTCCATTCATTTGCAAAAAGAACAAACCAAGTTTCGGAACCACTGAAGTGACGTATGAAAGTGGGTTACGCGGCGGGAGCGACGGGCGCGAAGTGTGACGCGCGAGATATAACTGGCTACGGGCTGCTACGAACCGTAGCTGTGCTACGCGCAACAGGCTACGCTACGAGTGCGCTTATGCCTATACTTACGCCTATTTCATTTGCGAAATGCATGCTGAAAATATATAATTTTTCATAATATTTTTTAATTCATAATTAAGGTAACGAATCACTTCCATCTTTAATATTTGACTTTAGATGACCCTGCATTTTTTGGATAATACTGCGACTTAGCAATTTTTATTTAAAGCCAGTTTATTACATAAATACACCTTTGCCGAACAAGTCCTATCAAGTAAGGATTTAAGTTGAAAAAGTTGAGATCTCGCAAAGTTACGCTCGTCGCGGTTAAGGATCAACGTTCACAAACTTTGATATTATGTTTCAACGCTTACGCTAAGTATCTAGTGAATCTCGCTTAGAGAATCAAATTCATACACCATATTGTTATTCCTAAGGGCTTAACGTAGCCAATGGAATAGTAATTGAGCCGGTTGTTAAAAAAAATTGATTTGGTGCTTAGAATTTTCTGGAAAAACCAATGTTGTTCAATATTCGTGTTTTAAGAAATAAGAATGTATTGTGTATTCACAATGTTTAACTAACACTTAGGAAATAATACACATTTCTAATTCAATAAAATTAAATGTGTTTTTTTATTTTCCTTGTATTGTTTTGATCTTTTTTTTTATGTAATATTTTGTATGTTAATTTTTATAATTTTAAATTTACCCTTTAACTGGTGTGTTCCTGTGATTTTTTTTTTATTTTATTTATTTATGTGTATGTATTTCAGTCACGCGGGGTACGGCCAGAATACCAGCGCTGCAGTGGCTTTCGGGCTAATGTGGCATATGCTGAGGCCCGTACCTCGTTGACCACTTTATAGTCCTTGTCCATGTGTTATTTCTTAGTTTGAGTTTTTGTGTCTTGTGTATTTATGTCTCATTGTATTTGTTATTTCTATGTGGTCAATAAATGTTTTTCTTTCTTTCTTTCTTTCTTTCTTCTTTATTTATTATGACGATTCAAGGGTGAAAAACTACGACGCATCCATTATGAATGTTAACAGATATCTATGTGCACTCTACAAACAGATATCAGAGCGATGGAAGCATTACTGATTTTCGAATGAAACCTCGAGACCAGAAACAATTTGGTGCTGTGTAAATAAAAAGCTTCCGTAATAATTTTAGCGATGAAAATAGAAATATATGTATGAGGTATGTATTTGCATCGTGAGTTTTTTGTGGTCACGTTGTTTTTAACTAAGTACACAACATCACATACATAGGTCTGACCGTGGTACGTAGCTTAAGCACTTGTGTTACGGATATCAGAATCAACAGTGGATACACAAATATATTTAATAATACACCCAGACACGGAACAAATACCAGTGCTCGTCACACAATATTTGTACCGGGTGGGAATCGTACAGGACACTTGGTAGTAGGTAGTGTGAACCTGGGTCGCTAGCCACTGTGCTACCGAGTCAGTCGAATGGCAAATGGCAACTGGCAATAAAAACACATTTAAAATTTGCAGCAGTAAATACTTGTAAGTACGTACGGGCACGGGTAAAGGCAAATATCTAAGAATACATATACTATGTAATTTGATTTTTCAAGCCAGCAGTGTTTTCTTTTATTGTCAGCTATCTTTTATAGGTGATTGTTACTGAGAGCTGCAGGCTACGGCCAAGAATAGACTCAACTACGTGGAGCCTAGTGTGGACTAGGTTCCTAATGATTACCTATGAGTAATTTAACTTTGTTGGCTTTGGTTATTGATAAATAGATATGATTAAAAATAAATTGGTATCACCATCAACATCTTAAATTTTCATCATCATCATCGTACGTTTAATAAACACTTGTGTTGCTAAACAATAATGGTACAAACATATGTGCAGTGCATAAGTATAAAAACAGCACACCCAGACTCGAAAAGAACACCGATGTTAATCCCTCAAAAATTTGACCCAACTGTATCGAACCTGAATCTTAGCGAAAGAGACAGCAGAGCACTATCCAATGTGCTATCGAGCCAGTCAAACATGTTATCAAGATTAGGAGTGAGAGCCATCCCCTCTCCCGCATTAGGGTGAGAGCCATCCGCTCCCCCGCAAGTCCGGTGATGATGACGAGGCTACTCCAAGCCATCATCGTCAGTCAGGAAAAATAATTTTATCGAGTGCCGTAGTTTCTTCACAACCGCTTTGTATCCACCTACTTTACAGATTTGTAAATGACACGTTCACTGAACCGCTGTAATTTATTTCCACTCAATCAATTTTATTCCGTCTGGCTCAGTGCAAGCGCTGTCAAAGTAATGCCTATTAAAATGTTTTAGTCAAATTACGCAACACTTCGGAAGCACCCGTTTGACCGGCAAACCGTAACAATTTAATTAACACAATTTGTTGGGCGCGCGCATACGGTTAAAAAATACAGTAAGAATAGAATAGAATAGAAATGATTTATTGACCACAGAACATAAACAAGTACACGACGAACTACGACATTACTTCAAAACACAAAACTATTTATAAAATTAAAAACAAACCCTGTATACTATTCGGCCGAATACGAAACAATAATTAGATTAAATATTAGTGTTTATCGGTCTACACGCGATATTAGGAGTAGCAAATACGTAGCTACTTACTGCCCGACGTTTCGACTTGGTTATACCAATCATAGCCGCGAGCGACCTACGTATGAGCTACATTTGCTAGTAGCTAATATGTATTTTCTACTCCTAATATCGCGTGTAGACCCATAAAGACTAATTTTTAGTGTAATAGAACGTGTAGAATAATTAAATATTCAAAAATAAACATTTCAGAATAGTACATTTGCTGGGTTTTTTTTTCTTTATAAAACTTTATTTAATTTTTATTACCAAATTTCTTCATTTTAACAAAAAACTATGTATTATTATTTCAAGAATCACGTCGAACTTGCCGGGCGTTTGTAGGCGCGGGTATATTAAAAAATATCAAGTCTCTTTTTCACGCTAGTGATTGAAGGCACAGCTAATGTGTGCAAGATCTTAATTTTCTGAAGGTTCATTTGCGTAATGAGTCTAAGATGATTAGTTATTCGGGAAGTGATGAAACATATTTCTGGCAACGCGTCCATTTCTTCCTCCTATTTTACACAGACAAATTTTACAGTAAACATGTGGTACATCCCAGCTTCACCGTTTATTTCCGAACTGTGACACTGTCGCTTATTATACGAAATACCGGCTTTGGGCCGATTAAAATAGATTTTTGACTAGTAGGCAGCAAAATTTTAACAATGTAATAGAGACGCCTCTTTGTTTACGGTCGAAAACTTTCAGTGCTGTCCCATTTTCCATTTTTCTGTAAAGGATTAAAAACTTGGGGAGTTTTCTTTTACAGATGTTTTTGCTTTCGGGTTTTAATGCTTTTGCTATGGTATCTTAGCAACTGTAATAATTTTGATCCGTTTTAAGTCATGGTTTTCTAAAGCACAGCTGAAAACTAAAATTTAATTTGATAGCGCTATTCTAACCAGGGAACTGTAGATCTTTACGCAATGGGGCGCTTGTAACAATAAAATAGATAGGTATTCTATATTATTGTGACAAGCGCCCTTTATACCACACATTTTTAAAATAAATATTTTTTTTCTCTTGCATACAATTACAACAAACGTCTTAATATACATGTCACATTACAAATTTAACATCTAAGTGAGATACTGACAACTTAATTGTTTATTCGGTACAGATAATAGACCAACGAGGCAGTCTTATGAAGCAGTACTGTATTAACATCTCTGTACGCTTTTTGTACTATCTTACCAACCAACTATATAATTTAAAAGCCCATAGTAATTTCCTTTACAGTTAATATACTTGGAATGGGTGTTATGTAGGGTCATATTAAAGTATTGTGTTTATTACACTGCAAGCGAAGCTAATAAGATGCTTTAAAAGCTTTTATAAAATAGATTATAATAATAATTGTTTATTTAGTACAGATAAAAAAAATGATTGTTACGTAAGATAGACTTTCGCTTTCTATTACTGTAAATAATAGAACGCGAATAATAGAATTTATGGTTCTGTCGAAACGTCGGACAATAAGTAGTTATGTATTTGTTACTTTTAATATCGCGGAAAGACCCATAAAAAAAACAATATTTAGTTTAGACTAACGTAATTAAATTGATACAATTTTAGTTTAAATTAAAGTATTTGTCTTTTTCGCAGGAGTGTACCGGGATTGGACGACGAAACGTAAATATGTCACGAGGAATATATCACTTCACCTTAAGACCTTTAGGGTGAGTGAAATCCTTAGTTTCTTACTACTATGAATGCCAAGTTAACTCTGTCGCTTTCACGTCGAAACTACTAAATATCATCATCATTTACGTCCCCACTGCTGGTGCACGGGCCTACCCTAAACTAGGGCAATAATGCATCAGTCAATCATGTCAAACATGTTTAAAAGAAATTTGGTATTTAGTAGGTATCAGGTAATGAGCCCGACTTAGGCTGCTTTTAAAGTACACTCTGTCCAACTCGACTCCACACAGTTTCGGGCGGAAGTTATTATTTTTTTATTTACATAGTATAAAGTAAAGTCGTTCCTGGTATCTGTCCGTTCCTGTGTATGCTTAGATCTTTGCAACTACGCAGTGGGGATTTTGAAGGGGTTTTTCCGGATGTTTTATACATTACTTACCAGCAATGAAGCGAGGGTGGATTGCTAGTATTAGTATAAAGTTTATCTTCAAACTAGCATGTAGTGTGCCCAACCGTATGTTTTCTCTATCAACAAGCGTTTGTTGCGGTAGGTCGTTTTGTATGAACGTGGTCGGAATGGTTATCTATTGTTTGCCCGAAAGACATATGCCATAATATTCATACGCCCGAATTTCATTTGCCATAATTTCATTTGCCCGAATGTTATGTTTGCCATACAATACAAACGACATAATTTTAATTGTCCGAACTTCAGATTCCATAATGATTCGAATGCCATACGTATTGTTATCCATATTTTTAATTGCAATAATATTATGCAACAGAATTTTCAAACGCCATACTCCTAACGCCAAATATTTGTCCTAAAAAGCGATTGGCTTTCTGGCACTTCGCCGGCCGCTGCCGCGGCACGCTCGCTTCGCTCGCTCGGCTCGTGCGTTGTCTTTCATGTTTCTAACCTAACCTAACCTATTTTTTTATCATTCTTTTAACCTATTTTACAAGCTTTTTCGGTGGGAAATGATGTATTGGCACGGAAACAAAGTTTCTAACACGTAACTAATATAGCAAACAATGAGTATGACATATATGGCGTTTGAAAATTCTGTTGCATAATATTATTGCCAATAAAATATGGAAAACAATACGTATGGCATTCGAATCATTATGGAATCTGAAGTTCGGGCAATTAAAATTATGTCATTTGTATTTTATGGCAAACATAACATTCGGGAAAATGAAATTATGGCAAATGAAATTCGGGCATATGAATATTATGGCAAATTAAATTCGGGCAAATGAAATTATGGCAAGTGGGGTACACCGGTCGGAATATCTCCTTAGGGCCCGTTATCTTTTGATGAGTTCTAATTTTAGAAACGTTTCTAGCCTCATTCTGCGCCCATTGGAGTAAAATAGCTGTGTAATTAGGCGGTGAGGTGTGTGTGTTATCGATGTACGTTAAGGCTTGCGAGTAGCCGATAATGTCTTAGCTACCTTGATATAACGGTTGATGTGACGAGAAGATAACCATATATGTCAATTATATATTTAAATTTGGTAAAATAATAACAGTGGAACATTATTTGTTACAGTAAATGTAATATAACATTATTAGGTCATAATATTATATTTTCAAGTAATCTCCAAACTGTTTGATAGGTTTGTACTAATACAATATTAGACTCGGCTTACGTGGACTACTTTTAAAATTACTTCGCTACTAGGGAACAATGTACTGCATGACAGGATGACAAGGAAAATTAGTAAATCTATAATACTGTCGTACTAAAATCATCATCGCAAATAGTGAACCACATGTTTTTATTAAGTTTTGAGCTTCGATATCAAATCGAATGGGGAATCTAAAATCAAAACTGCGTGTTTAATCGGATTCATCGCGGGATACTCACGCGGGGCGGCAGCCGCGTGCATATTGCATCGAGGAAGCCCCGGTGCGGGATCCCGCTTCTATTATTCACGGGATCGGCGCGAAAGTACACCCCTGAGGTTATTTGATCCTGTGTTGTTTATTTAAAGTTTAAAGATTCAACTCCATAGATTCAAGGGTAAACTTTAAATGTTTGGTAGTTTTTTTATATATACCGTGAAATTTTAGTGGATGTTTTCCCGCAAAAGGATTCTATCTTAGTAGCACAATAGCTTTGTGCAGTTTTTTTTTTATTTCAAATCAATAATACCCAATTTACGAAAGGAATAAGCGAAACTCGAAAGTACGCTCGAGCCGCTTATTACTTAGGGTGTAGAGCCTTTTTTAGCTTTAAGCATAAATTTCATGCGGCAAGCAGTACCTGATTACGACACATCTTATAAAAGAACGATAGCTTCTCACGTTTTCGAGCTGGAAAATGACTTTTTTTGTAAATTCGAAAAAAAAATTTTTTTTTCAAGGTATTAATTGCATGTTTAAATAGTATTACTATTTAAAGGCAAATCGTTCTGCCACGGGAAAACAACCACTAACATTTCATGGTGGATAATGTCGTAATGGACTAGGTAACGTTTACGTTACAAGCAAACAATTTTCTATAGAATTTTTAACTGTCATGGTTACACACATTAGAAAACTGAAAATGTCCGAGATATTAACCATGTTGTTTTGTTTCAATGAGCTCCTATTCCCAATGAGATATTTTGGCATTGTTGCAAGCGCCATGATCACGGGTGAACTGTAGGATTGCGAGAATGACGGTAGGTCTATACATATTTTAACCATCACCATTACACGCATTATAAAGCTTTAGATATACCTAAATTATGTAGTGACTATACTTTTTAAATTTTACACTTCGTCTTCGCGCAGTCAGATAAAGTCGGTGAAGTTATCCATCTATTTTATTTATTTATTTACAATCTTATGCTAACATTACAGGTTCCTTAGCCTTATGTGATAGCATAGCCATTCATATAGGTACTTAAACTACATCTACATATATTTATTTTACATATATTATGTGTAGATACAATTATAACATTACCTAGCCTACCAAATATACACCGTGAAATTTTAGTGGTTGTTTTCCCGTGGCAGAACGATTTGCCTTTAGTAATACTATCGAATCATGCAAATTATTCCTCGAAAAAAAAAAATTTTTTTTCGATTTTTCAGAATAATAATTTTCCAACTCGAAAACGAAAG
Source organism: Maruca vitrata (assembly GCA_039566165.1). Taxonomy (NCBI): domain Eukaryota; kingdom Metazoa; phylum Arthropoda; class Insecta; order Lepidoptera; family Crambidae; genus Maruca; species Maruca vitrata. The sequence goes on along the minus strand of CM076919.1, from coordinate 14,915,556 downwards.
AAGCTATCGTTGTTTTTGAAGATGTGACGTATTCAGGTACTGCTTGCCGCATGAAATCGATGCTTAAAGCTAAAGAAGCTCTTCACCCTAAGTCATAAAGCGGTTCGAACGTGCTTTCGAGTTACGGTTAAACCTTTCGTAAGACCGGCATTTATTGATCTTACCAAAAAAGAACTGCACACATCTTTTGTACTACTAATAATCATTTTACTGCGGGAAAACAACCACTAAAATTTCACGGTGTATAAAATACTAGCGGCCGCCCGCGACTTTGTCCGCGTATTAATGGGTTTTAGTAGCAATGATGTATTAAAATAGCCTACATGCCTTGTAAAATTTGTTATTATATTAGTGAAAGTTTCGTCAACGTTCTCCCATAATACTTCCAGTGTGCCAGCTACCTCCATACCAAGTTTTAACAACTGACCAACAACAACGGTAATGGGGGTTGAATTAAAAAAAAAAAGTAGCCTACATGTTATTCCAGAGTGCCAGCTATCTTCATACCTATAAAAATCCATAAACACTTATAAGTTCTCCCATACTACGTTTCACCCCCCCTCCCCATTAACTACCCAATTTTGAAAAAAAAAAGTATCGCTGGTGTCTCTCCGGAGTGCCAGCTACCTCCATACCACACGTTTTATAAAAATCTATACACGTAAAAATTCTCCCATACTAATTTTCACCCCCCAATGAACCACATGGGGGTTGAATTAAAAAAAAAAAAGTAGCCTGTACGTTATTCCAGAGTGCCAGCTACCATCACACCAAATTTCATGAAAATCGGTTCAGTCGTTTGAGCGTGAAAGAGTAACAAACATCCATACATCCATACATACAAACTTTCACGTTTATAATATTAGTAAGGATTAAATCCTATACTTATTAAATAAGTTATATGTAAATCTAACTTAATTGTAGCTTATTATATTATTTAAAGCAGTTCTGGCGAATTCGCTAAAAGTGCAGTTTATGACTTTACTATCACTACATAGTATAAAGCAAAGTCGCTTCCCGTGTGTCTGTATGTATGTATGCATGCTTAAATCTTTAAAACTACGCATCGGATTTTGATGGAGGTTTTTTAATAGATAAAGGGATTCATGAGGAATGTTTTTATGTAGGTATAATAAACAATTGTATGCTTAATAATCCCGATACGCAGCAAGGGCGGATCACTAGTTTTTAATGCATATTGTCTGGTGGTTATAGAATTTACGAATTAAATTGGGAACCAGTAGGCATACTGAAGCTTACTTTAAACTAAGATAATATATTAAGGCTTCCAACCGATTTCAGCCATGGCGGCTGATCTTAATTGAGATCAGCCAAGTGCGCAGGACATATTATAGTGCACAAGTGTGCGCTCAAAGACAAGTGAACTCTCTATTCCCTTACTCTCATAATTCGGTGAGACGGCAATCCGACATGACCGATGAGAGATCGGGCGCAGGACCACCGGCTTAACGTGCTTTCCGAGGCACGGGCGTTCAACCGCCAACTTCCCAACTCCGGGCTGAGTAATTTCATTACAGAAAAACTCACCCAAATTTGCCCGACCCCGGACTCGAACCGGGGACCTCTCGGTTCTAACGCAACACTTGCTACCAATAGACCAACGAGGCAGTAAGATAATAATATACTATTTGCCAAACTACTATTTGCTAACTTTTAAAGACTTTAAAATAATTTATAGCCACGTAAAAGAACACGAGGTAATATTTATCTACTCGTATTTACTGAAAGCTCTGCACAGTTATTTAGTCATGTAAGTTCAGAGGAAAATTCTCCCTGCATCAGTATGAATACTGCTTTTGAACGTGTCTTGAATATTAAGTAACCCATACCTCGCCTTCTTTTACGGTTTGGAGTGAAATAAATTATTTTTTTGGTATAAAATTTAACTTAAAATTAAAAACTGAGTGAACTTAAATTAAAACAGAAAATTAAACAAAACAAAATTTTAAATTCAATACCAAAAGTTTGTTTGTTTGAGTTTTAGTTTCCTGTATTGATTTTTATACCCTATTTTTATAGAATTTATATACCTAAGTGACTAAAAGTAAAGTTATAATGTAAACTGGTAGACCTACAACTTTAATTTTTTAGTAGCGGCTGATTTTTTTTATTTTTGTTTTTTTCTTTTTTACTGGCTCAAAAATACAATTGTTGACAACCCACATCTTGTCCTTGAGGTAATGGGTTCGATGCTCACTCATGTAATCGTCCCTGCATTATTTTATCGCAGTGTAGCTGCACCACAATTTCATCCCACTTGTTAGTAAATACGTATTAATTTGGGTATTTAAATATCATCGCCGCCATATTGGCTACATCATAATCATCGATTAAGTATCGAGAGATTAATTGATAAGATTACTAAATTAATCTGGTGTTTTAAATGCGGTTTTCATTTATTGGTTGTGTTTACGGCGGCGTGTAAACACAGGTATGTGTTAATACATTTATCTTTTTGTCACGTGGAAAATTTTAATTAATTTAATGCCTCATTAACAATTTTGCTCACGCACTTGGTAAAAAAAAAAGTGCGCAACATTTTTTTTTCACTCAATTAGTAGTAGGCTGAATGTTTGGTTAGGTAGGTATATCTAATTATATTCGGAAATCATTCAAATTCTTACATCCTTAATTGAATAGTTCCCGCTTTTTGCATTCATCCGATTTAAAAGTACAATTATCCATAAATCTATACATTTTGTACTAGCTTTGACTATAGAAGGATAGTAGAGTAAATCATTTGTAATTTTAAATAGAAATATTTACTTCTACATACAAAACATTGACTAACAACTCACCAGTTCAGATATAATTTTTTTTTATTTACCCGTGCCATCCCACTGCTGGGCAAAGGTCTCCTCCAAACTGTCCCAAGAAAAGATGGTGTGACGATATGGTCCAGCTATCAAGAAATTGGCAAGCCCAAGCCTAAATTATATGAGACAGTTTACCTTATAAAAAAATTTAAGAGACCTTACGATTTAACCCTTAAATGCATACTGTAACCAAATGTTAATGTTAACAATGTTAAATGTTAAGATCTAGGATCTTTTATCTGTAAACCAGAAGTACCCTTCCGAAGCTAAGCTTATTTTAACTTCCTACTACTAATTAAGAGTAAGTGTAAGCTCACTAACTCCATAGGACTGTAGTGTTTCAAATTTATAGCTTAATCTGTAGGTTCACGTGTTTCTTCCACACGAACAAATCGTTGCTATTTATAAAATTATTCAACCTGAGTGGCATTTTTTCGCTCCAACGGTCAAAGTTAGTCGGTCCCATCGAAAGGTATCAATCGAAGTGCCCAGAGGGCGTACCTTTACCCTATCTTGACATTTATCTCTTTTTGTGCGATCTGGGAGCGATCCGATACAATGAATGCTGATTATTTAGGTAATGAAAGAGTATATAAGCTGTGCGAGTATCCGGAGTATATGTAATGCTAAATCATAAGGTCATAGCGAACACATAACAATTTCAAGAGGATAGATTGTATATTTCTGTACAAATAACATATTTTTTGTTAACCTGTATCATCCCACTGCTGGGAAAAGGTCTATTTAGTTTTCACTGCCTAGTCAACGATTTCCAAATTGAGTGATTGTACCATTACATACATAAATATTATGTAGTATCTAATCGAAACCTCATATGATAAGTATATCTCAAATTTGCTTTCAATTTACATTTATACGTTATATTTTTCAAGGTGAAGACTTAATTTGAAGTTATTGTAATTCAATGCAGGTTAATTTGAATTAAAATACAGAATAATGAAATACTTTTTTTTTGTATACAGATAACTTTATCTACTGTTTATGAAGATTTAAAGAAAGCTTACTCTTTAATTCTACTGGTGATATCTATGGATTATACGCCAAATTATTTGAGTAGCATTTTTTACGGTCTGGTAAAAAATACCTTTATTTTGTAGTGTGTGTACGTTTACACGTATAAATTAAGACATATCATCGTTCAATGCAAAATAGTAGAAAATCAAAGAAGAGATCAAACTAGGCGTTTCCTTGTTTTTACATCCGAATATTAGTAACATTTAGCTACCAGATTCAGTAGTAATTAGCCCTTGACGACGATGACGTCTTGTTGAATTTGTGTCACAGTTAACTCTAAACTGTCCCGGTTACACTTTTTTTTTTACTTAGCCTTTATTGTCTCACTGCTGGGCTAAGGCTTCCCCCAATTTACTCCAAAGCTGTCGATCTCCGGCCAAGGCTTTTTCGGTTACACATATTAGAAAACTTAAAATGTCCGGGATATTTACCATGTTCACCAAGTTGATCCGTGATCATGGTGCTAGCAGCAGTGCCGAAATATCGGGACCTTGGATAGATAGTAAAACATTGTAAATATATCGAACATTTTCAGTTTTCTAATTAATTGCATGCCGTGGCAACCTCTAAGTAAGATTAGCACTTAGCTCTAAGTTTATGTTGTTTTTATTCACTTTTATTAATCTGTACCAGTGTTTTTCTTGTTGGCTGTCCTAATAATAAATAAATAAATAAATAAATAAATTATTTATCAGAATAATTCCAATGGGAACTTAATATAAAATATTAGCTCTCGGAAATTGAGCAATAAAGTACCTTTGCATTAAGTGGATTTTGGGCACAGCGTTTTATCGTCTAAGATACGAAACTTATATCTTATCGTTGAACATTTATCTTGGAATTTGATAAATTCTCACCGTGTTATTTAACGTTATCGACACGTTACCAGGAATTTAATCTCATCTCAACATTATATTTCGCCAAATACTTTGACATTATGTTAGGAATCATTCTGCTTTGGATGCTTTGGATCCAACTGTTTTTACCTTGATGATATCCGAATGATAAAACTTTATACTTAATTCTCAGAGTCGCTAGAGTATGATGATTTGGGAAACAAAATATTCTGTAACGAAAGGAGAACCACCATTTTGGGCCCAACGTTACAGGATTAAATTATATATCAAAAAATCGGTCTATTTTTGTAAGTTAACTTATAGAAATCTTAGCCAAAACAGCAATGGCCAACAGGGAAAAAAGAAGATTTTTTATTTTCCTTACGTTACTGGTTTTGTAAACGTTCATTTATATTATTTATTAATAACGTAGCTATCTTCGCAAACGTGATACAGAAATCTTTCCATAGAGTATAGTAAACAGAATCTACTTATGACATTGATCGATTTGATTGATGTCCATTAAAATGTTTTATTATTTATCATATTTATTTAGATCGTATCCGAAATACTATCATTCGGAGACGTACCGGAGTCACGGACATTACATCGATTGTGACGAAGTTGAAGTGGAGACGGGCCGGACATATGTGCAGAAGAGAGGATGGCAGATAGGCACGCAGAATTGCCGAATGGAGACCTAGACTCGGACGGAGAAACGTTGGGAAACCACCTATGCGCTGGGCCGACGATATCACAAAAATATTGGGCAAGACCTGGATGCGAGCAGCAAAAGACCGGGTCAAATGGAAAGCACATGAAGAGGCCTATACCCAACAATGGGTGATACAGGGCTGAAGAAGAAGAAGAAGACGCACAGTTTTTGGATGTATTATGATGATAAGGATGAATAAAATAATTTATTATTATTTTGTAAAGTCCTGCTTTTGTTACATTTATTTTTTTATACTGAACTGCTCTGTCCAGCCATAAGCAAATATGCATTTAGAGTTACCTAGTTCATTATTCACTTTAATGAAATATCTAATAAATTGGTTTTATAGTTGACTGGCTCGATGGAGCAGTTGCTAGTGAATTCTGGCTTCTAAACCAAGGGTCATGGGTTCGAATCCCACCCAGGATAAATGAGGAGGAGACTGACACCCAGGAGAATGTCTAAGATATAAGACTTTGACTTCATAAGTCGAATGATTGCAATATCCATAGATTTATTCTCATTACCTACTATGTAGCGTGCTTGCGTGTGTGCGCGGTGCAGTGGGGCGCAGGGTTGACCGGGCATTGCGCCGTCAACGACGCTTGGGAATATATATGTTGTTAATATTCTGTTATTAATATTCAGAATTACCCAACAACTTAACAAATCACAAAATCATATTTCACGGACACATGCAAGGTTCCCTGACCAATATAGATGACATATAGCCTATGTCTTGATACCATTTTACCACTTTATCTGTACTGTTGGTTGTAGGCTGTAGCTTGTATACAATCTGTAATGCAAAACTTAAAAAAGAAACACCCTACAAGCTTTCTTTCATAATAGAAAAACAGATAACCTCAAAAATATTTACTGTATTTTTAGTGATTTGGCCATTGCGGATCAACATGAAAATTCGTCTCATGGAAACCTTTTATATGCTTTGTCTGATGGCCAACTTTCAGCTTTGTAACGTTGGGCCCAAGTTTGTATGGAATCGGGTGTTCTCCTTTGCTTAGTACTTAATATTTCTCAAACGGTTCACATAGTCGAAAAATCGTTTTCCTACACCCATTATGTTTTTGAAAGAACTATCTATCCATACCCCAAATTGTTGAAAAGTCGAATTTTTTTTTATCCCCAATTCACGTGTAGGGGAGGTACCCTTAAATATTTGATTTATGGTTTTTCTTTACTACTTTGTCGGCGTGATCAATGTGTATACTCTTGTAAAATTACAACTTTCTAGCACTGATCGTTTTTGAACTAAGCCACAGACAGACGGACAGACGGACATGGTGTAACAATAAGAGTTTTTTGTTTACTACGGAACCCTAAAAAGGAACATTATGTAAATAACAAATATCAATTTAATTTTAATATTGTTGACTCAATTGCGCTTCGCAATACACACCTCTGATTGTAACTCTTTGAGTCTGGCCGCATAAATGTAATACATGTAAAAGCTTTTATTTCATATGATACCGATTTCGTTCACATCAATAATTTACATTCTACATCCATACTTTTGCTGGTGCGACAACACGCTTTGAAAATTGATCGACAATTTCACTCTTCGTTTTGTTTCAAATTTTTTTTTTCTTTCACAGGAATGTATATTCTACTACTCGCCCTATTGGGCGCAGCTTCGGCTATCCCCACCAAAGTAGTGGAGCCAGTGACCACAAACGAAGAGCTTGCCCTTCGTTACAATCTCCCGAGGGAATCCTCGCCGCTGTTCTACGACGTCCGCCTCTTCCTAGACCCTGACAATGATGAGTACTTCAACGGGGAAGTGTCCATCAGGATCACACCCAACCAAAACACCTCACAAATCGTACTCCATGCTATGGAAATGGTGATCAACAGTGTGGCAATCTACAGCGATAGAGACGACACGAATAATTTGTACTCCAGCTTCAATCTAGCTAACGATGATACGCATTTGCTTAGGATCATCACCAACGAGTTTTTGGAGCCTAATCTGATCTATAACGTCCACATTGAGTACAGAGCTCATTATGCTGAGAATATGTTCGGTGTTTATGTGTCTACCTATACTGGATCTAACGGCCTGCCGGGGTAAGAAATGTTTAAATATTTTTTAGTTCTATGAAATGTATTCCACATATTATTTCTGGCATAGTTCATGTGATTTCATTGTTAAAATGACAAAAAAATTGTAGTTGACAAAGTATTGCAGGTTTGTATGCATAGTTGTGCTGTGGTTTTAATTGTTTTGAAAAATATACATTTGCCATTTTTCAAGTCTGAAAGATAACTTTTTACACCATTTCAAGCTGCAACGAATGCTGCTTTCCAAGTTTTTGAGTTCTGCTGTCCACATCGTTGCTAAGAATCTGTTCTGATACTTGCAGGAGATTGATCACTTCACAGCTGCAGCCTACCTTCGCCCGGCGAGCCTTCCCTTGCTACGACGAGCCAGCCTTGAAGGCCATCTTCAGGACCACCATCTACGCCCCAGCCCACTACCCCGTCGTGAGGAGCAACATGCCTTTGAGGAACGACACTCTGAAGTAAGTTCTTCATTGTAAATTTGAAAAAAATTGCATTCATGATCCCGCCTAAACGGGGACTTGAACCACCGGACGTCCTGATAGCTCATCGGTTGCTCTAACCTCTGAGCTATCCAGGCAACCACGTCACAATGCGAATCTTTCCATCACCTTTTACCCGTTAGCCACGGGTGGCGCCACCACCGGTAGTGATCAAACACTATCGGTCCGCAAAAATTTTTTTTTCAAATTTTAAATTTTCATTGAGCTTTAAAAGCATTGAAAACAACAAAAAAAAATAAGTTCTTTATTGTCTATGACTTTTGAAATTGAATTTATCAGGACAGTCATACTTCATGACCAGGATCCCCGTAAAGAGTTCAAAACGTCGGGTCTTTGTTTCAAAGTCCTTAGATAATTATTAGAACACTGACGTATATATGCATTTTTTCTTCTCGAACTCTACGTAAAATCTTTAATGTTAAGTATTTATACATAAAAGTCACTTTTATTTTCACGAAATATTCAATACCTATTATTGTTATAAGACGAAACTATCTTTATTGACGTTAAGTAGAAACGAAAATCCACGTTCTAAACTTTAAGAACGTTAAGTCTATAAACACCACTATAGTGGTAAACATAATTAAATTAAGTTCGCAAGAAAATTTAAGTGGCACGGTAAACATTGCGGCTACTGTTGGTACTCGGATAGGCTAAGTATTCTACCGCAGCTAAAATAGACTGCGGTTTGTATTTCAGCAACAGAGCGTTGATTTCACCAATGCAATTGTAGTTGTTTGAGCTCTCATAGCACTTTAACTGGTCACTGAAAGATAGGTCATTCTGACAGAGGTAAAACAAAATATTGTTTGTATTCCACATCATTAAATCCCACTCTAGAAACATTGCAGTTTGCTGACAGTTTATTGACAAACGTGAATACTACTATTTTAAAAGCTAGAAAAATCTTTCCCTTTTCTGGACGGTAGTTGTAGGAGTTAACAGCCAGTATGTAGAGTTTTTGTTTTTGGAACCGATGATCTATCTATTTATTTACTAACGACGTATACATACCTAAATCTAACCGTATTTATGTTGATTTTGATTAAACTAGTATGTAACAAAAATCTTTGCCTTTCACAGACCGGAAGTAGCAGGCTGGGTGAAGCATGAGTTTGACGACACCCTAGTCATGTCCAGTTACCTCCTCGCCTACCTGGTCTCCAACTTCGGCTACATCGACAACACCCAGGACCCACTCTACCACATCCCATTCAGGGTCTACTCCCGCGAAGGGACCCAGAACACCGCTGACTTCGCCCTGGACTTCGGGCAGAAGAACATGATCGCTCTGGAGAACTACACCGAGTTCCAATATGACTTCCCCAAGATGGACAAGGTCGCTGTGCCAGATTTTGCTGCTGGTGCTATGGAGAACTGGGGATTAGTTATTTACAGGTCAGCAACTTTTAATGTCTTAGAAGAGTGTGTGTTTTCTAAGACAATATTCATGACAACATGGCCGTAAGATGTCAATTTAATCGAAGGATAATCTTTTCTCAAGAATGCTTCCATTTAAATTTCCAATTTCTTAACGGCACACATAGAAAGAGGCAGACTACCAAAGAACGAATAGTTGACGTTTGCGTTCTGTTAAAACACTTACCTGCTCATAAAAATTTATAGTAGATTTGAAGATTTAAGAATAGATCAGATTTTATTGACCCTTATACCACCATCACTAAAGTTTACCACTACTAATCTTATCTCCGGCCACTATCGACGTTTCTCGATGTTCGCCATAAAATTCTCGTGAGATGTTTCATTGAAATTCACGACGTCGTGTTTGCAGTGATGAACTCTTCAACTTAAGGGCCGGACGGAGACTAAGTTACATACTTATCAGCCGATATTGTTGTCATGTTTTGGGATACCCTTGGAGGATAACGGACAACTTTATTGGAATGCCTTGTCCCAATTTTGCTTACATCAAAACCTTTTATCTATGTTCAGATAGAATAAAACTCAGATTTTTTTAAAATCTGTGCATTGCTTTCTTTGCTAGGATTAGAAGCACTAAGCCGTCACATAAAAGTAGAATATAATCGGTTTTTTTCTACATAGTACCTACTTACTCGTATTAGGTCTGTTTGGATATCAAGACCATTCTTGACTTTATCTGAAGCTATAGGCTGGTAAAGACAACAATCTCTTAAAAAATGAACTATGGAATTATTTTATCAATCTCATCAGTAAAATTAATTAATAATTACGACCGTTATCGCTGAGTATTAGAACAGATTAACACAATATATATTTCCTTTTTAAAATGTATACGTAGGTACGTAATTGACACAAAGATAATAATTAAAGATAGTTAAATGTCTATGACCAGACGAACAAGATACCGAAATAAACTCAAGTTTCGAACTCAGTGCGAAAAAGTCGCCTTAACTGAAACCAATAGTCGGTAATGAGCACTCTCTAAATGAGTTCGCCAAAGTGCTATTTCTGCTAAAGAATTACTTACACTTTTTTTCTTTTAAATTACTTCGCGTTTATATTCTGGGTGTGAACTGTAAATAATCACATTTTAGATAGAATCACATTTAATCAAAACTAAAATTTAGTGGGATGTGTAGAACCAGTGACTAATATAGACCGGCTATCCCTTTAAATTACAAACCCAAAACTTCCTACATCATATGAAAAGAGCTTTAATATAACCAATAATCAATTTTTTCAATGATTAATTGGCCTATGGTCATCATCGTAGGTAATAAGTTTATTTTCCATATTTTAGTCACTGGTAAAACGACGCATTTGGTAGTTACTGCTCTTATTCCTTCGCTGGGAATCATGAGTTTATGTATAGTGCCGTTTCGAGACTATAATAAGGCGTTCGACCGATTTCAGCCATGGCGGCCGATCTCAATTGAGATCAGCCAAGTGCGCAGGACATATAATTATAGTGCACAAGTGTGCGCGCAAACACAAGTGCACTCTCTATTCCCTTACTCTCATAATTCGGTGAGACGGCAATCCGACATGACCGATGAGAGATCGGGCGCAGGACCACCGGCTTAACGTGCTTTCCGAGGCACGGGCGTTCAACCGCCAACTTCCTAACTCCGGGCTGAGTAATTTCATTACAGAAAAACTCAAATTTTGCCCGACCCCGGTTTCGAACCGGGGACCTCTCGGTCCTAACGCAGCGCTTGCTACCAATGGACCAACGAGGCAGTTACTCTCGAGTTCGAGACTATTCTTACTGCCCGACGTCACACTAATAATAATTGCTTTTTATTGTAATAGATCACATATAGGTCTAAAATCTTAAATAAACTCCACAGAGAGGTAGCCCTTCTCGTCACAGAAGGCGTAACCACCACATCGGTCCGTCAGAACATCGGGCGCATCATTTGCCACGAGAACATGCACCAGTGGTTCGGCAACGAGGTCGGCCCATGGTCCTGGACGTACACTTGGCTTAATGAGGGCTTTGCCAACTTCTTCGAGAACTTCGCTACTGATCTGGTGAGGGTTATGAATGGTTTTTACATTTGGATGGTTTAGTAATCTCGATACTTCGGAATTGTTTCTCCATGTTTGATTTAATGGATTCGATTCCGGTACCTTAGGGTCTTGCCACCAATAGATAGTTAGATAATTTGAGGAACAAAATAAGAATTACTGGAGTACTTTTAACTTAACAATATTTCTTCCTTTTGAACTGAAATTAATACTGCATTTTTAGAACAAATTATTTGTTGGATAGCTCATTTGGTAGTATCCATGTCTTTGGTCTAGTCTTGTCTTTCTCAATGTCGGTTCATGTTTTTGTCTCTCTCAATCTCTCTAAATTCTGATACCCGCTATGCAAATGCTAAAGTTTGAGCACGTAATCAGATGAACATGAAGTCTAAGGCTGCTATACATTATATCTCACCAATGTAGCATTGACACGTATAGGTACATAATAAAACTGTCTACTTTTTATGCTCGAACGGAGTTTCTTAACACAAACAAAATTCTTGCTTGTAAGGAAACCTCTACCACTACTTACTCTAAAATGTGCCTATATCCACAAAAGTATTTCGATTTTGATTTTTTGACTGATGTTTATGTTCCCAGGTGGTGCCAGAATGGCGTATGATGGACCAGTTCGTGATCGCTCTGCAGAACGTATTCCAATCGGACGCGGTGCTGAGCGTCAACCCCATGACACATGCCGTGTTCACTCCTTCGCAGATCCTCGGCACCTTCAACGCCGTCGCTTACCAGAAGTGTAAGTGGGATCTATCCAGCGATGTCTTGATAGTCATGATATACCCAGCGCCCAAGTTCTGGGCCGGGGCGGGCAAATTTTCCGAATAATAGTAGTCGATAAGATACTTAGAAAAAGCGTCGATGGCCGAGTGGTTGAGGTCGTTGCTTGCCATGCGAGAGGTCGCCAGTTCAAACCCCGCCATGTACCAACGTGTTTTTCAAATTTGAAATTCATATGTACCATCATTCGACGCTTTAACGGTGAAGGAAAACATCGTGAGGAAACCTGCACACCTAAGAAGAAATTCTAAGGTTGTGTAGTCGACCAACCCGCACTTGGCCAGCGTGGTCGAGTAAGGCCTTATCGCCCTAGTTTAGGGTAGGCCCGTGCCCCAGCAGTGGGGACGTATATGGGCTGATGATGTCTTCATCATTTCATACTTAGGAGGAAAGGGGGGAGGGCAGGTGCACCTTTCGGTACGCCTATTGTGATGATGTTGGCATTAGACAGCGTGATTTTCAAAAAAACGTTTCCAAAGAAATCGATCTTTTTATCTTAGTCTATAAGTATTCACATATGAGACAATTTATTAAGATTTCCAATTGACACCAATACTATACCAGAAATATTATTCAAAATCATAACTTGCAAATATTGAATAATAAACCAACCTGACCTCATTCCTATTTATTTTTATACTATGTAGTATCTTATTCATTATTAGGTCATCATTTAAGTGGATTCGATTCATAGAAATAGAATAAGACATACTTCTAAATAGAAGACTCACTGAATGATTAAAGTCAAATCGCATGAACAGCTGCTTGATGTAAAGTGATTAAGCTTTAATCTCGGAATCAGGTCAATGTTATTAAATATTGATTGGATAAAGAAGTAAAGTAGAGTGTACAGAGGCTTTACTATATAATGTTGGTTATTTCTTTGCAGCTGGTTCTGTAATCCGCATGATGCAGCATTACCTGACCCCTGAAATCTTCCGTCAAGGACTCGTCATCTACATAAGAGAACTGTAAGTAAAATCACTACTTTATACTTCTCACAATCAGGACATACTCGCTTAGCTATTCTTACCCCTATCGTCTCCATACATCGAAGTTTTTTTTTATATTTCAGTTGTATATTTTTCTTATTTATGTCTGCCAGTTACCAGACAAGTCTAAGTTTAATATCAACTGCGTATTGGCTAGTCAATTTCCGTTTAACTTTGTATAAGGTAATGCTCTTTTCAAAGTGACTTGTTTATGTTTCTTTTTCGAGTGTAGACAGTGTTCAAATCTTAACTATTCATATTATTTTCCCTGTCAAACCCCGCAAAGAACATAATCCGTGATCCTCAATATATTGCAATCCCAGCCTCCAATTTTATGGTACAACGTTACGTGTAACCCATACAAGCGAAATGACGAATTTTTTATGACATATTACGTACGATCCCATCTGTAATAAACTGGGGGAGAGAAAACATCTGTGGAATTATGTTTATTCAGATGCAGATACCTTTATACGTTTTTAATAATCGTAGTATTCACGGGAGAGAGAGTTATATATGAGAATTACCTCTATTTTATCGAGAACTTCTATACGGTTTTCCCAGCAATTATTCGATTTATTCTCGCCGTAAGAACCATCCTTGGACTTCAACGAACACTTTAAAAAAATAATTGGCCATTTGGTTCAGGCGTTGTTAAGTTATGCGCTTACCAACACATTTTGCGTTTCATTTTTATAGTATAGATTAAGCTTTTAAAGTCATAAATAAAACAACAAATATAAAGCAGCAAGCAGTCACTGTGTCATACACTTCAAACACGTTTTAGCCTTTATTAAAAGTCATCAAATTGTGCTGAATGATTAGCTTTTATTTTCTTGCCTGACATAAGATGATGGCTTCTAGTAGCCTCGTCATCATCACCGGACTTGCGAGGGAGCGTATGGCTTCCACCCCGAGAATGATAAGTGTTAATCTATACTAATATTATAAAGAGGAAAGATTTGTTTGTATGTTTGTTTGTTTGTTTGTAATGAATAGGCTCCGAAACTACTGAACCGATTTCAAAAATTCTTTCACCTTTGGAAAGCTACATTATCCCCGAGTAACATGGGCTATATTTTATTTTAAAAAATTAGGCATCCTTACTAAAACTCCAATAATGTAACCAAAGGTGTAAAAAAATGACCTGAAAAATTCCTTACGTCGCGTGCGCTGCGAAAACTATTGATGATAGAACAAAATCATTTATTACGACTTTGCAGAACTCATCATTATCTACAAAAAGTGTCGCGACAGCATATGTCTAAATATTATAGTTATGTCACAGTAAGCGGTTTTTTAATATAAAAATTTAATTTATTTGTCGCCGCTTGAAAAGGCTTTTTATTTGTACCTTGGTATTAATTCTAATCAAAATAAATTACTTTATATTCAAGAAGGCTTCAACACCTTTTTATAACTTTTTGAATTACTCAATTCGGACATTTAATTCGGAAGATATCACGAGTTTGGAAATGCAAGTAAAAAGTCGCGTGGTTGCCGCTCACCGCGCTCAGCTAGCCAGCATGCGACTTAGGCTCCATGTAAGCGTCACTGGGGTACGGACGGGGAGTCAATGTAATCTTAAATATATAACTCAAAGGTGACTGACATAGTGATCTATCAACGCACAGCCCAAACCACTGTATGGATCGGGCTGAAATTTGGCATGCAGGAAGATATTATGACGTAGGCATCCGCTAAGAAAGGATTACCCGAAGCGAAGCGAGGGCGGGCCACTAGTGTAAATTAAGCTGATAGAAATATTATTCGTCTCGCGTCTTTCTACTGCATCAAAGATACTAGTTTTGGTCACGCCAAACGACGGACCTAACAGACGTGTCATTAAGGCATGGAATGCCCTTCCAGCTCATGTTTTCCCTCCCTCCTATGATCCCGGGCTCTTCAGGCGGGGCGTAAAACGGCATTTAAGCAGGCCTTCAGGGTGAGTGCGACAGGCTCAATATGGTCTATTGTGCCTGTTGACCTCATATTTGGATCTCACTACCGCTTACCATCAGGTGAAGTGTCATCTTGTTAGTCTGTTATAAAAAAAAATCCTAATTTAAGAATCCCTCTTTGAACTTACTCGAAGCGTCTATTTTTAATTTTCCATCTTCGTTCACAGGAGCCGCAAAGCCGCCAGGCCTGAAGATCTCTACGTGGCTCTTCAGCAGGCTCTAGACAACTCCAACCACAGCATCCCCTGGCCAATTGCCACCATCATGCAGCGGTGGACTACCCAGGGAGGATTCCCTGTGGTCACAGTGACCAGGGACGCGCCCAGCGCCAACTCTCTCACGTTCCATCAGGTTTGTCTCGTCCCATTTTATGGGCCTACTTAGTTAAGGAAGAAATAGTATTCTGCTGACCCTGGTTAACTGTACTATAAGTTGCGTACCAGTTTGATACCATATAACGTTGATGTAATAATGTGGAAACGGGAGTTTTCGGAAATATATACGTTCTAGCTTAACGCCTGCGACTCCGTCCGCGTAGACGTTTAACGGGTAAAACAGGTAAAAAATTTACTCGTTATAGCGCAGTCGGTTAAAAAGTAAAGCCTATGTTCTTTCTCAGGCTCTGGACTGTATCTGTACCAAATTTTATTTAAAACGGTACAGTACTCTATCCGTGATTGCGTACGAGACAGAGTTACTTTCGCATTTATAATATTAGTAAGAAAGTAAGGGTATTAGTAAGAAAATAAATGCGATAGTTCTATGTGGCATAACATGATTTATAGTTTTTTCACAATTTCTGAGTCAAATATTAAACGTTAATTATTTTCTAGTTTAAATTGATTGAACTCATTATTTCAGGAGCGCTACCTCACCGACCGATCGCTCTCATCCAACGACCGCTGGCACATCCCGATCAACCTGGCGCTGTCCACCAATCCTGACTTCACAGACACCAGCCCCCAGCATTGGGTGCCCATCACCATCACCGCCAACTCCTACGACGTCCCTGGACTCACCGACGCCGAGTGGTACATCGTCAACAAGCAGCAGACTGGTGAGTTGTCATGATACAGGATTTCAATGGACAGCCGAAAGTAGTAGTGCTAACTTCTAAGATGACCTCACTCTACCTGATGGCAAGCGCCGGAAGGTCCATATCTGGGGTTGACAGAAACCAATTGTGCTTGTTGCCCTAAAGGCTTTCAAATGCCGTTTTAAATATCGAGAATTACAGGTTTACACATAATTTTTTTTGGACCTATGTGAGGTGGTTGAGGTCCAAAATAATGAGGTCTCTATATTACCAAGGCAAGGTTAAGCGTTAGAATTCCCATTAGCATTCGCGTTTAGACACAAACCTAATTTTCGAGGTAACAAGTTTTTGTGTAAATTTTTTTTATTGTTCATCATTGAAAACCAAATACCTAACATTGAGTCATAAAAGCGATTTTGGTCATCCGACAACGTACTAAGATTGTATTATCAATATCATGTGCGCACAGGCGTACGATATTACAAGTGGTTTTTAGTTGTGTCATACAATTGAAACTTCAGTTCAAGTAGATGATGCTGATATCTATTGATAAGAATGTATGAGATAATTTGTCATGGCAACTTATGAGTATATCAATTTTTAAGAGACTACATGAGCGTTTAGTTTTAGTTCCTCATCATTGCCCCGTCCCTTTAAGTCATGAAATGCCCTTCCAGCACATGCGTTTCTTCTTCCTGAAAACCTGGATTTTTGTAAAAGGATGGCAAATTGTAGCATGCTGTGCCTGGTCAAATGCGAGATCCATTCGCAAAAGACAACGTCATTTTTAAAATAATCGAATTGTTTTCCATAATAAAGAAAACGTAGCTCATAAAGAATTATTCGAAGGACAGCGCACTTTTTACGCTGTCACTACAAAATTTTACATATCTCTGTATTCAGGTTACTACAGAGTGAACTACGACGTGCAGAACTGGGCGACCCTGGCCCGCGTGCTGGCCAGCTCTCACCAGACCATCCACCTGCTCAACCGGGCACAGATCCTCGACGACAGCTTCAACTTGGCAAGGAACGGACGTCTTGTAAGTGTTATACTAGTCTAATGTAGGTTAACTAGTATGAGAAATTTACTAGATGGCAATACGTGGGCGTGAAGTCTACCTGCAGCATGATAGGTAACATTCGACGTGACATTGACAGACGTGTCAATATTCACCAATCATGTTGCAGTTGGACCTCACGCCTACGTATTGCCAACTAGTGAATTTCTCATACGCATTAACACTCATTACTAGACTAAAAACGGAAAAGAAAAATATTATCACAATTAAATATTTGTCTTTATGGGTCTACACGCGTTATTAGTAGAAAATACATAGCTACTTACTGCCCGACGTTTCGAATTCCTAATAATGCGTGTAGACCCGCGAAAGTCTAAAATCATACATTTTCACAATTGTCAGGTAATGTAACATTATCACAATTTGGACTTCAAGAGTTTCGTTCCAATTCAGCCTCCATATTAAGATACTTCCCACATCGAATCCGCTAATAGATCCGAAAAGTTTGTTATTCTGGTTAGGAGGACACTTCTTGGAGTCAACATTTATTACTGCCCGTTGTTTGGGTTTTATCTTAATGAACCTGATCTCTATTGTACTTTAGATTTCGAAGTCAACAAACTTTCATAAAATTTCGATTACTTCCCGAAAGTTGTTTTAGCCGCATTAAATTGATCAACAACTTAATGAAACTTCAGCATCGAAGATGATTTAAACTTTTTCAATATTAAGTTTCGAGTCCGAAGTTGTAATCTACTCTATCTCGAATAGAATAAAGGCAATAAATGCGTACTTTACAAATTTAATACCAATTCTCTCTTCTCAAAAACCTTATATTTTACCCACATACGGTAGCCTTTTGTAAGTAAACTACGGTTATGGTTATACGAATAACGGAAAATGCTGTCCCATTTTTCCAACCACCCATTAAAAAAAATATATTTTAAAGCTATGCGGCAGTCTTATTACGAGTAAGTATGTACTAATCCTATGAAGAAACTACTACACTGCACGCCTATGAAGAAATTCTAAGGTTGTGTAGTCTACCAACCCGCACTTGGCCAGCGTGGTCGACTAAGGCCTTATCGCCCTAGTTTAGGGTAGGCCCGTGCCCCGGCAGTGGGGACGTATATGGGCTGATGATGATGATGTACTAATCGTGTATAAAGTAGGCGGAAAAACTAAAACTATTCGAATGATAGGTAAGTATATTTTTCTCATCCATTCCCATTTCTTTGAGATAACTAAGTAGGTTGTTTAAACTGACCTCTTTTAGGAAGTGTTTCTATGATTTTAATCTTTTATCACATTGATATAGGTTTTAACTACTATCAGTGTGACGCAAACGCTATTGGAACTCCAGATATCATTAGATGTTATTTGATTTTTAAAATCCTGTTTTCCTTATCGTAATGAATGAGTCTTATCGTAATTAGGAAATGTGAACTGTTTTAATATTTCATCGAGTAGCCAAACGAAATATTATTACTGAATATTATTGACTTGCTCGGTGGAACAGTGGTTAGTGACCCTGGCTGGCGGTTCTAAGAGTCGTGGGTTAGATTCCCACTCGGGACAAATATTTGTGTAATGAACATCGGTGTTTGTTCCGTATCTGAGTGTAAATATGTATTTAAGTATGTAAGTAAGTATATAAGTCTCTGACGCCCATAGTACACAAGTACTATCCATAGTACAAGCTCTGATTAGTTTGGTTTTAGATGACCGGGTGGAAATGTCCCAATTATTTATTTCTATTATTATTTAGCCAAAAACAAAATCGTGGTACATCATAGGCTTCGAAATATTTAAGGTATTCTAATACATGTATACCTTTACTCATTTTCTATCAATATCATATCACAAGTCATCTCAAACTTTGAAAACTAACCTAAGTATTCATACACTTTCAACTTAGATACCCAGACAAGATACAATGCCCTTAAGTTATTCTATTACTTATGTAAGTACCTTACAACTAAACTTACATAGGGTATTGCGACTGGC
Source organism: Maruca vitrata (assembly GCA_039566165.1). NCBI lineage: Eukaryota > Metazoa > Arthropoda > Insecta > Lepidoptera > Crambidae > Maruca > Maruca vitrata. The sequence goes on along the minus strand of CM076919.1, from coordinate 14,896,261 downwards.
TTGAGTCATAGGTTTATTCAATAAAGTTTTGTGTAATATGTGAGAACTTCATATTGCAAGAAAGATTTCTGCACAAAGTAATCTCGGAGTTCGCTCGTTTGAAAATGAAATGTCAACACAATTTAAATAGGTACGAACTCACATTTATTCAAGAAGTCGAAGGAAACGTTATTAACTGGTTTTAAAATAAAAGGAAACAAATACTTGTGACATGAGGATAGTATGCTAATTTACATAGATAAATCCACGACAGAACCGGAAGAAATTTTATGACCATATCTTAAAAATAATAAAAATTTGATTCCTCGATCCGAAAAGTCCCTACGCATTCAGATAAAGGTTAAATACCAGACACAAAAAGACTATATTTGCCTCCATCTATAATAAAACTGCTCAATTTCAGCCCTCACTACATGGCAGTTAAAATATTGAACGAACTACCAGATAAACTATCATATAAAGACAGTACAAAATTTCAAACGCTTTTCAAACACCTTAAAATCTTATCTGCTATTACTTAGTAAAAAATATTTAGATTAAGTCAATAGAAATATGCTGAAAACTTATTAAATTAATTAATATTTAAATTGTACCTACTTCAAATATTGATGCTCTTTATGTTATGTAACTTAAGTATATATCCCATGTTAACAATACCTACACGGTCACTAAGTTGTAAGTGCATTATCTGTATTTCACCTATATGATGTACACTTGGTAAGCAATTGATTTGATTTGAAAGGGTAAGACACTGAACTATATAGCGCTCCTTTTGAGCAACAGAACCTGAAAAAAATTAATGGACTCTACAAAATTAAACCGCGCTTGCGAAAAATCCAAGCTCATTTTTCTTGCACGGCCTATTACTCATTCTGCCCCAATATACGTTCAAACTTGTGTTTGTCGAATAAACGGCGGGATAAAGTTTTGATTTATCGTTATGGAAAGCCCAAACATGAGACGTGTTGAAACGGCACGGAACGTGACTCGGCATAAATGTTTCGCTCATTACTTCTTAAACGCTGTTTCTTATTATACATTGTCAACCTTAACCAGGAAGGTAACGACCTGGCTACGCGAGCTATCTACACAGACGATAATTTTAAGCTGTTGTTTTACTCATATTAATTGATTACATCGGATCTGAATGATAACTTATGTAACTTATCAGGTATTCTTGACTTACCTTAGGTAATAAGATCTGTACTTGATTTTGACCGATGCATGGGCCAGTACAAAAAAAAATAACAAGATTTAAAGGTTTATTTACTTTTAATAATGTTTAAGAGATTTAAAATCTGTCTTCCCCATTTCTAACTAGTAATTAGTAAACATAAAAGTTGTATGTTTTAAGATGTCGATGGCTTGCCAAGCGAGAGGTCGCCAATTTAAACCCCGCCACGTACCACTGTTATTCAAATTTGTAATTCATATTATTTTTACGATTATTCGACGCTGTAACTGTGAAGTAAAACATCGAGAGGAAACCTGTACACCTACGAAGTTATTCTAAGGTTGTCCATCAACCCGCACTTGGCCTGCATGGTTGACTAAGCCTGATCGCCCTAGTCCTAGTTTAGATTAGGACCCTGCCCTAGCACCGGGGACGTATATAGGCTGATGATGAACATTCTATCTTTGGTTGCAGAACTACAACTACGCCCTGGAGATTTCCCGGTACCTCACTGAGGAGGAAGACTACATTCCCTGGGCCGCCGCCAACGCCGCTTTCAACTATGTAGACATCGTTCTTTCAAGCACTGAAGTGTATGACCTTTGGCAGGTAAGAATATCATATAGTTTTATTTTTTTAAACTTTCTAAACTGTTCAATGCCAGTGCCGTGTTCAGGTATGATCGGGTCGCAAATTTAACTGTTTTCATATCTAAAATAATTTTTGTATACCCCTGAATTTGTGTTCTGTTGCTGTACCTAACTAAATAAATAAATATTTAATATGTTAGTATTTTAACTTCTTCTAATTATGATAATGAAAAATACAACTTCAACTCTGACTTTAATGTGATTTGCTGGTAACCATACGATTGGCAACCTAATCAAAACATCGGGCGGTACGTACCCTTAAACATATTTGCTAACTAAATGCACGGCCGCGTGTTCAGCCAAGTTCGAGCTAACAGAACTGCTATGCAATATGACCCGAATCATTATCAAGTAGGTGTATAATTGTAATAAAAAAAATATGCGAAAGTTAAACAAATTCAAAACTAAGTAGCGAATTTAAAATCTTAGTGCGAATCTCCAAAAATACCCTATACACATATAAGATATATTATGTTAAAAGAAATAAGTAGCAAACACATAACTAAGTAGCTAAGTATGTCGGCAGTAAGTACTGCCCGAAGTTTCGACTGAGTCACGCCAACCATTGTCGCGTGCGAATCCAGAATATCTTGGTTTTTTCCAAAGTCTCAAATCTTACAAAATTCATTATTTCTTATAATTTCATTACCTCTTCTAGAGATACGTGCTGGAGCTGACTGCTTCTCAGTACGAGAGGCTCGGCTTCACCCAGCAAGCGACAGACGAGTTTGTCGACGCTTACTTCCGGACCATCATCCTGAACTTCAACTGTCGCTATGGCAACGAGGACTGCGTCAACACCGCTGAGAATTTGCTGCAGAACTACAGGACTACTGGTGTGTATAGCTGGGGCAAAGTGACTGACTCAAATTAACATACAGACATAACATAAAATCACGACTTTTTCCCAGAGACGTAGGCAGAGATCACTTCCTGCCATGTGCTACGGTCCTGGCACATCACTTTCGCTTCTTCCACATCCATCTAACTCTTCATGCATGCCTAATTAAAATACATACAAATATCACACTGAATCATATTATGCACTTATCTGATTGCAAAGTATAACAGTAGAATATAAAAATATATTTGAACTGATGATATATAATCGCATTCGCACTGGGTGGGGATCAAACCTACGACCCCTGAAGAGACAGGGGTACTTAGAAATGCGTCACGGATTGAAGAAATAGTAAATGGTTACAAAGTAATATGAGCTGATCAGTTAATGAATATTCAATGTAATATAATAAAAACAATGCATTTATACATAAACCAATCGAAGAACCGCAAACAATGGTAATGATTCCCGATTCCGTAAATATTAATGATGCTGTAAACAAAATTTGCCGAAATTGCACAATTTACTATAAATTTCATTGAAATAATTTTGTCGGTGTGGTTTCGGCAATTTAGTTATTGGCTTCAATATTAAACGTCCATCGGATGCTAAAATCAGTAAAATTTGATGCAATTCAATTAAAAGGTAAACCACATTTCCGATACCATTTCGAGAGAACCTCTAAATTAATTTAGTTAGTAAATTAAATGGACCTTTTTGTGATGATACTTTTACGCTATGGACAAGCTTAATTTTCAGTCCTACTTTGATTTCGTACAAAAGTTCAGCTCTGATTGCAGCAATTTTAATTTCCATGGATGTCGAAAGAGACCTTAATTCATATTCATTCCAGTCAAATTACTAGGAAGGCCTCATTGAGCTGATTTTCGTGCATTTCGAAGCACGAAAGTTTCATGATTTTCGGATTTCATGACAATCACGGGTAAATGTTTGAGCAATCATGGATTTTTTATGTTTATTCGTCGCGGCCGCAAATCGTAAGTGTGGCACATATAAGAGAGAGAGTATTAAAGATCGGGATTTTGACAAGTACGTAAGTAAGCACAGCAAGAGTTAGTTAACATATTGTATGAGAAAACGAAAATAGAACATTTTGATGACCTTGACCAGTTAAGAAATAAAAAGCTTTTTTTTTTATAATGACATTTCCACACACGGTCATCTGACCCCAAACAAAGTAGTGCTTGTACTATGGGCGTCAGAGACTGATATACGTACATGTATATTTTTAAATGCATACTTAAATACATAATCACACCCAGACACGGAACAAACACCGATGTTCATCACACAAGTATTTGTCTCGAGTGGGAATCGAACCCACGACTCTTGGAACCGCCAGCCAGGGTCACTAACCACTGTTCCACCGAGCCAGTCAACTTTGACCTCAAGCTTGTCCGAGGTCAGGACGAACTAAAATGATTTGCTCCATGCGGACAACTGGCGACAAGTGGCGCAGGATCGGCATAGGTGGAGGTTCTTATTGTAGGAGGCCAAGACTCGTTTTGGGTCGCTGCGCCAATCTAGTTAGTGAGTTACAAGTTTGTCCGTCCAGTGATGCCAAAATACTAAAAATAGTTTATACTTTCCCTATCAGGTCAACTGCCTCACCCAGACATCCAGACGACTGTGTTCTGCTCCGGTCTTCGTGGGGGATCCGCAGACCACTTCGACTTCTTGTGGGGTCGATACCTGCTAACGTCTGACTCCAGTGAGCAGTCTATCTTGCTCAATGCTCTTGGCTGCACTTCTAACGACGCTTCGCGTACTTTGTAAGTTAACTTTTTTAAAGTCGACGAGTTTTAATCGCCTGCTGGTATTTGCTGTCGTATCCTTTGAAACTATCTAAAACAGGACTTATCATGATTTCATTACTTTTCTCTTTTTATTTTCATAACAATTCAATATATTTTAGGTACCTATTTCACTTTCGTAAATATATTGTTATGTGTGTATTTCGACGGCTTTCATATTTATAAATTATTTTCTGAAGATATTATTGTGGTGATTAATAAACCAAAAAATCGTTACGAATGTTTTCCTTTAGAATAGAATAGAATAGAATAATATTTTATTTAGCACACAAATAGAAATAAACCAAACATAAAGAAAATAAAAACAACATACAAAAAAAAATAATAACAAACCAAGCATACAAAAAGAAAATAATAACAAACCAAAACATACAATTCTGTACTAACTTTAGAAAACGAAAGTAAAAAAAAAAGGATATACGGTCGAATTGAGAAACCTCCTGCTTTATTAAAGTCGGTTAACAAAATAATTTTGTTTACGAAGTCCAGAGATGAGATAAATAAACAATTATACAGAAAGCTCACAGTAACATTCGGAGCACGTTTTACGATCGCGTGATGTGTCCGGGGATACCGGCTGCCTATTTTACTAGACACGTGAAGCCTGTTCCCGCGGGAACTCACCGTGACAACTAACGAATGTTAATGTTGCAATGCTCCTGTTTCTAAGGATGCAATGGGAATATTGCTCTTAGATTTGGCTTGCATGATGTTAAAGGTTTATTAACAAATCAAAATTTATTTCAAAAGTGCGATAGGTAATTTCTGGGTAGAATACAAGTAGAATAGTTACTAAAGATGCATGATGTAAATTTTTTTATTCTCATTATTAAATTAATTTTAAGAAAATTTTAATAGGAAAGAAAGAATCTTGTTGAAATCGGTTTAGTAGAAGATGATTTTAAGTTTTTTTTTTCCTAACTGTCTGACGATGATGGCTTGGAGTAGCCCCGTCGTCATCACTGGACTTGCGGGGGAGCTTTTGAACTGCCTGACTTGTTAAAGCTGTGCCTATGTTTCAATTGAACTATTCTCATTTTGATTTTCAGCTACATGAACCAAGTGATCGATGACGCTTCCCCGGTGAGGGAACAGGACCGCAGCACTGTCCTGGTGTCCACCATCAACGCCAGCCCTGAGAACATGGAGGCGGCTCTCGACTTCGTTATCGAAAACTTCCACCTCATCCAACCGAGGTCAGTCAACCAATGTTTTGCTAGCATCTTCTTCACATCTATTGTTGTCTTTATACCTACCGCTACCAGCATTCACGATTTAGAATGTGTCTACAATATCCGTTTGATCTCTTCGATCAAAAGAAGGATTGATTATGTTTACATACATACATATACAATTATCGAGCACTTTCACCCAGAGGGATAGGCTTCCTGCTATGTGGTATAGTCCTGGCACACCACGCTTCTTACACATCGATCAATGTTTCTTGTCTATTTTGATATTTTTGGATCTTTAGAAATAGTTCTTATAATTAAACTAGCTGTGCCCGCAACTTCGTCTGCGTAGAATAGTAACTTTTGCCTGCATTTTTAACTTCAGGAAAAATAAATAAAGATACATAAAACTATTACAAAATAAAATATAATTAAACTTAGTCATTGATTTGATTAATATCCATTAAAGAACCTAAATTGTTTACAGATTAATAGGTGATAAACAACATACATATCACATTTTTCACTGCCTCGTTGGTCTATTGGTAGCAAGTGCTGCGTTAGGACCGAGAGGTCCCCGGTTCGAGTCCGGGGTCGGGCAAAATTTGTGTGAGTTTTTCTGTAATGAAATTACTCAGCCCGGAGTTAGGAAGTTGGCGGTTGAACGCCCGTGCCTCGGAAAGCACGTTAAGCCGGTGGTCCTGCGCCCGATCTCTCATCGGTCATGTCGGATTGCCGTCTCACCGAATTACGAGAGTAAGGGAATAGAGAGTGCACTTGTGTTTGCGCGTACACTTGTGCACTATAATATGTCCTGCGCACTTGGCTGATCTCAATTGAGATCGGCCGCCATGGCCGAAATCGGTCGGACCTTTATAGTTATTATATATCACATTTTTCATTACAAATCGGCCAACTAAAAGATAATTCACTCGCACAATACATTTTTTTTGTCTAAGCAATAATCTAGCCTGAGAGGAGAGTGGTAGCTAGGACTCACAAAATAATTTTACGCATTTTAGTACTAAAACCACGATAAAAACTTTAATTTATTTGACAGGAACAGGGTTCAATGGTTGCAAACAGTATACTGTACCTATGTAGTGATATTTGATATCAGGTTATCTTCAAAAGGTAAAAAATACAAACTACCGATCCACTGTCTCAAAATATCTATAAAGAATGTGTGTCGCCATGTGACGAATTTATCAGTATTTACTTTGCTACTTTGTTTTGTGCCACTTTTGCGCATTGTTTTTGTATATTTCTCGTAGATTGTTTTGTTTTCGTAATAAAACACTGAGATAATAACGTAAAGCGCAATAAAATATAACTTATGAATTATTTTTTGTATTTGAAACAATATTGCGAAATAATAGAGCATAGTGACATCTCTTTAACTAACCAAGAACTAAACACTCATCACGTCATATAAAATCTGACAGCATTTGACATGACTTGCCAGCTAAGAACGTGATAGTTGGGGAGCCCAACGGGAGTTTTTGGAGTATTGATGAGACTCAGACTCTGTCTTGTAAGATTTTTAATTGGGAGACTCCTTGCACCCTTTCATGTACCTCTGCCGTGTATGTACACTTCATACGGGAGGGAAGGGGTGCGTGATCGTAAATAGGATAGCTGCTGATGCTTATTACAAAGACACTGTTAAAAGAATTGGGCAGAATTATGAAGAACTGCAACCCATTTAGCTTTCTCTTCTACAGCAAAACATCGAACCCACATATAGAAAAACTTCTTAACAACAAAGCACAGCCGATATCAAACTGCACACTGAAGGCCTGACATTCAAAATACAAAAAAGAGTTAAACAGGCTGACTCCCTATCACCAAAGCTTTCAGTAGCACGCTCCAAGAAGTCTTCAGGTCACTATGATATTCTTAGGAAACAAAAGGAATTGGTGTAGAGGATAGGCGACTGATAAACTTTCGCTTTGCAGATGACATTTTCCTAGACGAAATACGTATACATCGACAGAAATTGAATAAATGCTCGAACAACTGAGTGCAGAAAGCGTTGACGTTAGACTGACGATGAATAGATCCAAAACCAAGGTCATGACCAACAGCATCACTGATTTGGTGAATTGCAGTCAACAGGCAATTGAAGCAATATGTAGAGGAGCATACTTGAGCTAGGCAGTCTCCTTCGAAGACAGGCAGGACAAAGAAATAATCCGTAGAGCAGACAACGCCTGGAAAAGCTCCTGGTCCATGAATGGGTATATGAAGGGTGATCTTCTTATATCACTGAACCGCAAACTCATGGACGTTTTCATACTGTCTATCCTAACACATCTTGGTCCCCCACCGAAAATCAGAAGTCCAAACTCAAGGTTTTACAAAAAGCTATGAGGTGGAGTATCGTAGGGATTAAGTTAAAATAAAATATACCACCATCCACTACCGTACTGGTATTGCTGTTGGTTAAAACTGATGTATCAATGGGCGGGGAATGTGATATGAATTGTGCGAGGATGAAGAACAATAGATGGACCAGACTTGTTACACATCGCGTGCCTGAAGACGATTTTCGCCGAAGAAGACCTGAGAAAAGGTGGTATGACGATCTGGTCCATGTATCAAAGAACTGGCAAGTCCTAGCATTGGACAGAGAGCAGTAGATGAGTTTGAAGGATCTTTGCCCAGCAGTGAGGTGATACAGGTTAAGAAAAAAAATTACAGATTATTATACAGCAGGACTTCGATATCAACTTGAACCTCCTGCATAAAAATGTAACGCGCTGAAGTATCTCAAGATTATGGATTTTTCAACAGACACAAAGATTAATTATAACTTTGTGGTCCAAATCGTTACAATGTCACTTTTTAGGGATTATTTAACATGCACTTTGAATGACTGACACGGTCAAATAACTTTTTTTTTTCAACAGCTTGTTACCAGGTGGCCCTCCTGCATTAATCGCTGTACTTATAAAGAAAGTGTAATATACTTTCCGTTATCTTTCTATTCCTATTCCATGTCGTTCGAGTAACTGCAAATCTAGCCATTTACCTCCCCTACTATGACATTTTGCTCAATAAAGTAGTCCGTATAGTCCTAGTCAGAAGGTTCATTTTGGTCGATATACTTTTACCATTTTTGTACGTGATCTAATAAAGTTAGATTTTTAAGTATCCTACAGGAATTTCTGTGACTAAAAGTATTTAAGATCTTGACCGGGGATGTATGGTACCACCATGCAAAATTTCATTTAAATCGGTGTAATAGTTTCAGAGATCAGTCATTTATTTCGGTTTTTTGAATATCCCACGGGAACCAGTTAACTGTCAGTGATTTAAAGTATCCTATGCATTTTTCCGGAATTTAAAATACCTTCGTGTAAACTTTCATTTAAATTGGTTCAGCCGTTTAGGAGGTCAGTCGAAACAAACAAACAAACAGACAGAGACACAATTTTTTTTAAGTATGGGGATGTGTTCTGCTACTCTCAAAACATATCCCTGACTGGTTTTTTTTGCGTTTTTCAAAAAAGTACAAGAATTTTTACCTCTACGTTTTTATTATAGTATAGATATTGCATATTATTACAAGTAAATATTTCTGATGGTGTTTTTACAGGGTACAAGGTCTGACTGGTACTACAAACATGCTGAACGCCTTCGCAAGACGTTTGAACAGTGAGGAACACGCACAGAAAGTAAGTTATGATTTCAGTGTAGAAATAGTGTAGGTAGGTTAATAAACTCGAAGAAAAATCCCGTAACTGGTCTTACTGGGTATCACTTATAAAACTAACAAGATTTCAAATAAACAAAAATCGTTAAATTAAATTAAATATTTCTGATTTTGTATATTGCTGCGAGGATTACCGAATAAAGGTAAGAAAGCAATCGTTTCCCTTCCCTCTTTTTTTAAATCCTACCTGATATATAGGTAGTTTGAGTATTACTTATCCGTCAATACAAAAATCAAGGTCAATCATGATCACACTCAATGTTATTGATAACGCACTGTCAGATTGTAAAAATATTCAATGCCTCATCAGATAGGTATTTTGTAAAAGAGGCTTTATTGTCTGGCAAGCAAAAATCTTTGAAAGTAATAAAGAAAATATTTATTACACAACATAAATAAATAGAACAAGGAAATAAGTGTTTCCTCTTTTTGACGACACCTCAAACGATCCACAAGTCAAAAGTGCATGTCCTTTAAATTTTATCAGAGACATCACGTAAATCTCCTTTTCTTTCCTTTGCTGTTTTTTATTAGTATTTGCCTTATACAAATACTATTTTGTTCGTTTACAGACACAGTAATTTGGTGAACACATTCCTTTTTACAATTGTATTATTTAAAATTAAATTATTTATTTATCTCTATAATTCTTTGTATTCCTACATCCTGAATGATCTCGATCCATTCGCTTCAATCTGTGTTGTAACTGTTTAAATTAATAAAATAATCTTTTTTTTTTTCAGATTCAACAGTTCATCAACCGCCACCAGTTCATCTTCACGGCCGGCGAGTTGGCCGCCATCGCTGCCATTCAGGAGAACATCGGGGCATCCATCAGTTGGAGCAACGAACACTTCTCGACTGTGGAGACCTGGCTCCAAGAGAACTATACGGACAGCGCTACAGCTGTGTCCGCTAGCATCCTTGTCTTCGCGTCTTTGGTCGTCGCTTTGTTCAACCACTAGTTCTAAAACCAGCTTATGTCATTAGTCGTCAAGCTTACTGTTATGTCAATATAGTTCTGGTAATTTTGTCAGTTTATTCACACTGTGACAAATAGGTCGCCTTTCATACTTTTGTGGATAGTGTTATTTCGTGAGCAAACAGAAATGCTGTACGTGTACTACTTCAAGTTCTATTAAAAAGTATTTCCTTTGTGTTAACTTTAAACATTCTAATTATTTTGTTATAAGCTCAATCCAAGTACAAATAAAAGAGATTATTAATATTGTATAAGTAAATCCATTTAATCTGTGTACATTTAAATCAAACATCAGTTTAAAGTTGCCCTAGGGACTAAATAATAAGATAATCGTTATATTTCATACGTCTTTTTTTACAATACGCCTTATTTTTGTAACAATGTAAAATATGTTGAATAGTTCTTATATGTTGAATCTGTAAATATAGATAAATCATATTAAACTTGTTATTATTTCTCCTTAGTCAAATAAAAAAAAATATATTTTTCAAATAGTTTGTACAATAAAGAAACTTAGGAACAAAAATATTGACTTATCAAAGTAGATAAACCTGTACATTCATCTGTCAGCATTTATCTCAATTCGATATCTCTGATATTCCCATCATTTTAGATAACAATATAAAGTGCGCTGAACACCTTTTCAGATCTCTTAGTAGTGTCCCATCGATGATTATGTAGACTAGACTTTCCGCTATGCGTATAGAGCTCGAGTCAATAGCAGTGTTGATTTGACACACAAAATAATTCTAAAACATGGGTAGCATAACAATATTGTGTTTTCTATCGCTGATCGTGGCATCCATAAACTCTTTGCCGATCGGGACTAAAACAGAGAGTTTGCCAACGATAGTGGTGCCAGAAGAACTAGCAACAGTTAAAAGTGTGTCGAATAGCAGTGATGTTAGCAAATCAGTGCATAGGAATACTATCAGGCCTGGTATGGTAGTCAGGAGCTATCATGTACAGTTAAATCCGAATATAAATTCGAGGACTTTTGAAGGTCAAGTGTTAATAGTGGTGGACGTTGATCAGGCAACAAGAGAGGATGATATAGTGTTCAACATAGAAGATCTGACTGTGACATCAGTGAGGATCGCTATAATGATGTCAAATGCGTTCAATGATGCTGCATACGTCGTCGATGATGGTCTTCTCACGATTGAGACTGGGAATACAGCATCGATGTACAGTATCGTTGTGCAATACAACGGAAATATGAATACCCTTGAAGGTCTATACGTTGGATCATATGAAAATGGGTGAGTTTATTTTTGGAGTCAGTAATGTCGTCACTTTAATAATTATATTATATTATTCATCGGTCGATTACTACACTAGGTGGTGTTAATAGCAATGTTATGAACAGTCAGCCAAAATTTTATTCTGACACCCTACGGTTGAGTTTTGTTTGAACGTCATGAAACAACAAGGTAAATTTTCTCTAGCAATAAGATTGTGTCAGTGAAAAGTCAACCTTAGCGATCGTAACACCTCGCAGAAAATTTTGTCAAAAGTGGTAGACCACTTTCTTGGTTGACTGTACCTACTCGTAGTTCAAGAAACAAATCCCCAATATTATTATTATCACACTAAAATAAATCGGACAAATAATTGAATCCAATATATTTAGTATTGCCTGCCATTTATTATTTGCGCGAACTCTACACATTTGAAATAAAACAAATTTTACGAATTAAACTTGCGTGTAATGTTATTCTGAACATTATTATCGAGTATATTTTCACATTGACAATAATTACTCATTCAATTCATCGAGTCCGATTAAATATTTATCTGCTAGACAATTATTTAAGCAAACCAGATCAAAATAAAAAAAAACTAATAACAACAAAACTATTAACATTATAAGTAGGTGCATTATACAGGTGGACAAACAGAATTAGTAAAATAAATAATGTTATGAAAGTGATTTAAAACCAAATCAATCCTAATTAAAGATTTGAAAACGTTTTATGAAAAAAAAAACTTATTTACATATAAGTATAGCTACATCTAGCGGAAGCTTTTTGCACTATCTTGTCTGTTCCATAAAGCTTTAAGCTCAAGGAAACACAAAAGTCCTTTAGTATTCCTACATTGCAATAGATGGCAAGGCATTCTTACAATTTAGACAAAGAGAAGTAATTCTTGTGAAATATGTAGGGGAAATACGGACAAAATGACAGGGTGTTTTATTTATTAATCATAAATCTTTATTTATTGTAATTATAATCAGTCTTTTACATTTTAAATCATCTTAGGTTAATTGACTAACAGTAAAACAGTATTTTACTTGAATAGGAACGATTACAAATTAGATATTAAGAAAACAATGGACGAAACAAAAAAAAACATTTTTTCAGGGAAATACGTAGTTTCGAAGTTTCCAAGTATTCAATTTCACGTTGTACAATATTCATCTTAAAATTGTAGACTTTATCTGAAAGAGTTCCGCTTGATAATGTCAATCATACTAGAGTCTCTTAATTTTATCAATACTTGAAATGTTACGACGGGAAAAAACGAGATAAACGGATCGAATACATCGTGATGATCGTTAATAAATGAAATAATAAAATAAAAGACTTACTAAATCATGTATGCTACCGAATGCTGTGCATTTGTCATCATCACTGAACTTAATTACTTACCAAGACTCCCATAGAGTAGACCTTATCAAGAACTACATAAGCATCTAATTGTACGTCATACTATTTTATAAAGAACTATTTAAAAACCAATTATTTATGCAATAATAAACAAAAGCTTACTGTTTAATTTTTATAAGGTAACTTAGTCGGTATATGAGGCTTTTGCAGTTCCAAGATTAAAGTAGATTTTATAAACTTAGTTATTCAAAATATTTTAATTAAAAAATGTGTGCGTGTACTAGTGTACACATGTAAGAAGTGAAACTAAGATGTCGCGTAACGGAAAAATGTGACGCGTAACCGAAAAATGTGACGGTAAATTTTTTTCCCACGCCGATAAAAAAGTTTCACTTCAAAAAAGTTAATATACTCCAATTAATAAACACTTCATTTAAACCCAAATAAATAAACATTATCTCTAGTAGTAACAGCAAATTTTACCACTTCCCAGGAACTACCTAGCGATGAACCTGCACCCCTCTCACGCCCGCCGAGTGTTCCCATGCATCGATGAGGCCACAGAAGCCTCCACCATCACCTTCACTGTCAACAATCTGGACTACACTCATCTAGTAGCCAATTCTATGTTAGACGATAACAGTGTGTAAGTAGACACTATACAATTCCAAATTCTAATTGTAGGAAGAATAATAATGTTACACTAAATTAAATGCTCCCGAGAAATGAGACCTTTTTCTACATAAGCCTAGCTAATTTTGTTGGAACTGTAGTAGGTATTTATTTCTTCTTAGTAGTGAGAAAAGGGGAATAAAGAGTAATGGTAATGCCGATACATGCAAATTCTGAAGTCATACATTTTTTAAATTATTAAAAGCCAAATGTCACCAAACTATCACCTTCAATGTGGTGACAATCATTGGATTCATTATTAGCACTTGCATTAATTATTAGCACTTCTTACCTTGAAGAGACCTTACTTAACAACAGTCCTGTACCTTTATGTAAATTTTCAATTTAACGTCGCAAAATCTTACCAAGAAAACGTTTTCAGTTTGAATTGTATTTATTTATTGTATTACAGATCGCAATTCAGGCCTATGGGAGGCCCCGCCCACCTCTGGGGTATGATCGCACACAACTTCGTTAACATCAACAACCCAGTCGCCAACGTCCCGCTGTTCGGGCGACCAGGCATCCTCAGCCAGGACTCGCAGATCTCTATCGCCATCAACTCCATCTTCAACTCCCTCAACACTTGGACTGAGAAGGACTACTTCAATATCGTTGAAGGCGTCCAAGACGGCAGGATGGTGATCGTTGCCTTGCCCGATGTGGCTTACGAATGGAGTTCGCTTTCTATCGTCGGCATTTGGTAAGTTGTTAGGTTTACCCGTAAATGTGTAGACTCAACAGCAGTTATTCATCTACTTTAAAAATCGTTTTCAACAAATAACAACGACTCAAATCTGTGGTTAAGTGACTAAAGTTAACTCAAGTATAAGATAATATGAGATACTGATAAAAGGTGTGATTTATAACGAAAATTATATGTTCCTTTAAACGTGCAATATTTTTTCAGGGAGCCATACGTGTTCATGGAAATACAACACGCTGTAAAACAAAAGAAGGAAGCGTTTGTAGAAATAGCAAATGCTATCTCACGGCAATGGTTCGGATATGTGATCTATCCTGAGAACTGGATTCACGAGTGGGTGATTACTGGCATGGGGACGTATGCAGCATACGACGCCCTCAAAAACGTAATTGTGTTTCTTTAAAGATCATTCACTTTCTGATTTTACTTTATTACTTGAGTGCTCCATTTAATATCAATCATTGATTATTCAAAACACTTTCTTTTGACACTGACTTAGTATAACCATGTCTTAACTTGAGGTTTCAACTGTCTGTCGCAACTTATTCAGTCCAAATACAGTTACTTTGATTTACTTAAGCTCTTTTACTGTTTAAAATCCTCATCAAGTCCTATTGGAATAACGTCACCAAATAAATTTCAGTTCCAAACGAATCCAGTCAGCCAAGACGATTCTCTGCTCGACATGAACACCATCTTCGTCACCGATGTCATCCAGGAGAGTTTACTCCAAGACTCTTTCTCCAGCTCTTTGGTCCTGGAACCACCTGCAAGGATCTTCATGGAAGAAGAAATCAGGGCTCACGTCAGCGGGCTGGTGAAGTACAAAGCTCCTGCTCTCATGTCTATGCTGAAGACTGTGCTTGGTGGTGGAGAACTGGACTTCATCCAAGAAGCGGCGAAGAGTCTTTTCGTGAGCAGGTGAGTTGGAGAAGTAATTTGTCTCAAAAAGAGCTTTTCTTCTTACCGTATGGTTGATGAACAACCTGGTGTCAGAGTTTTTAAACCGCCCGTAGGCCTCTGACATGGCTACTCAAAAAGATAATGTGGTTTTTGTTGACAGTAGCTGGTGTTCTCCACACCACATGCTTATTTAGTCAACTCTTGGTGTGGCCCGTTGTCTTTCTTCAAAAGCTTATCTCTAATAGTCCGCGGCAGAACTAAACAGCTACTGATGTTAAACGAAGTGACTAGCTACTGCTATATACTATACTAGTGTTCGTTATATAGTTGGGATGGTTTTGCGTTACAAATTGATATTTTATTTTGTGATTGTTTCAACACTTGTATTGTTTAGGAAAATCTAAAGTTTTGATAGTTTAATAAATTATCTTCTTTGATATTTTTTTTTCAGATCGTTGCAACCGGTGACGTCTCTGCATTTCATTGATGCTGTAAACAGCCGATGGGCTACGGAAGGGAATGGCATGATTGAAGATCTAGAGGAGTACCTTGAGCCATACCTGCAGAACAACGGCTATGCACTGGTTAACGTTGATCAAAGTCCCAGAGGAGTGATCCTGACTCAGGCAAGTTAAAGAGAATCAACTGAATGATAGTTCTTTACTTATGGATCAACCTACTTGAATTGCAATAAAAATCTCTTTGTTTGTACATTTCGTTTTTCTGTTGAACGCCGAATTATGCATGCCAAGGTTTTGTGTGTTTATTTTTATGTTTTGTTGTCTTTTTCTGTTATTTTTATTTATATTAGCTTCTGCCAATTATTTTTTGTTTTTGTAGTCAGTTAAGTTTCTTTATTAATATTTCTTTACATATAAAAAAAATTGTCTCTCACGTCTTTAATAAAAAATTGTAAAGAATCTATAACTATGCCTTAAATGCCAAGACAAAGACCGGCGTTTTCCTTTTTTTTCACGATCATGAAAATTGATATTTTCAAGTTAAATTTCAGGAACGATTTGGTTTCGGACCTTCTCGTGAAGTCGTAACTTACGACATTCCGATAACATTTACTACTATAAGGACCGCTAATTTTGACGACTTAACTCCTTCGATTATGTTGGGAGCCGCTCTTTACTCCTTGGATGTTTCTTTGGATGAAGAGGAATGGATCCTGTTTAATCTTCAAGGGCAAGGTTAGTCTTTCTATGAATTTGAATCAAATCCACCAACATTAATAAACCTCTTACATAATAAGTTCTCAAATTCTTCAAATCTTATGTAAGTTTTCTCTTACTTATCTAATTTATTTTTCATGTTCCAGGGTACTATCGTGTAAACTACAGCCCCGATTTGTGGGAGAATATAATATTAGCACTTGAAGAGCCCTCGGAAAGAGAAAAGATTCATCCGCTAAATAGAGCCACGGTAAGAAATCAAACAGACTCTTATGTACTCTCTCTCTCTCTCTGTCTCTATCTCTTTCTCTCTCTCTCTCTCTCTCTCTCTCTTTCTCTCTCTCTCTGAACAGATGTCCTTTAAATCTGGAATCTGAAAAAAAAAATTATGTGCATTAAGACTTTCAGCTCACACAAACATTCCAAAAATAGTTTTCAACAATCTAAAAACATCTATCACTTTAAAATGTTAGTGTCTTCACTATTAACTCCACCCTATCTCAATTTACGATCTTGACAGTTTTTAAACTTTAGTGGCAACCATTTTAGATGTATAATAAAGTTTAGTTAAGTAGTTTTTTTTTATATTTAACACATTTAATATAAAATAGTTAATTAACTTTGTCGTCCTAGATGATGATGATGAGGGTAGGCACGTCCCCCAGCAGTGGGAACTCATTATACACCGTGAAATTTTAGTGGTTGTTTTCCCGTGGCAGAACGACTTGCCTTTAGTAATACTATCGAATCATGCAAATTATTCCTCGAAAAAAAATTTTTTTTTTTTGATTTTTCAGAATAATAATTTTCCAACTCGAAAACGAGAGAAGCTATCGTTGTTTTTGAAGATGTGACGTATTCAGGTACTGCTTGCCGCATGAAATCGATGCTTAAAGCTAAAGAAGCTCTACACCCTAAGTCATAAAGCGGTTCGAACGTGTTTTCGAGTTACGGTTAAACCTTTCGTAAAACCGGCATTTATTGATTTTACCAAAAAAGAACTGCACACATCTTTTGTACCACTAAGATAGAATCATTTTACTGCGGGAAAACAACCACTAAAATTTCACAGTGTATAGGCTAATGATGATGAATAAAAGTTTGTACCGAATGAACAATAACAGTTTCTTGGTCTCCCAACAGCTGATCGACGACGCCCTCAACTTAGCCAGGGCCGGCCGCTTATCTTACGAGACGGCCTTCCGCGTGGTCCTCACCATGGAGCACGAAACTGAGTACGCGCCGTGGAAGGCCTTCGTGAGGAACATGGACTTCCTGAGGAAGCGACTGGTGGCTGCGGTGTTTGATGATGACGATATGGATCAGGATATTTACTTGGTAAGGTCCATCGCCTTAGATTTATTCGAAACTGACTATATTCTATTTTTATTTTGTTGTTTTTATTGCCATTAAAGTTCAATGTAAATTTAAAATTTGAAAAAAATCGTATTCATGTCCCCTCCTGAACGGGGTCTGAATTACTATATTCTGTTCATTATATTTTGGTAATGCTTGTAACTGCCATAGGCTGAAATTAAAAAAAAAGTCCTTGCTTCATTTGGTCATCAGGTGGAGTGAGATAATTTAGAACACCTCTTATGAAAAATGAAATTATGCAATTAACATTAGGACCACAACTATGCAGTAGTTTTATTTAAACATCATGATCGTAGATTGCGACAAAGCACATTAAAGCACATCCACTTAATGTGATAAAACACTTTAAATTTTGAATGTTCAAATTCTGGTGCACGACAAAAAATAATAAGTTTTTATTGCCAATTTACAAACATCTGATGATCCCGAACGCTAATTGATTGTTAGACTGAATTATTGTATAACCAAACAAATTAACCCAACAGAGAATGGTTCGAAGAACCATCAGAACCTTTGAGAACGAGGTCGGCTTCAGTCCTGAGTTCAACGTGGTGGAGCCTGCGATGACGTCACTGGCCCGTGGTCTGGTGATGGACCACGCGTGCCGATCCAACTACGATCCTTGCATCGCTGCTGCCGTCGACTGGTTCTATGACCCTAACAGTGCAGAACCTACTGTGTAAGTTAATTTGGTCATGATATCTAAGAGCAAACGACTTGATGGGTGCCTCAGATAACGCCATTCATGTGGCCGAATACTGGGCCGATCACGTTTGATTTTGACATCGACTCGATAAGAAAAAGAAGAGTAAACAAGTTCACCCACAGGCCAGATGGAGTGACTATCTGCGCAGGACGGTTTGTAGGAGCTGGATGTAATGATAGACGGGAGTGCTCGCCACTCCCGTCTATCATTTGGGGAGGCCTATGTCCATGAGTGGACTGCGATGGACTGATGATGATGATCTGAGTTTCCCTAAGGTTCCCAAAAAAGCTAGAGCCAGTGATGATGACAAGGGTACTAAGCCGTCATCGTAGTCAGTGCACAAAAAACCTTGTATTTCCTACTAGTTTCTTATTGTTCTCACCTTTTCTAGGAATCCGAACATACCCCACGACCTGAGGCCGGCCGTCTACTGCACCATGGCAAGAACTGGTGACGACGTCGTCATGAACGCTTTAGAAGCCCGACTTGAAATAGTGCCGAATATGTACGAGCGTCTCGTCATCTTAGAATCGATGGCCTGCTCACAAGATGCTATGTTTATCAATGCGTAAGTCTTCTTCTTCTTCTTATCGTATGGTTGATGAACAACCTGGTTCAGAGTTTAGAGAGTCAGAGTTTAAGTCACCCGTAGGCCTCTGACATGGCTTCACACACCGTAGAAAAATCTCTCAGGTGTGCTGGTTTCCTCACGATGTTTTCCTTCACCGTTAAAGCGTCGAATGATGGTACATATGAATTTCAAATTTGAAAAACACATTGGTACCTGGCGGGGTTTGAACTGGCGACCTCTCGCATGGCAAGCAACGACCTTAACCACTCGGCCATCGACGCTTTTTAATGCGTAAGTGAAATTTAATGAAATAAACTGAAATAATTTATTCTGCAAATAGATTTTCATGAAATACTTTTGCACGTAAAGTTGTAAATAAATTAATCACATAAAAGTACTAAAAAATTCCGAAGAATTGAGACCCTCCTCCTTTTTTGAAATGAAAAAATTGTGTAGTGCTTGTAGTACTGTAGTCAATATGAAAGGTATCAGACGTTATATAATTTTAAACTGTCATGGTTACACACATTAGAAAACTGAAACTGTTGTTTTGTTTTAATGAGCTCCCGATATTTCGGCACTATTGCAAACGCCATGATCGCGGGTGAACAAAACAACATGGTAAATATCCCGGACAGTTTGAGTTTTCTAAGGTCTCAGACGTTGCTTGGTGACTTCGGGCATGTATTTTATATTAGAAAATTGATTGTGCGGAAATTTACCATGTTGTTTCATTTTAATGAGCTCCCGATATTTCGCCACTGTAGCAAGCTCTATGATCACGGGTCAACGGATATGTTTAGTTTTCAAATGTGTGTAACCATGAGAGTTAAAAGTTATGCAGGTATATTAAGTATAAAGGTTTATATAAAATGTGATTTCTTTATAGATTCCTCTCCGAGACTATCGCAATCAATAGTCCGTATAGCCTAGAAGAAAAGTCTAGGATATTCCTGGCTATTGCACGAAGCAGCTTCGAGAATGCCGATCGAGCTTTGACATTCTTAACCAGAGAAACCAATGCTATAAGGAACAAGTAAGTTATTAAATATAGTTATACATTTTATGTTTCTGAATGTATGCGGTGACACATTATACAAGATACTTTTTACACTATTATATTTTTAATACTTTGACTGCCGCGTAGGTCAACGGTGTCCTACAATTTTTTTTATCTTGAATGAAAAATTATTTATTTTTAGTTAGAGATATGTAATATTCTACAATTAATAGCTCGTTAGACAAGTCTAAATATATGTTTACTTACTTTTCGATGATTTTGATTTATTAATTCACGATTTTTTAAGCTATTGCATAGATTTTATCGCGGGCTTTGAGCGCGGCGACCGAACCAAGAAATTCCGTAACGAAAAATACCTCACAATTGTCTAACGTCGTTTCAGTTCGGTAGACTTTGGCACGGTGTTTGTGTGCGTGCGGTTAGACGAATTGAGACGAGCTGCTCCGAAATCGGACGATGCTATGCAATAGCTATACCGCGGCAGTCCCCGAGTGCCACACGTCTTTTTTTAAAATAATTTTGTATGGGGGCAGTTAAAGTATTTATAACAATAACTAATTAAGCAATTTCGTTTACTTTTTCTCAGTTATGGCGGCAGAGCTAAGCTTGAAGAAGTCATGTTCGCTATAATTGAAGATATGGCCGATGCCGATTTATCTGATAGGGTAAGTGTACGCTAAAAGTTAGGTTGGCCCTAGTTTAAGGTTCTTATCTTGCAGTTAGAATAATTTATGCGATATATGTTGGAGCTTTCCGACCTCCCGCATGTCCAGTGATAATGCATGAAATTGATGATTAAGGCTTAAAAAGCGAATTAAGAAGTAATAAAGCAGATCGAGCGTGCTTTCGAGTTTGTTCTTCCCTTTCGTAAAACCGGTATTTATTGATTTGAATAAAAAAACTATACAAATCCATTATACTACTAAGATAACAAATCCATTAGTACTACTAAGTCATAGAATCGTTTTACTGCGGGAAAACACTCACTAATAATCTCACGTTACGACGTGGCACGTCCAGCAATTATTTTACATCATCTGCAATTATTTCAATTGTCTAGTCGTTGCAATTCTTGATATAAAGCCTAGTAACTTACGGACTATGAAGTCTTAGTAATAGGATCCCGCTTTTAGCGTGTTAGTATGTACAGAGCCCTTACAAAGATGAGACATTTATTTAATCTATTCATGCAATTTCAGTACATCCGCTGGGTGACATCGACGAACAGTAACTTGGACGACTCGATCGAGGCTGCGGAGCGGGCGGCAGTAATGATAGAAGACAACCTCATCTGGGACACTCTCTTCGAAGAGGTATACGAGTGGATCGATGAGAACGACGCCAGTGTGGCCACAATATCGCTGTTCTTAGTGTGCCTCACCTTTATGATGACCATTTTCAACAGTTAACTTGAATAGCGCACGGTTTAGACTGCCGTGGCTACAACGCGTTTGCAATTCCCATTGTGTTATTGTTTCTATTGCTAAAACATCATATTTGTATAAAAAAATATTGAAATCATTATGTTTTTAGTAGAAGAACAAAGTAATACTTTTGAAGTGTACTAAAAACGAAACAATTTTAAACGTTTGATCTTCAGGCGTTTTTAAAACATGAAAGCAGGTTCTCGAGTCACGCAAACCGCGAACTTACCATCGGCTCTGAAGGTCCAGTACGCATAGAGATATAGGGACCGTTTTTAATTAACGCTGACCGAACGGCGCCGACGCCCGATTCAAAAATCTATCGGCGCCGAAGATCAGCGTGTCGCCAGTGCGACTCTAAAACCAGGCTAACAACCAATGGGGATTTAATAAAACGCGAAGTATGTGTGTGCAAATGATAATCGAAAAACATGGTAATAGTTTCACTAGTAGGTAATCAAATAAATTATATTTAAGTGTATTTTTAGGTACGTTATTTTTTTATTTGTAACATTTTATTGGTATTAGTTGGGTATTTCCCTATGTATAGTATAATATTACGTGATTTTTTTTTATATTATGTAAGTGAATAATAATAGATAGATTTTGTATCGCGGTGTTTGGGTAAAATAAGATAGAATAGAATAGATACGTAAATGTACACGGGAGTGATGGAAACTTTTTACTATAATAACAGATAGTAAAGTTAGTTTCACTGGGCATTTCTTCGGATACAATATTCACATGTTAATACTATCTAGCGGTATTGCAACTCTGCCTTATTTTTGAAATAAGTAAATACCTACTATCGTTGAAATTGAAATAACTTTATTTGCTAGAAATATGGTTACACACAGTTGTTACATTATAGGTACGTATACAGTGTTCAGCATAAACGTATAATGTAACAACGGTATGTAACCATATTTATATACGTTTGTATAGAGTTAGCATACAGTTGATAGTATTACCGTGATATTAATATGATTTCATTTGAAAATATATTACTGAATCCTGGAGAAGACGGGTTGAATGGTCACATTCTGTTATTTGAAATTGTAACAGTCATGATTGGTGATGAAGTGAGAAGCTAGGTGTTATTGCAAATAATTTATTTAGAGTAAAATAATGCATTGGCAGGTATAATAATAATAATGTACTATGTAATAAGTAAGTTTTTATTGGTTTGGTGTGTTTTTTACTGCACAAAGTGAAGTTTAGAATTTAGAATTATTATATTGTAGGTAAAATAACCATAATATTAGGTACTATATTGAGGTGAATAAGCTTAATTATTGCACAAAGTGAATTTAGTTTAAAAGAATTATGTTTAATCAGTTAGAAATAATCATTTATTTTTAAAGATGTATTAACCTAATATGATAAAATAATAAAGTAAAGATTTAAATTAAGTTAGGAATAATTTTATGAATTTTACTGCATTTTCACTCATAACTTATTAACTTAATTTATTTTAAGTACAGTATAATTTTGTGAATAAAGTTTAGGGATAAGAAAACAATTTCTTTGATTACAAGATTTATTTTATTTTGGTACTGTATTTGAAGCAAATGCGTCCTCTTGCTTCAAATAAAGTTACAATTTTCATCATATCTTAAGTTAAATAGTTCATAAGTATAATATAAGCGTTATTATAATTTTAAGGCACGTATCTTCGTTACTTTACATAATTAGATCATTGTCATGTAATATGTACATATGACACGAATATATAAACGTGTAGTTAATAAATTAGACATAGAAAACTAAACACAGGCTTATTTTATTTCCTTTAACAATATATTCAGTAAAAATATGACTAGACGTAAAATAACAAAAATTAAATTAAAGAAATCTAAATAAAATACTAAAATCAAAGTATTTTAGATTACAGCCGATATTTGAACGCAGATTTATAAATTTAAATTTATGTGTCATTATTTCACTTCGCATGTAGGTAGATTTACACAAACAGGATATTTATTTGACAATCGTAAAATATTAATTGGAATGTGATGATGTACCTATGTTCACCATATCTTTGGGTATGAAATGTATTTAAGTATAATCCTTTTTATGAGTTTACAAAATGTTGTATGATAGTCTCAGCGACTGCCACATATAGCCAAACTGATATAACGTTTTAATGGTTTATTCTGCTATTTGGAAATATAAATAATTAAAAATATATTAATTTAATATCAAATGCAAAGCTCTCAAGCTTTCATTACAAAACTTTACAAACTAACTTAATATTTTTATTTTTTAGCTAAAATTAAACGTAATCAGTGCAAGGATAGATAAATTCAATAAAATCATCTCCAATCCGCTAGTTACCCGGAATCCAAAATCCTTGAGAGCGCTTTTTTCTGTCGACTGAAAGAAAATACGAGTATTATAGTTTTAGCAAAAATATCCTACTAATATTATAAACGTGAAAGTTTGTATGTGTGGAGGGATGTTTGTTACTCTTTCAATCAAATACTACTGAACCGATAACGATGAAACTTAGTAGCTGAAGATCCAGAACAACACATAGGCTACTTTTTATCCCAGAGTTCACGCGGGAATAGGGTTTCCACGCGGACGAAGTAGCGGGCAGAAAGCTAGTAACTTTTATAATACAGTCTATAGCACTGTAAATGTATGCGCAGGACATATTTACAGTGCACGAGTGTATGCTGAATACAAGTTCACTCTCAGAACTTGGGGAGTCGACAAAGCCTAGTGACGTAACCATACTAGTTGAATCCTATGGCAAAATCATCGGATGGGATTGTCTAAGCTAAACTTTTACTATGGTTGTCAGTGACTGATATACAGATACATACTAAATAAATACATATTTACACCCAGCCACGAAACAAACACAATGTTCATCACATGAATGAAGGACCCGGGTGGGGATCGAACTCACGACTTAAAATCGTAGCCAGGGGCACTAAGCACTGTTCCACCGAGCCAGTCGGTTTATGTCAAAGATTTATTTTACGACTAGCTCGGTGAAACAGTGGTTAGTGATCCAGAGATAATACCAACGGTTCCAAGAGTCGTAGGTTCGATTCCTACCCGGAACATTTGTATTTGTGTGACGAACATCGGTGTTTTTTCCGTGTCTGGGTGTGTTATTAAATATATTTAAGTTTTTTTGCCGCCATCCGTTGTTGATTCTGACATCCGTAACCTAAAGCTTAAGCTATTGACCACGGGATCAGATCAATGAATGTGACTTTGTGTAATATCTATTTATTTATTTATTTACTTACCACAATTTCCGTTTCCAGCTCAGTCGTAGTCATAGTGATATTCTCAGGCCGAGGTTCACCGATTGGAGTCTTGTAGATAAAGACCTTTTCTTTTTGTCTGAAAATAAAGGAACAGTAGATATATCAGACGACAGAAATCATAATTATTTTAAAAAAAATTGTCGTTCCAGTTCAATGTCTAGAAACGAACAAATTGTAATATGAAAGTTAAAAAAAGAAAGAAAGTTGATGGAAAAAGAATGAAGGTTTTCGATAATAATTTCTCTTCAACAGTACACCATTATCATAATATCAGGCTTTATAGTAACATATCAGTAGAGCTACCTACCACAAGTTTAAAAGTGACAGACTATGGCCTATGGAATAAATCTCTATGAAAAAATGTACAGCGCCCCCAGCGGTAACGCTAAGAACTAAAATCGGTAGTATGAAAAAAAAACAATTCGATAGCTTTTTAACGTACGTAAGATACGTTACCTCATGGTATCGCTACTGAGCCAAAAAATCTGAAAGCGCGTTTTTGGGCACTCCTAAAATTTTTTGAGGAATATTTCAATAATTGCCTATACTTATGACACTGTAAAAATACACAACCAAAATCCCTGCAGCGTTATTTATTTTGAATTTTAACTTACACAGAGTGCATTGCAGTCTTCCGGTCGTCCATTTCGTAGGCATTGAAGATGTTTCCGTCCAGGTTCGACTGTTGAGTCTTGTAAGCTGCTCGGTAGCAAGCCTGCCTCCAGTCTGGGTCAATCCTTTAAAGTTATACAAACAATAAATAAATATGTACCCTGTGGCGTAACTACAGGGTGGCAATTCGGCAAAATGCCACGGGCCCCCACCCGGTAGGGGGCCCCAGCCAAAAGGCCCCCGATCATAGGAGAATCTCAACTGCCAACACACATACACATTAAGATAAAAAGAACGGGGGATGCACGGGGCCCCATCTGATTAATTTTGCCACGGACTTCAACAGGTATAGTTACGCCACTGTATGTACCTATGATTTCCTATGTAAATATTTTTGTGCTATTATTGCTACAAAAAAGTCCAAATTGCTGCAACAATAAATTTTTATTACAATAACGCATAACTGCATATTTTATCACAAGAATAATTATGACTAAATACATATTAGTGATTAATTCAAATATTTGTGACCTAATGAAAAAAACATTTTATTATCTACTTAACAAATTCATATGATAAAGCAAATGACACGGATTACAATTTCTACATCATAATAAAGTATATAAATGAGTAGTAGTAATGCAAAATATCCGAACAATTATATTTTGAGAATGATATATTTATTAATATCATATATATTATGTCATATTTGTCAGTCTACCTGTAGTTCTTGGTTCTCCACTGGGTGTATAGGTGTTGTGTGTATTCTAAACATTTCTGGCTGCCCACGGCGCAGGCTAGTTCTATTATGCCATTTTTAAATCGACGCATCCTTAAGTCATGTTTTTTCACGTTGTTGTTGGAAAGGATTTTGTAAATTACAACCATTTTTTTTCTCAGGAACGTCTAGAAAAAAATTTAATAACGAAAATTGTGAGTGTAAAAAACAATATTTATTTTTATTGAAAGAGATCAAACTCTGTTGCACACATAATCCATTCAATGTAACCATAATATTCAAATTTAAATTTTAAACAATTTGCGTTCATGACCCCGCCTTTAATGCTATTAAAGCTCAATGTAGATTTAAAATTTGAAAAAAATTATCATCTCATCAAAGTAGTTTTATCTTTTTTTGTGAAATGTTAATGTGGTAGACGTATCGTAATACCACAGTGCTTAGTACACTTCGGAATCAAAACATCAAAACAATTTATAATATACTAGCGACCCGCCCTCGCTTCGCTTCGGGTATACCTCTATCTCTATATAATATATAGCTGTGCCCGCGACTTCGTTCGCGTGGACTACAGGATTTAACATATAAAAGTTTATCCTGCTAACTCTCGTTCCCGTAAGAATTTTTCAATATCCTGTTTCACCTAAGCTTTAAGTTTATTATGGCACCTGCATGTCAAATTTACAGCATCTAACTTCAGCGGTTTAGATTTTTTCATACAAAAGGATTTTCCCGATTATTCCCGTTCCCGTGAGAATTTCGAGAATTCCTTTCTTAGTGCACCTCTATGGTACCTAAGCTACGTCCGGTCCAAATTTCAAGTGCCTACGTTTAGCCGTTTAGGCTGTGCGTCGATAGGTCAGTCAATCTTAGAATTTGGCAAAGGTCCTTTATAAAATTATATTATCTATTCTTCATCAGTATCTGTTATCGCCCTGAAAGAGTATATAATAAAAATGTGTCAAAAACAATGTTTCCGCGAAACGTCAATGACTGAAGAAAATTAGTTTTGACACAATATTCACTCAATAATTCCGGCAAGATGGTGACTTTGATTCGTCTGTCAACACATTTTGAATTTAACAAAATACTCGACAATCCGAAATTTGCGGATATATGTTGTCGACTCGAAATCATTATTTTTTGATGTTTTATTATTCATGTAAGGTTTTAATCGAGTCTACCGTACCCCTTGACAAAATTATTAATATAGAAGATTACTTTGGAGCAAACATCTAAATCATTAAAACGATTGTTATGGGTAAACTATAAAAAAAGTAGACATATGCTCTCGCGGACTTTTT
Source organism: Maruca vitrata (assembly GCA_039566165.1). Taxonomy (NCBI): domain Eukaryota; kingdom Metazoa; phylum Arthropoda; class Insecta; order Lepidoptera; family Crambidae; genus Maruca; species Maruca vitrata. Next base: position 14,868,777 of record CM076919.1, on the reverse strand, counting down.
TAAAGATAATGTTAAAATGAACAATTCATCCATAGAGCATTTTTGTATTACTTTAACTATATGCTCAGCGCACGCCACGGAAGGCCTCAGAAACGATACTTTCCCCCGATTTTGAAACATTTTCGGTTACTGCTCCACATCTATAGGACCAAGCGTGATCTAGACACGCGGTAGCGTGTCAAGCCAAGTTCAAGAAACAGAACTGGCGAGCCGCACCGTGTGTAATATTACACGAACCATTTGGAACCACTTTTGAACCCCTCATAAATCAAAAAACTATTTCACATAAACGTATCAAATTTGGCTCATATATTGTGACTTGCGAGATAAATATGTGTTCTAAATTTCATAAGCTTATCTCATCATCATCAGCTCAGCGTTCTCCCGGTTGCACCTTTGCGGAGCCCGGGGTCCGCTTTCCTGCTCCTAACTCTCCACCTCGCACGGTCTTCAGCATCCTTCGCGGAGAGTTTGTTGGCACGCATGTCATCCACTACGACGTCAAGCCAGGCCTTCTTGGGCCTTCCCCTTCTGCCGGGACCCGGCGGTAGCGACATTGCGAGACACTTGTTCCCTACGTAGTTTGCCGGTTTTCGTAAAACATGTCCGTACCAACGTAGGCGGCACTCTTGCAATTTATCAGCGATGTCTCGGACATGAAGGCTGCCGCGAATACGGGAGTTTTTACGCGATCTGCTCGCGTAACTCCCGACATCCAGCGCAGCATCTTCATCTCCGTGACCCGCAGTTCTTGCTTGTGCCGCTCAAGTACTGGCCATGCTTCACTGCCATATAAGAGAACAGGCCTAATGATGGATTTATAGACCTGTCCCTTCAGCTTAACCGGCATTTTAGGGTCGCAAATGACGCCGCTCACCTCCCGCCATTTATCCCACGCAGCAGCAATGCGTGCCTTGACGTCGGAGTCGATGTCGCCGTTCGCGTGGAGTACAGATCCCAGATACTTGAACCGGTCCGTGCGCTCGACCGTGTCTTCGCCTATGCGGACGGACATGGGATCTGTAGTGTTGCAGGCCAAGTACTCTGTCTTCATAAGCTTATCTCAAACAGTTATTTAGATATTAATGTCCAAAAATCCTCATTTTTATCATTGACTGACTGACAGATCAAAATTCTAACCCAGTTCCAAATGACCTAGAGAGTTAAAATTTGGTATGCAGATAGGTAATTACATGAATACAAAGGAAAAAATAAAAAACTGGCAATTTTTTAATAATTAGGTTTTTTTTTTTTTTTTTATAAGAGGCTAACAAGATGACCTCACTCCACCTGATGGTAAGCGGTAGTGAGATCCACATATGAGGTCGACAGGCACAATAGACCATGTTGAGCCTGTCGCACTCACCCTGAAAGCCGTGAAAAAGGAGACCACTGCTGCGGTTAGGTTCTATTATGAACGCTTAACATAAATACCTAATTAGTGCCTAATCACGCCTATATACCGGGGAAGGCAGAGCACTAAGTATATATTTAGGTATACATACTTACTTATTTACAATTAAGAGTAGGTACTTATAGTCGGTTTTCATATTTATTACTTAGGGTTATACCCCGTAAACGTAGGAAAATACAGTAACTGATTCAATTGTTTTATATTTATAAAGTCTAGTTGTAGTTTTGAATTTGTCCTTTTCAAAGGACCTACGGCATTACGATGATATATACTTTTCTACAAAAAGTAATGATATCCAATCAAAAACATAAATGTGAAATGAGAGCCACGTTCAATATTATGATAATTGCCTTGGTTGTTGACTTCAACGACAAAAGAAGTGAGATCTAAATGGGTGCCAAGTTCAATGGTCAACCCTGAAATTTATTTATAAGTAACACTATAACTTACCTATCATATCTTCTTATAGTATAAGATCCCGCTGCAAAATCACTACGTTCATACTGTGGTTAATGAAACTACATTTTTTCCATATTTACATGAATAGGAGAATATACTTTCAAGAAGCTGCCAATCGAAAAGTGCCCGCAAGTAATTTTATTTAATATAATGTTAATTAATTTTTGGAAAAAAATTTCGTTCACTTATTTGCTTGATGAAATATCATCCATTTCAAAGCAGTGAACGTAAAAAGTAGGGAAAACTATGGTTGCCGCTGCCCTTTTGGCCGCAACCTCATCGCAGCCAGGTATGAACAGGTATAACTTTGTAATACTTTTTCGTTTTCACGATGGGAGGTTAAGTTGGACACGTAACTGTGATATAAATATGGATCATTAAACGACTAGTTCATACTGCAGTTCATATCTCTCGTTGACGCCTGCGTAATAGCTTTGAACACGAATACAGCTGGCATTCGCCATCCTTGTTTAGCAAGCAACGTTGTGCGCTCACTTTCATTCACTTTTTATTTTATTTTAGCATTTTTAAAAGCTAGCAACTCCTATTTGCGGTCACTTTTCCAAAGGCAACCTCATAATATCATACTTAGAAAAAAATAAGCTTTCATTTCATATTAAAATTATCAATATACGTCATGAACGAAAAAGTATTACAAAGTTATACCTGTTCATACCTGGCTGCGATGAGGTTGCGGCCAAAAGGGCAGCGGCAACCATAGTTTCCCCTACTTTTTACGTTCACTGCTTTGAAATGGATGATATTTCATCAAGCAAATAAGAGAACGAATTTTTTTTCCAAAAATTAATTAACATTATATTAAATAAAATTACTTGCGGGCACTTTTCGATTGGCAGCTTCTTGAAAGTATATTCTCCTATTCATGTAAATATGGAAAAAATGTAGTTTCATTTTCCACAGTAGGAACGTAGTGAATTTGCAGCGCGTTCTTTTACTATTATAACATTTAAGATAATGTATGGTGGTAGTCTATGAAGGTCTGTCTTGGCTAGTTTTCTTTAGTTAGTTAGTTAGTAGTCTAGTTAGTTGTCTTGGTTAGTTTGGTATTTGTCGGTATTTATTTTATAATTCCGAAAATTTGGATTGTTGGTAGAAACTAGCGAGCGAACATAATAATACGTTGGTAGGTTTATAGAAACTAGCCAAGACAGACCTTCATAGGCTACCACCATACATTATCTTAAATGTTATAAGAAGATATGATAGGTATGTTATAGTGTTACTTATAAATAAATTTCAGGGTTGACCATTGAACTTGGCACCCATTTAGATCTCACTTCTTTTGTCGTTGAAGTCAACAACCAAGGCAATTATCATAATATTGAACGTGGCTCTCATTTCACATTTATGATTTGATTGGATATTATATAGCCTATGTAACTTCTGAATAATGCAGCTTTCTAATGATGCAATCGGTCCAGTAGTTTTTGAGTTTATTCATTACAAACATACAAAAATACAAATCTTTCCTCTTTATAATATTACTATAGATATAGAAGTATAGATTGCAAGGATTCATACTATTATTACCTGCGAGATTACATTACAACAGTGGGTTCAATAAATTTTCTATCTATACTAATATTATAAAGTTGAAGAGTTTGTTTGTTTGTTTGTTTGTTTGTTTGTTTGTTTGTTTGTTTGTTTGAACGCGCTAATCTCAGGAACTACTGGCTCGATTTGAAAAAATCTTTTTGCGTTGTATAGACCATTTATCGAGGAAGGCTTTAGGCTATATAACATCACGCTGCGACCAATAGGAGCAAAGATACAATGGAAAATGTGTAAAAAACGAGGGAAACGCGAACGAAGTCGCTGGCACAGCTAGTGAATTATAAGGGGGACGGCGCGTACGCAGTCCCCACTACCAAAAATTACGCGTCCGAGTTATCCACATTAGGGATAATCGCAAAGGTCAACCCGGTCGCAGTGCAATGACCAGGCCTCGCCCTGGGGGAACCGCCTTCTTGATCACGGTGTCCCCTACGCCAGGTAAGTATGCTTAAGAGAAAGCTGCCTGGGAGGGTCATTCAACGGAGAAAAATGTTGTCACCGCGATGTAAATTCGAGGCACCGACATCTATCGGCGAACGGAAGAACTAAACACTAAGCCCCATAGCATGCTACATGGGGTTCACTTGTATGGTAAATGGTATTCACTCAGTCTGATAGCTGTTATTCATCATGAAACGTTAGTTTCATATGTTTTTTACCGTGGTTCACCGATATAACATAAGGCTTGTTATAACAAGGTATTTCTAAATTACACACCTGCCATTCGTTGTAAATAAACTTAGTCATGCCACAGTTAGCATTGTCTGTCTTCAACAATTCGTAGCCCGAATTTACGGCTTCCCATACAATCATGCTGCGTTCTTGATCTAAATAGTCCAGAATCTTCATAGCGAAATCTTGGTTTAGATCACCAGATACAAACAGAGCGAACACATCGTTTACTATCTGCAATGAAAAGACACACACAGATAAATGGTTAAAATTTTGAAAATGATAATAAATAAATTCTCTATCTGGTATGAGCGTCATCAGAAAAAATTACATAATTTTTCCTATAATTCGATGGAAGCGAAAATGAAATAAATGTTAAGGCTAACACTTATAAAATTGAAATAATAAGAAAATGTGAAAAGCTGCAAATGTTCAAAATTTCTGATCAATATCTTCAAAGCTTGGAAGAATTAACGAAAAAAATAGTAATATAGTTGATGCATTGTATTAGGTCCCCAATCCTCATAATTCAGCAGATGCTAAGGCTCTCTTTTTTTTTCGATCCGTCATTGTAGTTCTCGCACAATTCTACAACAATGGCTGCAATATTTACCTGGGCTCTATTCATTTCACCAATTGCGGACATATCGTTTTTCAATGTGTTCGCAATCATTGTCCATGTTCTATCATCGTAATTTACCCGATAGTACCCTAAAAGTAATAAGAAACACAATCATTAAATTTTATAAGATTTTGTGGGCCAATTTAGAATAATGTTTTTGTTTTACACACTGCTCTGATAATTTTCAACTTCTTTCTAAATTCTATCGTAAATTATTATCGTCATCACGCTAACAATCATACATGGCGGTGACTGAAAAACTTGTAATTTGTATTTGCATTAATTAAATAAGCCTATTGTTTTCAACTATTACTACCTATTACTTTGACATATTAACAGCGATAACATAGAGAGCAAAACAGACATGATGAAACAGTTCCTTCAAAATCTGCAACATTTTCAATTTGACTTTAAGCTCAATTTCATTGATTTTAAAGCACATGGGTTCAAATATGTAGAACAATAATTGAATAACAATAAAATAATGAAAACAAGGGAATCAGTATTGTAACGATGCAATGAATCGCATCATATCGTAAAGTTGGAGTTGGATTTAGAAACGCGTGGGCAACAGAAATAGCGGCCATAACGACTGTAGCCAAGGATTTGTCAATGTCGCGGTAACTATTCAAGTTCAAGTGTTTTTATGATACTCTAATCATAATACTTGTTTGATATTGTACAATATCTGTGATACATACATTTGGCCATACCACATAACTCTAGTTGCCATGTAGGGCCAGTATTGTGGTGCGATAACGAATCTTCTTTGTATTTTTGTCGCTGTCTTGAAAGATGTCACTATATAATACTTTTTTTTTGGATATCTAACGTTCAGGTGTACACAAAAATATTCCATGTTTATTTTGCGATTTATTGTATTTTTTAGCTGTGTTTTTTTTAGTTAAATTTGTGAACTTTCGACTTGACCCAATGAAGTTTCTTTTTCGGAAAGTTTGAATTTTTTATTTAATATTTTTTATAACACTTATGTTGTCGTTGTTTTGGTATTTATGGCTTAGGAAGGAATAAATAAAATAGAAATACCTGATGCATTTCTATTGAGTATGATCCAACCACCGTTGAGATTCTCACTGAATGTGTAAGAATGGCGATCGATAGTGAACCATGGTTGACGGCAGTTGAAGCAATTGGATCCGTTCTGGACCACGTAAGAAATAGGGATTAGGTAGCTTGATTCCTCGCGACGACCCGATAACGTGAAACGCCACTGGAAAAACAACAAGCGTGTTCATTAATTTCGTAGCTTATGTATAATATTTTTAAAAAAATCAATAAAACATGTTTATTTGTTTTTTTATTTTATAAGAACTCGATTTAGCACATATAATTTTTACTTCCTTACTAATATTTTGAATTCGGAAGTGTGTGCAATTGTCGAGTATCGAGTGGCACTGGCCGCACTTGGCCAGGGTGGTTGACTGAGGCATTGCCGCCCTAGTTTAGGGTAGGCCCGTGCCCCAGCAGTGAGGACGTATATGGGATGATGATGAACGACAATATTAAAACCAATAAAGTACCTGTTTCAACTGAACGGCATTAGGGGATCGGTTCCTGAACACGTGGACGTGAACGACGGGGTAGCCGGGGTGCCTCAGCCAGGAATCGAATACGACAGACGCCCGAGAGCCGTTGTGACCGGCGAAACACTCCACTGTGTCTTGGTCCAAGCTCACCATGAAGTCTTTCAAAGAGATGAACATGCCTCGTCTGTAATGTTGAAAAAACAATATAGTGTTGGCTTGCAAGATGACCTCACTCCATCTGACGGTAAGTCGGTAGTAGCGAGATCCACATGTAAGGTCGCCAGGCACAATAGACCATATTGAGCCTGTTGCCTTTTCCCGCAGTAAAATTGATTCTATCTTAAAAGATTGGTGCAGATTTTTATTCAAATCAATAAATACCAGTTTTACGAAAGTACTAAATATTAGTCTTTATGGGTCTACACGCGGAATTAGGAGTACCGAATACATAGCTACTTACTGCACGACGTTTCGAATGGTTACACCAATCGTGGGCATTTACAAAAGTAATAAACGAAGCTCGAAAGCACACTCGAACCGCTTTTATACTTAGGGCGTTCAGCTTTTTTAGCTTCATTCATCGATTTCATGCGGCAAGCAGTACCTGATTACATCACATCTCGTAAAAGGACGGTCGCTTCTCACAATTTCGAGATGGATGATTTATTTTATAAATTTAACATTTTTTTTAAGAAATACTAGCATGATTCGATAGTACTACTAAAGGCAAATCGTTCTGCTACGGGAAAACAACCACTCAAATTTCATGGAGGATAATATACTTAATATCTGATATCTGATTTCACTTCCTGCCATGTGCTACGGTTCTTGCACACCACTTTCGCTTCTTCCACATCCATCAACCTATTCATGCGTGCCCGAAATGAAACAACATTGTAATCATCCCGGACATAATTTTTCTAATGTGTGTAACCATGACAATTTAAAATATTACCTGTTATTAATATACTTGATCAAAGCCGGGTAAAACTTCTCTGGGCCCACATAATTCTCTAGCATCCACAATATGGAGGCAGTTTTCATGGTGACCAGCTGTTTGTACCTACTCGGGATATTGACAGCTATTTCATTGTCAAAGTTGATGAGTGCAGGTGTACTCTGATGATGATCACTGTTCATAGCCGTATGTATCATACGAAAACTGAATTCGTGAAGGGGCAGCCTTTGTAAGCCTTCGACATCGTCGCCGTAATTGTACTGTAAAATGTAAACACGAATTTTGTAACAGTACCTTAAGTAACAAAAATACAAAAAAAAAGACAATTTAATAATTTAAAGTATCCATATTTTGTTCTTAAATTCAATACAAGTAAATTATTTTTGCTAAAACACCATAACTATAACAAAATGCTTAGGTACTTTATTTAAGTACTTTATTTAAGTACCTCTTTTACTTAAAGCACAGGAATGGTCAATCTAAATAGGAAATGGTATTTCTCTTTAATAAGAGAAGAAGTCAAAAAATATTTTACTTTGTATATTATTTTAATTCATATTACCTGAGACAATAAATCGTAGGTCAAGTAAGTGGCGACGCCATCTTTAAACCATTCCTCTCTCCATTTCGTCCTGGTCTGCTCTCCAGGGTTCCCAAGCCATATCCTGATCAGCTGTTGAGTTATCTCGAAGTACATTTGTTCAACCTGTTTTACACTAGAATATTCCTGGCTGTGTATTATCCTGATTTCGCTGCAAGCAAAATGAGAGAGTGTTGGACACATATATCTTTTCGAGTTAGAAGAAACTAAAATACTATCGAGTGATTCAAATTAAAGGGTAAGAAATAAAATTATTATTATGAAGACAAAATAAATCCGAATATTAGAGTCTTTGATTCAAAATCACTTAATCAGACAATTATTTTAATTTTAAAATATAACTATGGGCTCGTTTTGTTACCGTAAACGAAACATAATCCTTACCGTATGCATATTATATAAGAAACTACTCTCTAAATAAACGTAATAAAAAAATCTTACATAAGCACCCATGAAATGGATTGCAGTAGCATGGTGTATCAATTTAACTAAACCCTTGCAATAACATTTTATAAAAATATCATAGCTATGTAGTTGCATACAAGATGCTTAAAATTGTTGAAACAAATTAATGTATGTGTGTGTATATCGAGGTACTCGTACCTACATTCAAGATGACGTTATCAACTAGACAAAGCACTTACAAAATAGATTCTAAATAATCGTAGGAAGCTGTTAAAGTCAGTCAAGCCTGATGTTTTAATTCGACATGATTCCGGTGCAACACATACAGTTAGCAACAGTTTTAAAAACTATAATAGTTCTTATTCTTCAAGAAATAAAGGTCATCAACAAAAAGTATACAACTGGGTCCAATACATCTATAACGTGGGTTGATTGTAACACCGTAGATCAATGTGTGACAATCCGAAAATTAAACGAGTAGGCGGGATCAATTATAAAGAAAAGATTCGCTCTTGATAAGAAAGTTGTCTTTGATATATTAATACGGACAGTTGTACCAATAAGCTTAACAAATTAAACATCACTACATGGTATAAAGTATAGTCACTTCCCGCGTCTGTCTGTATGTATGTATGCTTTAATCTTTAAAACCACGCAACGGATTTTGACGGTTTTTTTTAACAGATTCAAGAGAAATGTTTTTATATGTATGTATAACTAGCTGTGCCCGCGACTTGTTGAGGGTGGATGGACAACCCTTATCACTCAGGGGTATGAAAAATAGATGTTGGCCGATTCTCAGACCTATTCAATATGCTCACAAAATTTCATGAAAATCGGTCAAACCGTTTGGGAGGAGTACGGGAACGAACACTGTGACACGAGAATTTTATATATAAGATAATATACTTGAAGCGAGTGCGGGTCACTAGTTACAAATAAAAGTAAAACAAAAAACTTACTTATTAGTCAGCAGATTCCAACTCCCTACTTCATATCCATTCAAATCCTTCGGTACAGCTATAATATTAATCGGTCCAGTTGTCAAGGGCCTTTTTACCATCGAATACCTTCGTGAAATCCCCTCCAATAAGAGATCAATGAAGTTATGGATATACTCGCAGTTTTTGATCTTATGAGCTGGGGCCCATACTATGATGGTGTCATTTGTGTACCCGGAGATTTTTCTTATGTTTGAAAATTGGGAGTAGTGGAAACCTAATTGGTACAGATATATCTGTGGTGATGGCTCGTACTGGATGACTACCGTCCGGTCTGGTAATCTGAAAAAAAATCACAAGTTTACATTTCAAACCTACGAAAAAAATCTAAGGTTGTTACCAACCCGTACTTGGCCTGCGTAGTTCACTAAGGCCTGATCGCCATGATTCAGGGGAGCCCATGCCAGTGGGGACGTATGTGGACTGATGATGATGATGACATTTCAAAGATCACCAAAAATCATCACATAAATATTAAGTGTCTGTATGGAGATCGAACACATCTGGCACAAGAAGTATCATAGTAATAAAATAAATATCTACCGTAGACATTTTTGTACCAACAGGTCTATTTAATTTTATGATCAATTTATCCAGCACTTAGATGATGACTTTCTTCTCTGTATTTAAAAGGAACTAATCGGAAATAGAAAATATTATCGACTTTCCCCGCATTACTTTACGTGAGTTTTTGTGTAGTAAAGGGGAGTTGGTATATCGCAAGCGAAGCGAGTAAACGCTATCTATTATTTTATTCTTCACTTCATGTACGTGTTGCTTTGACATTTTGTTTAAAACTTTTTAATTAAATAACAGTTTTATTTTCCATGTTTAGTACAAATTAAGTGTAAGACTTACTCTTAACAAAACTAACAATTTCATCTAATATCTGGCTCAATGAGAAACGAGAAAACAACGCTGAGTCTACGTATAAAATGCTACTTGAACTTAACTATGACAAATAAAAGCAATGATATGAGTTTAGTTAAAGCTATTAACTAAGCGACAAAAAACCGTTTTGTTAAAACTACCAAGGGGTTTACAAATTTTTTTTTCAAGAAAAAAAAGCAGAAGAGGTTTTCAAAACGGCGCGTAATTTATAACTACATAAATCTATCTTTTTCCTATCTGATATGGCTAAAAGTAGGACATGCGGGGGAGCTTTCACCTCTAAATAAATCCTCATATAAATATAAACTACTAAATAACTACTACTAACTATCTAACTACTATAAACTAACTAAATAGGCGCAGCGACCCAAAACGAGTCATGGAAATATTTTACTACAAAAATATATTACCACTACTATAGCAGTACGATTATAGCATCGCTTGCACTACACAAGCTCTTTCCTCGCCCAGACTCGGGTATGGCGTCCACTCCTTTTGTGGCGAGTGGGAACGGTGTCAATTATTGTGGTCGTATCGGTTGGCAGCCTTTGAGTCGGGACTAGACCTGTGTTTGGTGTTGTCAGTTTTCGTCATAGCTCTGCGAGGAAGTGGACGTCTCATTACCTTAACTTGTTGCGTTCGATCTATGGGCCTCGGGAAATCGGGGAGTGGTCGAGTTTCTCAATTTGATTTAAAAGTATTAAGAGTTATGTACTTTTTATTCTCTATTCTAGAAATGTGTAGTAAGACGTTCTAAACCGATCGCATATTGTACAACATCCTCAAATTTTTTATATTTGATGATCAATTCAAAATTGGATAAGCTGCCTAAATAGTAAAAAAAATTCTTGTTTGATAGTTAATCCGTATTTTTTATTATTTCTTAATATATTTAAATGTTATGTACAAGTTCTGGATTCCGTAGCTGAATGTGTACCTAATGTAAAAAATATTATTTTTATGTTTTTGAGACAAGATTTTCATAATTAAAAAATGTATATTTAAGTATATATTTGTGCATAACATATATTTTTAAGCAACTTTCCTCGATGTAAGTACTTATGACGTTGAATATTATTACATTTTTTCCAATATATATTCTAAAATAGTCGATTATGTAAGGGACCCGTTCGCCCTTTATTTTACGCCCCTTTGGGTTCATTTATGGCATGAGTGGCGAAACTCGGGGCAAACTGGTCTGAGACCTATATGTAAGTAACGAAGTAAAGGTTCCAACTTACGTCTCCTTTTTGAACTGCTCAGCGATCACCAAGCTGGTGTTGTAAGCAACGCCGCTGTCAGGGGGGATGTGGACCGAGAACTTGAACTTGGAGTCGAAGCGAGGGTTGTCGAAGCACGGAATGAAGTACTTCGCGTAGTCCGGAGATAAGCGCGTTTGGACGAAGTACCTGGAAAGAAACCCTCTTTAATACTGCGAACTGTTTTTATCCCAAAGGGCCTTCCAATAGGGGCTATCGCGTTTGAATTGGCCGCTAGGGATGCTTATGTCGATTGAGGTCCACTATATGTCTAATGTTCTGTAATGCACAGGTTGCGGTGTTTTTATATTTAAGACAAACGACGACGAAATATCATCATTTGAACATTTATCATAATGTAAGAGATCATAACATAATGTAAGAGTCAATATGACAATAATTGTTTGTAAAATTTTTAGGTGTTTATGTATTTAAGTATGTATTAAATATCTATGCATGTCATATTAGTCACACACCTATAATAAAAATTCTGCTTGGTTTGAGATCCGATGGCCATGTGTGGAGAAGTCCCAATTTTTTTTAATTTAAATTCAACAGGTATTTAACAAAGCATCATTACGTAACTAATTTACTAAAGTCATTCATCAACTCGTTTTCATCAAACGCTCTTCAGGAAATAATGACTTTTCATTCTTGCTATTTATTTCCATAGAAATTAATTAACTATTAATTCAGCATTGTTTTAAGTGCTTCGAAACAAATGAATCGATTTGACAAACGACAAAATACAACGAACCCTCCAGTAGATCTGTAGTATCGACTCTTATACTTTTTTTTTATGCAATCCATCAATATTTATCTTTGCACTGACCCGTTTTCGGCAATCTACCTATCTGCAAGGTCTATGGATAGCCAGTGCCTTGGCCTTTTGACTGGCATAAAGCTTACTTGAAGACGGGTCATTTTATTTTGGTTGTAACCCGTACCCTATTATTCCACATTGCCGGGAGCCGAGTGAAATATGGCAGTAGGGCTTGTTTTGTTTTGGTTTGTAGGTAATTCGGCTTTTGTTGATTTACTTGATACACCGTGAAATTTGAGTGGTTGTTTTCCCGTGGCAGAACGATTTGCCTTTAGTAATACTATCGAATCATGCAAATTATTCCTTGAATAAAAAAATACTTTTTTTCAAATTTTCAAAATCATAATTTTCCAACTCGAAAACGAGAGAAGCTATCGCTCTTTTATAAGATGTGACGTAATCAGGTACTTCTTGCCGCATGAAATCGATGCTTAAAGCTAAAGAAGCTCTACGCCCTAAGTAATAAAGCGGTTTTAACGTGCGTTCGAGTTTCGGTTATAATACCTTTCGTAAAACCGGCATTTTTTGATTTCAATAAAAAAGAACTGCACAAATCTATTGTGCTACTAAGATATAAACATTTTACTGCGGGAAAACAACCACTAAAATTTCACGATGTATATTGTAACGTATAAAGAATAATGTTATGGATACCTATTGTTTTCAATTACCTACTACTAGTAGAGCGTGCTCTCCCTGATAAGCTTTTTGCGGAAGACCAGTGTCAGCGTCGTCTTTATAAGATACCTTTTCTTTGTTTTTACTTTTTATAAAAATAAAGTGTGTTTTCAAGTCACTTAACTGAGTACTTTTATTCATTATTTCTTTATGGCGTTAAATCTTGACTTTTAGTCTGCTTGCGTCAAGAAACGGGGCGACTTTTTTAACAGGATGCCATCTCCCCAGATGGTAAGCTCCTGATGGTGAGCTTGAGTGAGATCCTCATATGAGGTCGACAATCACAAATACTTTATTAATTCTGTCGCTCTCACCCTGAAAGCCTGCTAAAATGCCGATTCACGCCCCGCCTGAAGAGCCCGGGGTCATAGAAGGGAGGGAAAACGTAAGCTGGAAGGGCATTCCATGCCTTAATGACACGTGGCAGAAAAGAGGAACTGAACCTCCTGGCCTGGTCCTCCTCCTTTTACATTGTTTTAGTTATTAACAACCAGAGTACGGTAAATTGATTGTATTGCACTTCATTATAACACTCATATTTCTTTTCTATATTTACCCCTTATGTACCTGACATACAATGGTTTTAATAACCAAAAGTTTACGTACGAAAAAGCTCAAGATGCGTTCAGAGTCACAAGTTTGTTATCAAAAATGCCTTAGCATTGTATAATAGATATAATGATTTAGCGTTATATGAATGATAGAAAATGAAATGATTTACTATTTCCCCATATTACTTCCTGCCAAATCAACATTGAAATTGATCGCCTATCGATTTTGTGGACATTAATAGTCTTCACGTATTCGTTTAAGAAGTCGTGGGCACGCATTTGATTTATGTAATAAGCCGAGATATAAAATATATCTTTTTCTAATACATCTAGTTCAGGCGTGCACATACATTTAGTAGCTGTTCCACCCACGGCGAAACAAGTCAAGGCCGTCTTAGTATACAATGATGTCGCAGTTAGGTAAGGAAGTTGGTTGATTAGAAAAACGCCTAACATGAACGATTCGATATTTTGTGATACAGGTTTATATTACAGGTAAAAAGTAGTAACAAAAGTCGACAATAAAAGATCTGGCCAGACTCTAGGTTTAAAAGGAATGCTATTTCAAACATAATGTTTGTAACTCGTTGAACTCTTTATATTGCGTACACATTTTGCTCAGCCTATTTAACCCTTTTTTTTTCGAGGTGAAATGCTTTTCGCACCATCACTGGGAGAGGGGGTTCTCTCCCAGATGTGGTGTGTCGGACTCCCTCGCGGCTGGCGAGGAGATGGTAAATGCCAGCAGCGGCTCCTGGGCGTGGTGGCTGGGCAATGCCCAGGGGGTTACGCTAATAGTTATAGTAAATCAGAGCACAAAAACCTAGTGCGTTATTTAAAAAATATGGATATACAGTTTTGTAATCATCTAATAAACAGTCTTGCTACCGAAAGAAACAGCTGTGCCTATTGAAATTATATCGGACTCACAAAGTTAAGTTAAAACAAAACTTAAGCAAGACAGATTACAAGATACATGATACACTTCAGTTAAAAATTCTTAATACAGTACACTACAATAACAAGAATCACAACTCATAGTATAAAGCAGAGTCGCTTCGCGCGTCAGTCTATCTCTATTTATATTTAAACCTTTGTAACTACACAACGGAATTTAATGTGACTGTTTATTTTTTTAATACATTGAGGTATTTAAGAGGAAGGTTTTAATGTATTATACCCAAAGCGAAGCGAGGGAAAATAATTGAACTAAATTTTTTCGTTCATTGCCTGCAGCGTGTGTAATCTTCATTGCCCCTATTTAAGTTGACCGGCGATGCGGAACGTCCCTTGATTTATTATAGTAATTAGTATTAACATAAATAGAGCTTAGTAATGTATTTAGAGTCTTAAATGGCACTTATGTTAGTTGTATCTAGGTTAACCTTTCGATCATTGATGGATGCGGTTTGCTATCAAATGTTGAAATAACTTTATTTGAATGTTTTCTTTCCATCCCTTTTATTTTAAACTTAAAAAACCGGTTTAATATTGTGTTGTAGTAACCTATATTATCATGAAAGGTTAATAGCATAAAAACAGATTTACAATAATAATATTGCAATCGTGGCGTAGTAATTTATATCATAATAACAGATCTCGAAACGCTATTAAATTAGGTTAAAATATCAAACATGTTATCGAACTGCTAGAGTTTCTACCTTTGAAAAATATGCCATACTCTTCATATCTCGTCTATTTACACAGATGTTTGTTATGTCATTTGCCTAGACAACACTGGCCAGTATCATGCCATGTTTCTTTATACGTAGAGCAGCCGACCTCCTACCCACGTGCGGTACAAAAATGGCAATAGACCATTAAGGCATTATGCTGGTTACGATCCAATCACATAGCATTGACCTTTATTTAGCATGCACTGTATAGAGTTTTGGATTTATGACATAACCTTTTTCGTCTGGCGTCCGGTAAGTTATGGCGTGGAACGTCTATGGTCCGTCAATGAAGGGGAAAAAAATATTGATTCAAATTTGGAATGGCTTGTTTATGTTTTTTACGATGTTTGTTTTTTGCCTACTTATTTCATTGAGCTGATTTGGTTCCGCGTTTTTTTAGTAAAACATTTTGTTTCTTGTATTGATTTTGGATAACATTGATAATTTAAAAAAATTAACGTCGACATTATTTTAGTTATTGGGTACTCGTATTACTTATTCATATGAAACAAATGAAAATGTTTCTATGTGAACGAGCATAATATAATAATGTTCAGAGGTTATCATCACTGTTTATTTGATAATGTTATATAAAAAGTAAAATCGACGTCTAAAAGAGAAAGAAACAACGTTATAAAATCATTTTAGAATGCAAACGAACTATACTGCAACTGAGTCATTTTTTTTCACACTAAATTAAAAATAAATGGTGTATTATTCATTTTGTTACGAAGAGGCGTTTTGTTTACATACACGTTTCAAGGCTAGGTCTTTCGGAGAATAGTCTAAGAATACCCCGCGCTCTTGAGCACTCAGTCTTTAAGGTCACTCTAGTGATAATGCAATCATATTTGGCGAGAGGAATTCGATAATTTAAATAGAATTTCGGTCTATCTTTCCGTTATGTAAGATTTTAGACTTTTGCGTTCCATTACACTAAATATTAGTCTTTACGCGATATTAGGAGTAGCAATTACATAGCTACTTACTGCCCGACGTTTCGACTGGGTTACACCAATCCACCCAAAAATATCTTTACGTTTTTAAGCATTCAAGAATCTCGACTTCATCTACAGTTTTCTTCCCTTCCTTCCTTTGACTGGCTCGGTGGAACAGTGGTTAGTGACATGGCGGCGGTGGCTGGCGATTCCAAGACTCGTGGGTTCAATTTCCACTCGGGACAAATATTTTTGTGGCGAACATTGGTGTTTGTTCCGTGTCTGGGTGTGAATATGTATTTATAAATATGTATGTATGCATATCAGTCTCTGACGCCCATAGTACAAGCTCTGCTTAGTTTGGGGTCAGATGATCGAGTGTGGAAATGTCTCAGATATTTATTTATTTTATAAAGAACTCTACCACTGGTTCTATGTATATAGGCATGCTTTCTATGGGTTATCATGTATCTATGAAACTCCTACTCAGAGTAGTGTAGTACACGGCTTATTATTTTTAGTACAATTAAATATTCGCATGGGTTATTGTAGGTATTCTATAGATTCGCAATGAAAAGTTTTACCCGCTGATGCATTTTGCGAGTTGACGCATAAACGTTAATTGCCATTACCATTCTCATTCTCATTACACTTCATACCATTAGCTCTGAAGGTGAAACGGTAACATGTAACCGCTTTCAGAAATTATAAAACATATTCTAATAGAATTACTAGGATTACTTAATCCGTAATGGTGTTAGATATCGTTCATTGATCTAAAAGACTGGAGAGAGGAAGGTGCATGTAAATGAGATGTGTATGTTGCAACAAGGTTGGACAGGATTAGGAGTAATGGCAAGAAGTTCTAGATGATGATCTTAAATTGTAAAATCCTGACCAAGTGTCAGGCCAAGCGTAGTATAAGGATTCCATCATGCCACATAAAAATAAAAATAAATAATTTTAAGCACTTCCTTTCTATTCATGCAATGATATACGAATACCTTATGATTTAAAAAAAATAAAATAAAAAAAAATTAGCTTACCTCGCCTGTCTATGCTCATCAAAATATTTCACAACAAACACACCATAACTGTCATCTTTCACTTCTTTCCTAAAACTCATCCTAATATCATACTGTTGCGTATTCTTCCCCTTGTAAGGCACGAGAGGTTCATTTAAATATATTATCAACTTTCCTCTCTCTTCATCGTGTATGTACGGTCTTGGTCTGTTCACAATATCTTGGCTCCCCTTAAAAACTCTCACAGATTCCCCATGAATAACCAAATGTTTCGCTTCCATTTCAATTATG
Source organism: Maruca vitrata (assembly GCA_039566165.1). Classification (NCBI taxonomy): domain Eukaryota; kingdom Metazoa; phylum Arthropoda; class Insecta; order Lepidoptera; family Crambidae; genus Maruca; species Maruca vitrata. Next base: position 14,851,391 of record CM076919.1, on the reverse strand, counting down.
TTCGTAGGCACATTCGCTATCACTGTTACCGTAAGATCACAATCGTAAAAAAATCGGCCATTATAAACGTAAGGTTTGATTACAATATCGTATTGTAAAGGATAAACCGTGTAATTTAAGCACTCCTCATCAACTATGTAGGTTTGTTGCGTTGCAGCCGCGCGGAAAAGAAAAAGAAAAAAAAGCGCGCCAAACATTTTGACATTAACTTTTTTAAATATTCGCGCGGGAAGCAAACGCGGCTTTTAGATACGTCCGACCGCGGTGCTAGCGTCAACTCTTTTCGCGGGGACACGCACAGACTTTGACGCCGGTTATAACGACCAATATATCGTGGTCTCCGCCTCATATTACGTTGGAAGGCGAAAACAGGAAAACACATTAAAAACCACAGGTCTCGCCACAATGGTCGGACGCGAGTTAGTTTTGCTTGGATGCGTTTCGTATGAGTCAGTTTCATACATTTATTATTTGTTCCATGGAGACGGTTTACTATTTAAGAATAGAATAGAATAATTAAAATTAAATGAATTTTACTTATTAAGCTCACGAGTTTTTTAAACATATTATTTAGATATAATAATTGTTTATTCGGTAATAAAATAAATAAAAAATAAATATTTCACAACATTAAGCTTAAGCACTTGTGTTACAGATATCGGAATCAACAGTAGTTACACAAATACTTAAATTTATGTAATAACACACTCAGAAGCGGAGCAAACACCGATGTTCGTCACACAAATATTTGTCCCGAGTGGGAATCGAACCCACGACTCTTGGAACCGTAGGTAGTGAACCTGGGTCACTAACCACTGTTCCACCGAGCCAGTCAATAATTGTTTATTCGGTACAGATCTTAAAATATGATAAAAATCATCGTACATCAATAACGAAAAAAGGCAGGCAGTAAAGTTTACCTCCAAAATGAACAACAAGATTTTTTTTAAATTATTTTTTTATTTAAATATTTACGTAAATTTAATATCAGCTCTAGACAAGGAATTTACTCTGTTAACCATAATGTAATATAATTCTTACTGTTATCTTTTAATGTGGGTTGACTTGGTACTAGTTACACACTCCATTGTAACATGCGTAACATTATTACCACCCACATAATCCCTACTATCCCGTTATGTCCATTGTCATAGTTCACACGTGTGCATGTCATTAATCTTTTTATTTTAATAGTAGAAAAGAGTCTTATTAGGTTTAAGGGTTTGATTAGCGAAATTATGACTAATCTTTCTATTTTAATAGTAGAAAAGAGTCTTATCACGTTTGAGGGTTCGATTAACTATGTTCTACTACTACTATCGTTCGGCAAACTATGATATATGTGGGCCTTATACCTAAAATCTCCAGCTATCCAATATAATTGGTAAATTTGTAACAACAGTCGTATTGCAAGTTGACTGATGAAGGTGCAGGTAGAGCGAAGTTTGATAAATAAATATCAACTGTAGGAAAATGTATGTTGGCAAATCTCAAATATTATTATAAGAAATAAAGTTATGAATCATCTTTGGTTTAGGCTCGAGTTAAACCTAATTTTGCCCGAGCAAACGGTAGTAAAAAGAAAGCGTTATTCTTTTAACGTTTTCGTTAGAAAAAATGTATTTTGAAAATTTTGATTACTAATAATATTTATTAGGTCATAATACATAGTGACTAAGTTTATGTAAGTCCTGTAATACTTTATATTCTATGAACTTGACCTAATTAATATTCTTGTTAGTATTAGGTATAGGTATACCTATCATGCGTCAATACAATGACACAACTGCTAAAAGATGATCAGCCTATTTATGGTTAGGTTTTACTATTTCTAGTAATTGGTTTGTTTTAATTACACGAACACCTTGAATCACTGTACGGAGGGCCTTATTTACTACTGTTTTATGAACGTCGTCCACGTTTCCCCTTGTTTTTACGCATTTTCCATTGTTTCTTCACTCATACTTATTAGTCGCAGCGTGATGTCATATTATAGCCTAAAGCCTTTCTCGATAAAAAATATTTATTTGATTTTATTAGGTTCATTGAGCTACTAATCGGATATACACTACATAACACAACACCACACTACATAATAAATTTTTGGGGTGTGGAGATAACAGAAAATAAAAAAAACATACAAAATATTTTATTTAAATTTTTTTTCTTTAATTTCTTTAATTTTTTTAGTGAGCATGTTTAATGTTTGTTAGCTGATCCATTGTGATGGTTGAAATGAATCATTCATTATTGTTATTATAAAACAAAATGTCCTAATTATTTAAGAAGTGGATAGAAAGAAATACATCACTAGGATATCTTAAATATTATAATTTATAATAAAAAGGGGTGCTTTATATTTGATAGTAAAATACTTACACAATAAAAGATAAATCATTAACATTAATTTAAAAATTAACACTATTTAGTGGAATGGAATCTCTTCGTTGACTTATCAAATACATCTTATACTTATCTAACAATAATTGTTTAACATTTTAACCTCATAGGTCACAAAATAAACTGGAAGACTAACAATATCATACATCTACGTTTACGTAATAATATCCCATACGTAGGTCTTACGTTTCTAGATTTATAGTATAATTTTTTTCTCCATCCAGATAATTATTAAAGTTCTTATATAAGTTGGTAATTCCGTTCTTATTTTTTGTGCAAAAATAATAACAAAATTCATTACCCTTACACCTTTAATACCAGGTTATAGAAGTAGAAAATATTCATTCAAAATTTAAAATACATGCTTAAAAAATCTATCATACTTCAAACTCCGCATTCCCTCCTCATTATTTCATTAACATACTTTTTTTACATAATAGGCTAACAAGATGACCTCACTCCACCTGATGGTAAGCGGTAGTGAGATCCACACATGAGGTCGGCAGGCACAATAGACTATACTGAGCCTGTCGCACTCACGCAAAGGCCTGCTTAAATGCCGTTTCACGCCCCGCCCGAAGAGCCCGGGATCCTAGGAGTGAGTTAAAGCATGAGCGGGAAGGGCATTCCATGCCTTTGTCTTTGCCTTAGTACAAAGCCAACGTGGCCATGCAGACCAAGATCATAGACAATGACGAAGGTAGTATCACAGCACTGCTTCTTAAGCTGCTGAGAACCTCGGCCTGGTGTCTCTGAGCCCACTCTGTGGAGGCTCTCACGGTCTCCAATGTCTGCAGAGCTTCGGAGACGTCACCGCAGTCTTGGCAGGAGGTTAGCCAGGATTCGAACTATAAAATAAATAAAATAAAATCTGTATTAGAACAATTAGCTCTCAATATTAGATCTTAAATAAAATCTGCATTATTTTTACAGTTCAGCAAAATAATAATATGACACACAGTCAAAGGCCCGCAACCACAGATAACATCCCAAACTAAGCAGAGCTTGTACTAAAGAGACTGATATACATAAATATTATACATATTTATGAATACATATTAAATACATAATCATACCCAGACACAGAACAAACACCGATGTTCGTCGCACAAATAATATGTCCCTAGTGGGAATCTAACCCACCCTCCTGGAACCGCCAGACAGGGTCAATTACCACTGTTCCACCGAGCCAGCCTCTTTTTAAGTATTGTGAAACATAGGTGAATATGTAGTTAGTAAAAATGAATAAACTACTAAACTTGCTAAATATTTCGTAGGTCGTGGTAATTATACCATGAAATTACGCGGATTAATTGCAATAGATTGAACTGTTTTTACGACAAAGGACGAATTCATTAAAGTACTAAAAATATTCAAATTTCCATAATAACGTTTATGAGCAAAATTATTTTAGGTACAGAACAGTTGTTCTTACCAAATTTCCCCCTTTTTCTGTTTACGTTAATGTTTCAACATAGCGGAATATACCTACTATACCCATGTTTACCTACTAGCGTATTGGGTATCAAATATATCTATCCATCCAATTTAAAAAAGCTTAACGATGATTATAATTTGACAGACTCGGATAAATTAAACATAATTATGTTCAAGTTCAATTCCAAAAAATCCAACACTTCCCAATTACCATCATATATTTCCACACGGACTCCATGAAACTCATCCGTCGAATTATATTGACACGAAATCCACGAAATCGAATTGAATCGAATGATGTTAGCAATGTTGCCTTTTTTTTCTCGAACACAACTGTGTTATTGTAAACCATGACCTAGATAACCTTCTGATTCACTTCAATCATCCTAAGCGGGAGAAAGTGTTGGATCAATTTGGCGAGTTGCCAATGGGAATTCTAATTTCGCTTGTGACCTTGGCCGTCGGGGCTATACCGGCGCCATATCACCTGTTTGTTACGATATTTTAACCTAAAATATTTTTTGATTATTTTTAAAAATCTTAAAAGAATAATAATCTCGTCGTAGCTTCCGCTATTATCTAGTCTTGACTTGCACACATTTGTGACCATTCTTTGAAAATAAATGTTATCTTATCTTATCACGGAGACCGTATAACCGGTAATTCATTTCGACCCTCAGGGATCTTTTGTGTTTCCCCTACCTCTATACACCTACTCCCTGAAGATCAAATGCATTAATGCAATAACGTCCTTGGGTCTGAGGTGCCTGTATTCTTCTGGTTTCGGATAAGCCGTTCCCAGAAGTCTGAGCCTGTGTCTGGCCAGTGAGTGACATTCACATAAGATATGTTTCATGTCTTCCATTTCTTCCTTGCAAGCTCTACAATCCACGAACGTTTGTTTTTAAACTGTCTAGCTATCGCGGTTCTTAAGATGCAGTCTGGTAAGAAACTAACGGACAAGGGCAATGGTTAAACGAGGCCTATTAGCCTTTAGATACCGAACCCTAAAAGTAGTGAAAATTACAAATTAAAAAAAAATTGGGAGTAATTATCACACGTTAACTTTTCAATTCCGCTATCATGTCTAAAGTTAGTCATAGACGTGGTTTAACTGTAATCCCCAATTCCAAATTCGCCTGACATCTACTCAAACTCAAAACAAAGCCGTTTCCCTAATTGCAGCTCTCTGACCTAAATGCTGACACAAACACCACTCCACACTGAACATACATCATTACGAAGGACTCACAAAGGGCTCTCTGTTTGACTAATTCAATGGGGCATTGCTAATGAACTGTCGCCACCCATTACTTTCCCATTTAGTTGTTACGTTTTGCGGATGTTTACGAGGCTTCCAAAATGTTTGCAAAAACTTTCGGTGATTGGAATACAATCGCTTTAGTTTACGATTATTTTTAACGTTTTTACAACCTTATACTACTTATTTATGGGTGTCATTTAACGGTTTAGCTTAAACATCGTTTTTTATTCAGCAGAAATATATAACCAGTCAGCATAAAATGCTAATTGATCATCAACGAATGGCAAGCAAAAAAATATTTATTATGTCATTGAGTACAATAAAAAAAATAAAGATTAGACTATTAAATGATTACGCTAGACATTAAAAACAACTGACCTGTAGGAATACTTTATTGCTAAAGTCTCATGATGCCACCATAAATAACAAAAATAATGAATGTAACGACAACGGTTTTTACTCACCGAATCTAGTTCATCATGAGTTCGAAGAGCTCCTGCTACTGTAGAGTATATAGAGCCGATAGATGGATATCTGAAATTAATAAATAAATATACATAATCATAACATACTTTGCTCTGATTCCGAATACACAATTGTATTTAAATATATTTAACAACACACCCAGTCACGGAACATGCACCGATGTTCGTCACCCAATTATACCGGGTGAGCATCGAACCCCTGACTCTTGGAGCCGTAGCCAGGGTCACAAACCACTGTTCCATCGAGCCACTTAACCAAAGAATCATCATGGATTAAAGGTAGTGTAGGAAATCAGACAAAATTATATGGAAAGTGGTTTGTGAGCCCATACTATCACTATTGTGATATTCAAATATTCAGTTTAGATTTAGTTTAGGTACACTGTTCATAAGCATTTTTTTTCTATATCTCACAAAAACTACACAAATACCAGTATAATGTTGTCAAAGCATATTCCCTATTATTATATAAGTCAAAACCATTTTAATGATTGCATCGCCAACGTATGGGAATAGGGTGACCAATTGCTGAATCAATCTTCTTCTACTCCTACTAACATGTGACTACTTACATGCTTTTCCACTGAGTGAGGTTTTGCTTGAGAGCATCAACCACAATTTGGACGTGGCTGTAGTTCCCAAGCACGGCACTGAGAGGTACGGTGAGATCTTGCAGCATTATTGGGCTGTCTGCCTCCAGCATGGATACCAGGTACCTGAGAAACAACACCGTACATTTAAGCATATCATAATAATGTATGCCTCGTTGGTCTATTGGTAGCAAGCGCTGCGTAAGGACCGAGAGGTCCCCGTTTCGAGTCCGAGGTCGGGCAAAATTTGTGTGAGTTTTTCTGTAATGAAATTACTCAGCCCGGAGTTAGGAAGTTGGCGGTTGAACGCCCGTGCCTCGGAAAGCACGGTAAGCCGGTGGTCCTGCGCCCGATCTCTCATCGGTCATGTTGGATTGCCGTCTTACCGAATTATGAGAGTAAGGGAATAGAGAGTGCAGATGTGTTTGCGTGCACACTTGTGCACTATAATATGTCCTGCGCACTAGGCTAATCTCAATTGAGATCGCCCGCCATGACTGAAATCAGTCGGACGCCTTAATAATGTTTTTTTCTAAATTCAAGTTTTCAAAACTTCTAGCTTACTTGTTCAAACTGTTTACATCAGCGCTGCACCCAAGTATCTCCCCAATGGTACGTGCTTCGTTGGCTACGTTCGTTGTCTTCATTCGGTTCCAGAGGAACTCATAATCATCTGCACTTCCTTGACGAAGGCCAGCGCAGTAAGACACCGGCCGCAGACTTGGTGTGATTCTGTCCAAACAAAGAGTCTCTAATGTATTGATAAATAGTGATTACGAAATAGATATAATCGTTTATCCTAACTAATATTATAATTGCGAAAGTAACTCTGTCTGTTACGCAATCACGGATAGAGTACCGATTCAAATAAAATTTGGTACAGATATTGTCCAGAGCCTCAGAAATTCCATAGGCATAATTTTTAACCGACTACGCTATAAAGAAGTAATGATTTCCTGTTAAACGTTAGTTATAAAAATGAATGAGAGTCAAAATATGTGTACGTATGCGCGTAACACCCGAACTACTGCACCTTTATTAGATGTCTCTTCTAGTGTTTGATATTTATGACCAGGTTTGTGTAAAACAATTTAAACCTGTTAAATAGCAATTAAAACCGATTTTTAATGGGTGGGATGAAGTTGCGGGCAGGTCATACTGGCCGTTGACTGTAGTAAATTGCCGATAGGAAATTGGAGTAGGTATCATTTTGAACTGTTCTAGCTGTACTTGTCGTAATGAAAAATTGGGTAAGCTCTTACAAAGTATCGTAATTTTACGGTCCAACCAAGTAATTAACTCAATTTATAGGAAATATCAAAAGTTTAATTAATATTAACAGCTGTTTCTTGTGGTGTATATTTAAAGCTTTTGTTTCATGTTAAAATGTTTTCGTTAGAGCGGTTGCGAAGAATCATAACAAAGCAAAACGACTGTGGTTTATTATCTTAACACAATTTGTGTAAGATTTAGCTCGTTGCTATCATTTTCGTGTGTGAATTCCTTTGATACAATCAAGCAAGGGTTTGAATAACGGGTAGATAGTGGGGATATTATAATGTAATCTTAGTTACCACATTTTGATAATACCACATGCGTTTTTTTTTAATAGATAGAGGAATTTAGGAGGAAAGTTTTTATGTATAATATACCCGAAGCGAAGCGAGGGCGGATCACTAGTATGTAATATCATCATGTTTGTGTAAATGACATTATATTATGTAGATAGACTAATCTTGGAATGCCTTGTGGCAGGATAAACACAAAATTCATAAGTTGTTAGTGGGAACTTATGATTATTTTGTGTTTATCCTTCACAGTAGTTACTGTAATATGTATAAGTGTCCCTCCCAATTAAATCAGAGATATTATAACATCAGAGTCGTGGTTCCGTAGGGCCACGGCAAATTGCTGATTGAAAACCTTTTTGGCAAATTCTACTCTAGTTTTAAGTTGCTTTGTAATTCTATTTTTGGGGCTGTGTGAGAATGTGTCAAATAAAAATTTTGCTTTCTTTCCTTATAAATTAGTTCAGTGTACTCACGGTGTATTACTGTCAACTAGGCTCTTGAAGTTTGCAGCAGCATTCTCAAGACACCCGGAGTGGCCCAACTTGCAAGCGAACTCCAAGATCTGCATGCGATTGCGGAGCGTCTCGAAGGAATCTCCCTCTCGTACGTCGTAGCCCAAACTACTAATGATGTTTTGCATCAATCGAAGAGCGTATGCCTAAGAAAAAACGTCAATCTTTCATGAGTCAGAATATTAAGAGTAGATAAGTACTGTATATTTTATACTTTTTGTTTTGCTATATCTGCGTAGGTAAGTACTCCATCATATTACCTCCTACCCTTCTACTAAAAGTAATTAGTAAATCAGACCAATACCAAATTAAAGACACTCATTAAATCAAAATATTTAGCATTAGTCTCTTATTCAGCAGTAGACTATGAAGAATATTGTTTCTATTTTATTTAATAATTCTATCAAATTAATGAAAACATAAATTAAATTTCAACCTTTTTTATTGGTTTTGACCTTAAGTCGACATAACAAGTTTCAAATTATGGTGACAATTTAATCGCCAGAGCCTTGTAAATGGTTAAACAATAACAATGTCTCACCTCAACATGTGCCACAACTTCAGTCCCCAAATACAAACTTCTCAATTTGTTCAATCCGCGAATAGCCGCATACCACACGTTGTAATCATCTTCATTGGTCAAAAACTCCAAAGTATCATACAAAACATTGAAGGACACTTCATCGGCAAAGAAGAAAGCGAATAAGTCATTGACAATCTGAAAAATGAGATTCACTGAATTGGCAACGTTCGTTTGTTATTCTTCATTTGTTTTTATTAAATTGTATTTTAAAAACTTATAACACCCCGTCGTTTTACCATCCGAAATAAACATAGGCTCGCCGTTTCAAGACTCAGGCTTCAAAAGACTGGAAAATCGTTCTTAGGTTAAAGCACAAAATTGTTTAATAAGATCCCGCAGAATGTTATTAAACTGCCTTTTTATAATTTCAAACTTTTTATTAAGTGGTGTCTTGTGAAAAAAGCATATTATAAAGTAGAAGACTACTTAAATGATAAAAATCCATGGACATGATGAGCTGCTCGCTTCGACATTAATTAATTATGTAACTTGTTGAATTTTTATGTAATTTGTGATTAATTTATTTACAACTTGACGTGCAAAAGTATTTCATGAAAATTTATTTGAGTGAACTTATAAAACACCTCGTAGTTTTTGCGTCGGGTGGGTTAAAAATAACAGACAAGAAGTCATAATAAAAAAAAGTACCTTAGCCCTGTTCAAGTAATGTATCTTTCCGTGGTCAGCAGTTGTCAAGGCTTGCGAAATAATCTTCAGTGCATTCGTGTCGTATTTAACTCTATAGAAACCTGTGTGGTTGTAAAAATAGACAGGTTAGTATTCGGCATAAACACTGCAAAACCTATTAGATATGCTAGGCCAGAGTAAACATTTTTTGGGTGATGTATAAAATTAGTTTTTCTTACCAGTCTCTTGAACATTAAAGATGACCCAACTAAGGTTCTGGCCGATATCTTCGGACACATTTAGTGTATGGGTCTTGCCCTCCAGAATAAATAGAGGTTTGGTGTTTTCGAAGTTAGGGAACACTGCAGTGGTGTACGTAATGGGTAGCTTGTACAGCTCATCGGATGAATGCGAACCATTTTTGTAGAAACGCCTCTGAAAAATATTAATGATTGACCATTTAAATTAGCGCTCTTTATTTACATAAATATCCATGGCTTCGTCATGAGTTACCATCATAATCTTTCGAGCCGAACTATAAAAAGCAAAATAGCACCTAATTTGTCTCAAAACTTACTTAAGAGCTTTGCTCTTTATATAATTTTAACTATCATGGTTACGGTTATTTCGGCATTGTTGCAAGCGCCATTATCACGGATGAACTGAAATGCATGCAAAAGTGCTGAAATATGGTAAATATCCCGAAATGTTCAGCTTTGCTCTTGTCGCTAGAGAAATTTCCATTTTCATCAAAATTGGAATTATATGTAAGATAGGTAGGTATCCCATTTGCCTTCCACAATTTGTTTAAACATTCATTAAAACCAATCTTAAAGTAAAAAAAAGCGAAAATGTCCGAGATATTTGCCTTATTTGGAGGTCCAACGAACTAGGTAGTTCGTCCATGTTTTCTTATTTCGAAGAGTTCCGCATATTTCCGCATTGTTGCAAGAAACGCCCATTAATTATCAACGGGTCGGATCATTTTCAGTTTTCTAGATGGTGCAACTGTGGCAGTTTAAAGTTATATACTAAACAGTTAACTTTATTACTCACGTGCAAAGAGTTTACGAATATTCTGAAAGATCTTATTTACCTGGCTCAGTGATACGGAGTTGGTTTCATAGTTGACCTCGACTTCCAAAACTGGATGACCTGGCTGCGAGATCCAGGATCCCATGATATCGGCCACCTTGGCACCATCATAAGCGACTAAGGCATTTGTAGCGTTTGCTCCTTTCTCCAAAGCAGAGTACATTAGATCAGGATATCCAGATTGGAATTTGCTGAAATTTATTTTAGGCAAACAAATTTTAAAGAAAATATTTTTTTATATCATAAAACTCTGAAAACAAGCATGAAACTTAAAAGATATTATGTAAAATTACTTTCATCCAACAGTTACAAAAATAAAAATTATGGAATGAATGCGACTCCACATGTGGTGCAGATAAATCCTAATATAATTAACTATATAATTTTCAGTCACCTTTTAGTTGAATATCAATTATTCAGGTGGGAGACATTTTGTCGACCGGTTGCTGTTACCACCATACAGTTGTGTAAAACCCGCCAAGTGACTCTGACCTCTCTCGGTCAGGTCGCGTTCCGGGATCAGCACTGTACGAACCGGAGCCAGGGGGGACCATTGCTGCGGCAAGCGCCGGACCAGTGGAGTCTTAGCGGCGGTATTGTGCGGGCGGAGCGGGTCAGCCCGGCGGCCAGACTCCACGCCTTGTCTCGTTGTTGCCGCAGCAGTGGTGTCCTTTTTCACGGCTTTCAGGGTGAGTGCGACAGGCTCAATATGGTCTATTGTGCCTGTCGACCTCATATTTGGATCTCACTACCGCTTACCATCAGGTGGAGTGAGGTCATCTTGTTAGCCTCTTTATAAAAAAAAAAAAATGAAGCATTACTTTTTTACCCGACTGCCAAAGAAGGAGGGTAATGTTTTTCGAGTGTATGTAAGTATGTATGTATGTCTTTTCCTTTGTGACCTCCTGTAGCCTAAACGGCTTGATGGATTTTGATGTATGAGGTATCGTTAGATTTGTCTTGATTACGGGAGTGTCATAGGATACATTTTAACCTAAAAGTCCCACGGGATAAAGACATAAATAAAATAAATAAATAAATAAATATCACACAACATCACATACATCGATCTGATCCCGTGGTAAGTAGCTTAAGCACTAATAATATTTTTCTAAACCCTTTAAAAAATATGTATGCGGTATCATTAGATTCATTTCAATCACGGGAGTAATCTAGTTTACATTTACATTAGAGCTCTAGTGGCTCTAATGTAAATTTGCAACTGGTCTCAAAAGGTATTCCGTATTATGGACAGGAGTATTATGTAGGTACTTACTTAGCAGTCAAATAAGCATTCAGCCCAAATTTAAAAGCAGCGTCTCCCAAAAGGTGGTGCATCATACGAATCACGGAACCTCCTTTCTGATACGTGATGAGTCCAAAGTGGTTGCTGATCTCCTCAGGAGAGAACACCTGGTCGTTGCTGATGGGCGGTGAAGAAGGCGACTCGTCAGCATCGTACGCAGTGTACACGGATCCAATGACTAGCTGGTTCGCGGAATACACGTCTGGTTCAATCTGAAATAATATTATTATTATAGATCTATTCAATACTTAGGTTGGTAAGTATGTAAATAGAATTGAGAAAGTATAACCTTTAAAAATAATTTTATTTTAGTTTTTTTTAGAAACATGATATTTAGATATGCTGATAGTAGTTCAACATACTTACCTAAATATTTATTTATTTAATAGAGTACATTCAATTAACAAAAACCAAATTAATTAACCAGTTAAAGGTTTTTCATACAATAATGTCTATGAAGTGACATTTGACATTATATTGAGCCAGTATTATACACCTGCTGGCCAAAGGCAAATAAAATATAGTGAAAAGAAAACTTTAGTAAACGCTTACTGTTGTTAAATATTTTGCCACCAACAAAAGAGATAAAGACATAAACACAACTCACCAGAGAGGTGATGTAGTCTTGGAAGTAGTTAGCGAACCCTTCGTTGAGCCAGGTGTTGCTCCACCAATGGCAGGTGACAAGGTTCCCAAACCACATGTGGGTAGTCTCGTGGGCAACGATCTGAGCCACCCTGTACTTGTAGTACGGAGTGGACTCTTCGGGAATGTAGAGCATGAGAGCTTCTCTGTCAGCAAAAAAAGTACTATTATATTAAGTATTATTATATATTATATTTATTCAATGTATTTTGCAGTAACGTTTTGCCTGTCGAATCGCTAAAACATCATTATCGCGTGACCCAAGTGCTACAACTACTTATCTCGGAATGAGATCAATGTATTTGATGCTGTCTGGTAACATTATTAAACTCTATCTGATATTTTATCTTTTGATATCAAAATTTCATTTCAGAGAAAAAACGAAAAAAATTATTGTTATTGAAACTTCAAAATGAAATGTTACCAAGAAAAAGTTTTGGGATAAATGTATAATGATAAGAAAAATATAAAGTTTGATTGCTATTTCGGAATTACCTGTACTTAACAAGACCCCAATTCTCCATAGCACCAGCTTTGAAGTTGGGTAGCGCGACGTGGTCCAACTTAAGGTTGCTGCTGGTGGTATAGTAATCGATGCCGAAGTATTCGCTCAAAGCATTGACGACTCGAATGCCGAAATCGAACACATAATCGCTCTGGTTCGCAGCCTCGGGTCTGGTGAAGATGCCGAACTCGTTGCCATCGGCGTCCGTATTGTATCGAGCTGCTTCGAACTCGGATACGAGGAATGCCACCAGGTACGTAGACATTCTTGGCGTGTCAAAAAAGGTTTCACTCACCAGACCGTTTGTTCTGTAAAGTAAATGATCAATCAACTTTTCGCCTTCCCACTTGCAGTATTTTATATTTATTCAGTTCAAAATAGTTAAAAAAGTCCATGGACTCTTAACAGCTTGTGCAGAAATTTAGGTTAAACATTTGTGATGTTATGGTTATTTTAATCACAATGTTGCATCATTTCCTAAAAAATTCATCTCCTGAATGTTCTTCCGCACAAAATCCAGCATGGCAGGAGACATTATATTTCTATCCTCTAATATATTGAGGATTTAATTTATTAGGGTTAATTAATATTCTTAACAAGACGTACAAATTCTGAGTGTCCGAGATCTTGGTGTTAGACAATGAAGGTTTGTAATGTGAAGGCCTCTGGACGGTGATACTAAATACGGCCTTCAACTCAGGTTCGTCGAAGCTGGGAAACACCTTCCTTGCATGTGTGGGCTCCATTTGAGTTGCCCCGAGCCATCTGGAAATTAACAGATCGCGTTAAAGGGGCAAATAAAACATCATCATCACTCTGAAATTGTTCATCACCACTGCTGGACATAGCTCTCCCTAAACGTTCGCCACTCCCGTTTATACTTTTGAAACTTATGCTACCCGCATTCAATTTCCACCAGCCGTTCTGTAGACAGAACATACCATCAGTTTTACTGTAAAAGTGTGTTTATTGATGGATTAATTATAATAGAAAAAATATGCTTGAAAACTGCAATAACCCATAATATTAAAAACTGATACAGTTACTTACTTGAGTTGATATATATAACTCGAATAATAGCAACTGATAAAAAAAGATCTAATAACATGAACAAACTCACACCACATACAAAGAAAAGGAATACAAATTATGTTTTTGCTACCATAAACCTACAAACCGAATGTACTCGTATCACTTAGTCAAACAAAGTTGTTATGTTGAAGAGTACTGGAGCAATAAAGATTGACTGCACAGTTAATACTGCACTGTTATTCTAATTAACAAGCTGAAATATTTTCAGAAAACTATTTTATTTGGTATCATTTACAACTTAGACTTCATTATGATCTTATCTTTATCAGGTGCAAATGTTGAAGAATAAATAGAAACATGAAAAAATTTACCACTTTTCGCAACATTTATCATGTTGCCTACAATATCTTACTTTCAAGCACTTAAGACCACGATATCCAGTACTGTTTTGTCTTTCTCTGATAAATCTTTTTTGATACAGACACTCAAATAGATTTACTGGTAAGCGTTTCAGTTACTCACATCTGCTAGTTATCTCAATATTTTTTATTTATGAAAAAATCCACCATCATTTAAAATGACTACTTAATGTCAAAGATAATCGTGTTATAGGAACCCTGTATTTCGTTGAAACTAAAAGTATCAAATTCAAGAGATAATCGTCCGAGCCATGATAAATTTTACTTACTTTTTGACACCTTTTTCGACATAATAATTCCTGTAGAATCCATTGAGATCTTCTCTTATTGGTCCTTCATATACGATGCTCAAAATATACGCTTGCCCAACTTGCAGACTACTTTCAAGATTCACATAAGCAAAAGAGTAGTTTTTGTTGAACTCTAAAGGATTGGTAGCACTTAGTGCTATTATTGTCCCACTGTCGTCAGTCACAGTAATATTATCGGCTGAATAAGTTAAGTCCTGCGAATGGAACTTTATTTGATTTGTGGCTTCAGTGGTAGTGAATGTAATTTGTACTTGGCCGTCGAAAGTGAATGCTCTATCATCGTCGGTGTCGAAAAAAGGTCGTATGTTGAGTTTGTAGGCACTCGGAACAATGCTTGTGTTCAGTCTGTAGTTTGCATCGCAACTAACGTAACCCATTAGGATACAAACCACCAATATTCCCGACCGAAACATGACTGGAAAGAAAATATTTTTTTAATAAAATTTGGAAAGCTGATGATACCCGTAGTTTTAGTTGTATAAGAAGAAAAGTCAAATTTTAATATGATGGTATAATAGCCATTGAATTGTCTGTTTTATAATGTACGGTTTCAATCTACATTTTCTTTGTATAACTACTTACTCCCGTAATACCTTTCGTTAATAACCCAATAGTCGAGTTACTTATTTTTTTATTAAAATATAGTTTTTATTATTATTATTTTTGATCTCATATTTTGTAATGTTTTGTTTTCATTTTAAATGTAAATTTTAATTGATTTTGTTATGTAATACGTTATAAAATTTATTAATTGGTTTAATCTACTACAGCACATATTTTTTTCTATTGTGTTGACGACAAAAACATACATAATTCGTGATGAAAACAATTTTAAGTACCCTTGTTGAAAAGAATGGTCTTGTAAAATAATTATTCAGACATGTTTACTTGTAAGGACAATACATCAAGATATGAAACCCATTTAAATCTAGTTGTGGATGTTAAATCTTAAATTGTATATAGATATGTACGTATACATAAGGGTGATTATCAGAAAAAGCACATATTTATTAATACGTTTTGGTAGCGTTTATAATTTACTAGCTTTCCGCCCGTGACTTCGTCTGCGTAGAGACTCTTTATAGCGCAGTCGGTTAAAAAGTAGCCTATGTCTTTTCTCAGGCTCTGGACTATATCTGTACCAAATTTCATTTAAATCGGTTCAGTACTCTATGCGTGAAAGCGTAACTGACAGACAGACAGACAAAGTTACTTTCGGATTTATAATATTAGTAAGGATGTTATTTTTTATGGAGTAATAATTGAAAATAATATACACCAAAGAAATTATGCTTGTTCTGATAATCACCCATAAAAAGTAGCATGTAATTTTTTTGTCCAAAGAATTGAGACTTTTATATCCTTACAAAAGACGAAGGGACAAAATCAAGATAAATTCTTAGATATCAGAGAGATACATCTCAAAACAAAGATCACCATTGTCTTATCCGTTTTGTGTTAAATCAGAGTATCAGTAATAAAGAGCTCAAAATAAACCGTTTTCTTGTGTAAAACTAAGTTAGTATATAAGTTTTCCTGAGACCACGAGCCTTGTAACGAGCTTGAAACGTCGGATCTCTGTATTTTTAACTATGCTTAGATCCATATAATAGAGGCCTGGTGCTCTGAGATACAGGCAGACTTGTTGCCTAATTCAGACTCCAGTCTCCCACAATATAATTATGTCTGTGTTTAAATATCATAGACTATATTTTTAGTAATGTATTGTGGAGAGAAAATAAACTAAATTTATTATTATATGACACGAGTTTAATCCGTAAAATTATTTTTATTATTATTATTAATTCAAACACTAGTTTATACATGGTTACTTTTAGAAATATAAAAAGTACTAACCTGATGTGTTGTCTAACTAAGCCGGTATTAAACACTGAAGCAAACGGTCTGCTTTAGGGATCAGTCGAACAATACAACTGATAAGAATCATCTCAAGTATCGTCTTATCATCGTCACGATTGTTCGTAGATAAACTACTAGTCTTCAAACTGAGTGCATGAAATTCACGGCATTTCGTAATCTTTAAAATAAACCTACTAGAAACGCTAGGTATAGAGTAGTCAGAATCAGAATTCGCACCTTTCGTACATACAATATTATTATTATGTGATGTTTGGTAGACAAACGAACTGCCAGTTCTACCAGGTTATTTTTTATCCAAGTTAGAAAATTGTATATTAAAACAATGATTATTATTTAACACAATGGAATGATAAAATAAAACAATTGTATGAAGTTGAAATTCGAAAAGTTGTCTGGCGAGGTCACTATAATATCAGCAACCTACTCTTTCAAAAACTCCGCGAACAATAAATAAATTCTAAATAAATTCTTCATTAAAAATCAAGCAAACTCCTCATTAAATTTATTGCCAAAATCCAGATAAATTCGTCTCGCTGCAACAAAAAACTGCTACTTTGTATCACCAGATAGAGCACATAGCAAGTCTAGCACTAAGTAGTGCTGGAAATAATATGTACGTGTTTACTAATTAGTTAAAAACTCAAACAAAAGTTAAAAAATAAATACAATGTATTATCAAATAAGCGTTTATTCTTATCATTAAATTAATTAGGCACATCCTTATCACATTTGTTACAATTATTTCGTTAAAATGTCTTTAATATTTTTTCGTATTGGAGTAACTACTCGTACAATATACATGATTCGCTTATACCTACTAAATGTTAATATTTATATATTTTAAAGGCACAAAAAATACATTGTAACAATGGTAACCAGTACACCGACAAATTCCATAGCTGTATCTATGAATCTGTAATGCTGGACTGTCATCGACGTGACAGCTCTATTTCAAGATGGCGGCGATGGCTGCGATGAGCAGAAGGGTGAAGGTGGGAGCCATGATGGCGGCAGACCCTCGCACGGCACTCAGGATCTCATCGGCTTTGGTGGTGCCCCATTGCTGGCTAGCACGAGCGGATGCGATCGCACTCAGACCAACGGCTGCTTCTGGTATCGTGGCTTCGTTGCTTTGGAGCCATTCCTCCATCTGTTTAAAAAAAAATGTGTAAGAGTTCTAATATCTTTACCTGATAAGAGTTCTCATTTTATTCGCAGTCACTTTAAGATGACGAGGAAACAGAAAATTTGGTCACACAATTTTGTAGTGCATCATTGGGTATTATATATCCTGCGCTGTTTGTTGAAATTCATTGATATAACCTGATCCAAATTAAATCTAAAACTTCTAAGTTGAAAATTAGGTAGAATCTGTCATTGAGTACTTTAATACCATCAAATGAATGTGCCTAATCATTGCTACTGAATTTGAGAATGCCAAAGTAACACTTACATCATCCAAGCCTTCTTCATCCAAGTAAGCGGCAGTGTTGCTCAGAATAGAATTGAAGTTCGCAGGCAGTACGACACTGGAACAAAAAATATTTTAAGCATAGACGAAGGGACTGTTTTTGGAGGGAGGGAATGTTTTTATATGTGTCACTATTGTATGTTAATTTTATATTTTCTCTAATGTAAATCTCTCTGGCTCTCCAATTAAATAAATAAATAAAGGGACTTTGATATTTGGGCTTAAAAAATACCTGAATAGACAACATACGGTTTAGAAAGTATGGCTATAGTTAGCTGTACACTCTGTTCTCAAGTAAGCGACAACTATGTTTTTATTGAGAAATAAAGAATCTTTAAACCTTAGCTGATTCTGATAGGGCTGATGATAATGATGAAGAGAGTCGGGTCACAAGTTTGAAATAAAATGCAGTAATAGAGTAAAATAGTCTTTAAACTCACGCAGTCCTGATCTCGTTGAGCCGTGCCTTCAGGAAAGGCAGCGCCGCCTTAGCGTTGTTCCTGTTGCCCATGTACAGGAAAGTGAACCCGTTCACACGGTCTTGAGCCTTGATTTCGTCGCTCAGCAATATGTTCAAATACCTGAATTTAAAAAAATGGTGAGGACATCTTCAAGAGCCAGTACCTGTCCGATTCTGAACTTTACAACTAAAGCAGCTGTGTGCATTTAAAATAGAATATGACATAGAGCATTCATAGATAGATAAATTTGTCGTGTACAATAACTTGCAAAATATCGACCCGGGTTTAAGCAAAAGATCATATTAGTTTGTGGTGTTTTCTTCCCTAGGAGGAGATCGGAAATAAATTATAAGAATCGGCAGATACTACAAGACAGGCAAAACATAGTTACATTAATGCATTACTACAAAAATTAAATCTATCATATTCAAACAAAATAAAGTAAATAATAAATCGCAAATAAATACAAAATTATCGGCTTCTGATAAAATGTATATTCATAAAATCCGTTAAGTCAATTAAATCCATTTGCATTGATTACAATAATCGTTTGCATTTTCAATGTAACATCAATTGAGAATTCAAGTGGCCAAGTAGCTACTTGAACTCATTCCATATTTCATAAACGATACCTACACATATGTGTGTCATTAATCACACTTGTTATCTTATTACAACGTATTTTAAAGTGAAACCCGGGTATATACATGATTGATATCATCATTTTGAATACACAATATTTATCGCTATACTACGTATTTATTTATATGATTTAGAATCCCCATTCTTAATCATAGGGTGTAATGACAAAATTCCATAGAGGCAGAGAAAACGTTTCGAATGTCCAAAAATATTTCTCGTCAGCTTTGCATAAAAATAACTTACTCTTGATTCTCCCGAGATGATTCAGCATTTTAAAAAAAACCAATTGACTGCAATGATGGCTGGCTAAAGTAGCCTTATCGTCATCACCGGACTTGCGGGGTGCGGATACATCTAACCCCAAAATTAAAAAAAATACAGTTTGATATGTATTTTACTTCTCCTATGCCTACTAATACTTACTCTTGAATAGCCTGCGCATTGCTTGTGCATCCTGAGGCTCTTAGCCAGGCGATCTCACTGGCCTGGTTGTTGGAAACGGATCGGCGCGTGTTCGCCAACTGCCAGTCAGCGTAGCCACCAGCGCGTAGACCTTCACACAGCACATGCCTTCTAATGTTGGGGTTCAGGCTGAAAAAAAACATGGCGGGTAAGACCGATTTGAACCCTGAGGATATCAGACGAACATGTATGTAGTGAACCCCGCCACGTTCCATTGTGTTTTTCTAATTTAAAATTCATGTACCTACGATTATTCGACGCTTTAACGATGAAGGAAAACATCGGTATAGGATGTGTAGTCAACCAAACCGCAGTCGACCAGCGTGGTTGACTAAGGCCTTATCGCCCTTATTGAGGGTAGGCCCGTGCCCCAGCAGTGGGTACGTATCTGGGCTGTTGATGATGTATGTAGTAAGTGTAATGGTGTTTATCCATCACGAAACATGATGGATGAACTACACTTAACTAGCTCGATGGCGCATTTATTTTTAACCCTGTTTCTTGGGCCAATAAATGTGTGTTCGATCCCCATCCGGGACAAACATTTTGTATGATGATTCAATGTTTATCCCGTATCTGAGCGTGCTTTTTATTATTGAAAATAATTTCTTTAGGCTACTGATATTATTATTTATTTGTATGAAGTTAAGCCACTATACCTTAGTTTTATTTAAGGTAAAATATCAATAGGTAATGTAGAGAAGCGAAAGCCTAGCACATTATCGGGTGCGTGACCAAAGATCATTAAACTGTAAAACCAAAGCCCAATACAATATCATCCTTTTACAGGGAATACCGGAAATTGACCACATAACACGCTGATCAAAATTAATCATGTGTGAGCCATAGACATTTCGTTGCTTATGCAACCGCCCTGATTTGTCTAAAACTTTTTTTTCTAGTAAGTTAAATTAATCATATCTTACTGCCAGTCTTTTCTTTAAGGTTAATCATGACTTATGCAAAGACAAATAATACGGCTCCAAAAAGCCCTATTAGTAATCGTTGGCTTATGTGGGCATATCTTATTTATTTGTTGTTTTTAGATCGACCTAGAGGTAGCAATAGCCAAGAGACTTTATTTAACTCACAGTGTTAGAGTTTCCAATCACACTCATCAACATTGGTGCTTTTTACCCAACTGCGCGACGCAAAGGAGTGGTAATGTAGTATTGTCTATTATTTGCGCGAACTCTACACATTTGAAATATTGCTATTCTAAATATATGTAGTAGTATGTAGAGACCCGTTTCGAGCTCTTTACGGCGCTCGTGGCCACGGGCAAGTCTGAAGACGACATTTGTCTTTATAAGAAAAGACAAAAACAAACATGCAAGTTTAATCAGTAGTTTGATTCAAATAAGTGGTCATATAAAATATTAGTGGGTCTACACGCGATATTAGGAGTAGCAAATACATAGCTACTTACTGCCAGACGTTTCAGTTGGGTTACACCAAACAAGATCGCGGGCGAACTGGCGCCGCCTATCTTCGTCATTGCGTGTAGACCCTCAAAGATTAATATTTAGTGTAATGGAACGCGGAAGTCTAAATTCTTACGTGAGTAAAATATTCTTATTGAGCTCTTAGGCATGTTAGAATGAACATTAAAACTTACGTAGCGCCGGTCTTGAAAGCCTCAAATTTCGCTATGGCGTTATCGATGCAGCCTTTGTGGCCGACATTGCAGGCGAACGTCAGAGTGTAGAACCGGTTCAGGGTCCTAGTCAGTGGTTCTCCAGGAGTGACATCATAGGTCAGGTCGGTGATCACCGCGTCTAGGTACACGTGGAGGTGTTCCTGGAATGATTGGTTTTTGATTATTATTTTTCGTGAAAGAATGGATGAGGGTGAGATCTGCAGAAAAATCAAAGTCCAAAGTCCAGCTTGGCGTGACAAAATGAAATCACATTAAAAAATGAAGAAGTGTTAAATGTATGCACTTTTCATCATCATCATCAGCACATATTCGTCCCCACTGCTGAGGCCTACCCTAAACTAGGGCGATAAGCCCTAAGTCAACCACGCTGGCCAAGTACGGTTTGGTGTGTAGTAAACGCAATCTAAGAATTTGTTCATGGTGCAGATGTGCAGGTTTCCTCACGATGTTTACCTTCACCGTTAAAGCGTCGAATAATCGTACATATGAATTTCCACACACATATGATATGCACAGTGGTACGTGGCCGGGATTGAACAGGCGACCTCTCACATGGCAAGCAACGACCTTAGACATTCGGCCATTGACGCTTTTTTATAATTAGAAGTATTTAATGTGACAGTATTTATTTTTAACTGCCTTATTGGTATATTGGTAGCAAGCGCTGCGTAAGGACCGAGAGGTCCCCGGTTCGAGTCCGGGGTCGGGCAATATTTGTGTGAGTTTTTCTGTGATGAAATCACTCAGCCCGTATCTCGGAAAGCACGTTAAGCCGGTAGTCCTGCGCCCGATCTCTCATAGATCATGTCGGATTGCCGTCTCACCGAGTTATAGTAAGGTAACTTGTGTTTGCGCGCACACTTGTACACTATAAATGTCCTGCGCACTTGGCTGATCTCAATTGAGGTCGGCCGCCATGGCTGAAATGAGCCGGACGCCTTATTATTTATTTTTAAACTACATACCTCAAATTCAGCCAAAGCTTCAGGCAGATGCAGCAGCCTATTCCTGAGCCAGTTGAATCCGGTCACGGCAGGGTACCATGAGTAGTAGCTGGTGTCTTGCTTCAGGAACTCCAGGATTTGGAAGCCAAGAGCGTAGGTTATCTTCTCGGAACGCATTAGAGCGAAAACGTCATCTACTATCTGTAAATTGTAATAACGTCATTATTTTGTGGGAAGTATTGTACTCCTATTTCAAAGTAGCTGTAAACAATGTTTAATCGACATCAACTTAGTTAATAACTTAATTTAATTTTTTTATTTATTTTTGGGAAAAATACAATTACACTAAGCACATAAAGATAGAAAATACATAAATTGCACATAAATCAGTGAAGTTTCCACCGTTAATTAGTACCTAACCTGAGCACACTAAATCGGCAAATAATTATGATCTAGATAATTTTAACACCAATAACAACATTAATATTAATTTGGTTATTATTTTCGATTGTACGTACTAGAATATTTTCCAAAATTGTATAATTTTTTAAAGTGTATTATGTACTTTTTTAGTACAATCTGCCAAGCAGATTTGTCTGAAATAACTTATCTAATTATTTACTATTTACATACCTGGGCTCTATTCAAGTGATGAATGCTAGTGTGGTTATTCTTGAGAGCGCTTGCAATCATTTCCCAGTTGTGAGTATCGTAGTTAACTCGGTAGATACCTAAATAAAATAAAACATTCTTAAATATGGGAAACAATATATTTTCAGTTTTTTCACCATAAGATGGATATTATTATTATGACGAAAACCAATGTAATATTTATATTTTCATAATAATTGGGTAAAATATTCCTTACCACACCTTTACTTCCATGTAAGGAATTGAGTTTCTTTCAGGAGTACTTTTAGTAGAACCGGCTTTTCGAACCGGTAGAACTAATAGAATAGATTGAAAAGTGGAACTAATATATATGATTAAATAAATAATTACGTCTAAAATGCCTAACTTAAAGGAGCATTTTTGGTATAACTGTAAGCGTTATGAAGTATGCGATCGTGCGATCTCACTTGTCTTAAGATAAAAAGCATTTCATTATACCTTTCTGTTGAACGTTAAAGATCACCCAATGATGGCCAGCCTGCTCCGAAATCTGTTCTGTTCTGCCGAGCATGACTCGTGCCGGGGTCAGGTTATCCCAGTTAGGGTTACGGCCAGTAGTGTATGTAAGAGGAATTGGCCACACTTGTATAGTTTCGGTGGCTGATGGACTGATAAAGAATCGTTCCTGAAAAACGAATAAACTCTCGACAATATTGCATAAAAGCAGACTTGGTAAGCGAATCCTGGCTAAAAAAGTGGTAATAAATCGCAACTTTGATTTATTTTCTCTTGAATGGTAATGAAACGGAAAAGATTCAATTATCACATCACATAATTAGTGACCATGAATATCAATCTACTTATCATGTGCTATTTCTATAAAGGTTTTTCGTGTAATACTTAGCGAACTTTTAAGAAAAACTGAAACTGTCCGGGATATTTACCATGTTGTTTTGTTTTAATGAGCTCCCGATATTTCGGCACTGTTGCAAGCGCCATGCTCACGGGTGAATTGTAGGACTGCGAGAATAACGGTAGATTTAAGAGCAAACATATCGGTCTACCCTCTTTTAAGAAACTAATGTGTGTAATACAGTCTAAAATTATATATTGAACTTTTAAAGGCCTAACCTGTCTCAGTGAAATGAGTCCAGTGGACATGTCCACGGAGACCTGTAGCAGGGGTGATCCAGGCTCATTCACCCAGTAGTTGAGGAACGCTGTGATGTCCACGTTATTCACAAGTGGACCGTCTTCAGCAACGGCATTGGCAAAACCACGGTACACATCTTCAGGATGAGCGTGCTGGTATGCCCTGTAAATATTATCAGCTGTTAGTGTAGCTGGTAGATCTACCAACATAGCACCTACAAGTACCGGAACTGACACGTACGTCAACTTTACCGTTACCAATCAAATCAAGCATTAACTAGATGCATTTGCAAAGAAAGGTTTCATGTGTAACACTATTTCATATCAATTTCTTTCCAACTTACTATTTAATATAGAGCAAACTTACAAGTCTGACGTAAGCCAAAGTTAGTGGTATGCCAACTGAAACCGAGTCGAATCCAAAATCTTACTTATGCGATTCGCTTTTGTCGTTGAATTTCCACTCTTTTCCGAACCCTTCCAGCACCTTCAAGTTCTTATAAGTAGAAAGCGGCGATCCGACCCAATGACACAATGAGGCACAGTAAGGAACCAATTACCTGTCTACCAAAAATAGGTTCAACCCTTTCTTGAACGTATCTTCAGTTAAGAAATGCTTGATCATGTTCAGCAGCGAAGCTCCCTTGGAGTAGCTGATGCCCGAGAAGTGTCCAGTCACCTCTGTGGGGCTGTTTACGGTGTGTCGCAATGCTCTAGTAGAGGCTGAGGAGTCGGCAGACAGAGAACTGTGAAGGTACATGATGATGAACTGGTCTTCGAGTTCCATCTCGGGGTAAACCTGTAAAATGAATTGGAATCGATTTATCACTTGCTCTTAGTAGTTTCAAATATTATTTCCTGCTTAGCTACTAAGTTTCACCTAAGTAAGTTTGAATAACACAAGGCAAAAATAAAAAGAAAGTAAGTAAGAGTCAAAAGAAACAAAAACAACAACAACAAAAACAACAATGATTCAGTTTCAAGGCAGGTAATACTCGTAAAACCATAAAACGAAGGATGACAATCATCAAGATAAACTATAAAAATGGGACGCCAACATACCCCCTGAACGGCGAAGTACTCAAAGTAACTCGCGAAACCTTCATTGACCCAGACGTTGTCCCACCAACGGGCCGTGATGTAGTTTCCGAACCACTTGTGTGCCAACTCGTGAGCAGTGATCGTGGCAATGTTCATTTTGTCTGCGGCATTCGTCTCACCCTCCTCGTAAAGTAGACGCAGCTCCCTGAAATTTTCATCATCATCATCACCCCATAATACGTCCCCACTGAACGGGCACGAGCCTAACCTAAACTAGGCCGATAAGGCCTTAGTCGACCACGCTGGCCATTGATGGTTCTTGGCCAAATTAGACGTTAAAAACTGCTAAAAGCTTGAAAATACATGACGCATTTTCAAGCATCATGCAAATCATGACGCATCAAGGCATGACATTGAAAAAGGTGTGATAGGCACACGGGACTCGAATTAGTAACTCAAGTGGCACTTTTATCAAGCATGTACTAGCATCCCTTGAAACATTGTGCAAGAAAACATGATGGCAGCTATGAAACAGTTATCTAGTGTTGGTGTTTTAATTTATATTACAATTACCTGTAAGTCACCAAACCCCAGTTTTCTGTCGCACCAGAAGCCCAATCAGGGGAGGCAAGCTGGTCGTTCTTCATTCCCTCCTCCATTGTATAGTATTCGATACCGAGATATTCCTCAAACCATTTTGTTAGAGGAGGACCAACTTCCAAAGCGTAGTCTCCTTGACCTTGGGCATTTGGTCTACCTAAAATACCAAATAAAATAAATAGTATAAATCATCACATACATTGATCTGATCCCGTGGTAAGTAGCTTGAGCACTTGTATTACAGATATCAGAATCAACAGTGGATACACAAATATACTTAAAGGCCACACCAAATGATAGTCTTCATTTCGTGAAAATATTTTACTTTACATTCACTTCTCCTTCTTCCATTAGTATCGTTTAAGTACTTACTAAAAGAGAGAAAGATACAGAGAGGTTTTGACTAACAATAATTTTGCTCATAATAAAAAAGGAAATATTTAGGATATCTCCACACACGGACATCTATGCAGAGCTTATACTATAGATACTTATGCTTAGATTATAGATACTGATGAACATACATAGGCATTTGTAAATACATACTTAAAAATACATATTCGCAACAAACACAAATGTTCATCAAATGATTGAATTCACTCCTTTTGAAACCGCATCCAAGCCTACTAACCACTATTGCGTTGAGCCAGTCAAAATAATAATAAAAGTAAATGTCCTTTTTTAATTACCTATGATACGGTAGGACCTCTCCGTGTCGTTGTTATCAGCAAGAACGGTGAATTGATCACTGATGTGGACAGTTATTAAATAGGCTGACATTCTGGGTGTCCTATTGAAGATTTCCTTGACACGATCACCTTGGCTGAAAAAAAATATTGGTCAGAATTCATCATCATGAAATACAGGTTTTTATCCGAGTATTGAAATGTTTGAATGAGTCCACGACAATAATCAGTTGTTAATGCGGTGCGAGTAAAGAAAACAAACTAAATACATACGGAATGGTATCCATAATCCTCATGTTGGAGAAGGTCTCGGTGTAGTTAGCTGGTCTGTTGACGGTGATGTTAAAGGTAGATTTAAACCCTGGCTCGTCCAAACACGGCAAGATCTGCCTACCATGAGTAGGTTGTAGGTGAGTCGCAGCGTACCACCTGCAAAATATGTTGAATTTGGTCTATATCCCTGAAATTATCATGTTCTTTTTTCATGGTATGTCAAAAGAAGTCAAAGTAACAAGGGACTATCGCCCGTCGTATACCGTATAATAATTTCAATAATGTGTTGAGTATTATTCCAATCCATTCTATTCTGTCACTACTAGCTGTGCCCGCAACTTCGTCTGCGTGGAATCGTAACTTTCGCCAGCATTTTGATTTTAGGAAGCATTTTTTAAAGTAATTACAGGTGAAATAAATAAAGCCACATAAATTATAAAAACTATTAGAAAATAAAATATAATTAAACTTAGTTATTGATTAGATTAATACCCAGGAAAGAATGTTTTGTCTAAGCAATGCTCTAGCCAAATGAGGAGAGTGGTAGCTAGGACTCACAAAATTATTTTTCACATTTTAGAACTATAAAACCACGTTAAAATGTATTTGATTTGACAGAAACAGGTTTCAATAGTTGCAAACAGCGTACTGTACCTATGTAGATAGTACACAAAACTGATATCAGGATGACTTCAAAAGGTAAAAAATACAAACTACCGATCCACTGCCTTAAGGTATCTATAAAGGACGTGTGTCGCCATGTGACGAATTATATTAGTATTTGCTTTGCTAGTTTGTTATGTGCCACTTTTGTAGATTGTATTGTATTCGTAATGAAACAATGAGATAATAACTTTTATCGTTATTATCTCATTGTTTCATCATTGTAAGTTTAATGAAATGGAAACGTTTAATTACTTTTAGTATTTAAAGCAATATTGCGAAGTAATAGAGCACAGTGACATCTCTTGAACTAACGAAGAACTAAACACTCATATCAAATCTGACAATATTTGACATGACTTGCCAGCTAAAAACGTGATAGTTGGGGAGCCCAACGGGGGTTTTGCAGTCTTGATCAGACACAGACTCTGTCTTGTAAGATTTTTAAATGGAATTTTATAATATCCAACAATTTTACGTGAATGTTTATAAATTCCGCTTTATATGCTTAGAAAAGCGATATCCCTCTATTTGAACATTCAGATAATACCAAACAGCCTACCAATTAAAAAAAAAATCAAACCAACAATGCAAGCCAGTAAGCAAATATTGGACAACTGACCACCTCCATACCGAAAACCAGATAAAAGAGAAATGTAGCGAATTTCATAAACTTTTCTACCTGGTCTCCCACATCAACCCAATTAGCTTTCTCTTCTTCAGCAAACGTCGAACCCACATACAAAACATTAAAATTTCTCCAAATCATTTACAACAAAGCACAGCCGATATCAAACTGCACACTGAACGCCTGACATTCAAAATACAAAAAAAAAATAGTTAAACAGGGTGACTCCCTATCACCAAAGCTTTTCAGTAGCACGCTTCAAGAAGTCTTCAGGTCACTATGATATTATAGGCAACAAAAGAAATTGGTGTATGGGATAGATGACTCACAAACTTTCGCCTAGCAGATGACATTTTCCTCATCGCAAATAAGTATACCTCGACAGAACTTGAGTTGATTCTCGAACAACCAAGCGCAGAAAGCTTTGAGGTTAGACTGACGATGAATAGACCCAAAACCAAGGTCGCGACCAACAGCACCAATGATAGGATAGCAGTCAACAGGCAGGTAAAGCAATATTTAGAGGATTATAAACTTGGGCTAGGCAGTCTCCTTCGAATACAGGCAGGACAAAGAAATACTCCGTAGAGCAGACAACGCCTGGAAAAGCTTCTGGTCTATGAATGGGTATATCAAGGGTGACCTTCTTATATCACTGAACCGCAAACTTATCGACATTTTCATACTGCCTATCCTAACATATGGGGCAGAATCTTGGTCCTTCACCGAAAATCAGAAATCCAAACTCAAGGTTTTTCAAAGCGGAGTATCATAGATATTAGGTAAAAAGATAGAATAAAATATAACACCATCCACTCCCGTACTGCTGTTGTTTTTGGTCAAAATTGATGTGGCAATGGGTGCGGAATGTCTGCAGGATAAAGAACAATAGATGGACCAGAATTCGCGTGCCTGAAGACGATTTTCGCCGAAGAGGAAGACCCAAGAAAAGGTGGTATGGAGATCTGTCTGATCTGTCCATGTATCAAAGAACTGGCAAGTCATAGGCTTGGATGAGAGCAATGGATGGGTTTGAAGGAAACCTTTGCCCAGCAGTGAGATGATACATGTTAAAAAAAAAATTACAGATTATTGTACAGGAGGACTTTGATATCAACTTGAACCTCCTGCATAAAATTGTAACGCGCTAAAGTATCTCATGATTATGATTTTGTGTTTTTCAACAGACACAAACATTAATTATGACTTAATGCCATATCCAAATCGTTACAATTTTTTTAGGGATTATTTAACATGCACTCTGAATGACTGACACGATCAAATAACTTTTTTCTTTCTACCGCTTGTTACCAGGCAGCCCCCTTGTATTAATCGCTGACCCCCCACTTATAAAGAAAGTGTAATAAACTTTTTTCTGATTTAGGGTAATGTTTCGATTCAGATTCCATGTCGTTTAAGTAAGTGCAAATCCAGCTATTTTCCTCCCCTACTATGACGTTTTTCTTAATAAAGTAGTCCGTATAGTCCTGGTCAGAAGGTTGATTTTGGTCGATATACTTTTAGTATTTTTGTACGTGATTTAATAAAGTTTGATTTTTAATGATCCTACAGGAATTTCTGTGACTAAAAGTATTTAAGATCTTGACCGGGGATGTAAGGTACCACCATGCAAAATGTCATTTAAATCGGTGTAACAGTTTCAGAGATCAGTCAAATATTTGGGTTTTTTAATATCCCACGGGAACCAGTTAACTGTCAGTGATTTATTTATTTATTTTATTTATTTATTTATTAGGTATACCAACGATTACAACAATAATGCAAGCAAATAGTACATGACAGGGTGATAGATAATTGCATAATCACTTAAAGGTATACACCACATGCATATTGTAAGTTATGCAACGTTACTTATACAACTACTTATATCTACAATAAAATTTACATTACAATTAAGTTGTTATTAATTACTTGCTAAAATTATATATAGTCTAATTATGTTATGAGTTATTTAAATAACTCATAACATAATCAGAGTTCACAGATAGCTTCAAGAGCTTTGTTGCGAAATGTAGCTAAGGACATAGAGTGAACGTCTAATGATCCACTAAACTTATTATAGAGGTTACTAATCCTGGAGACCGGTGAATTAGTACCTAGTACAGTTTTGCGAGTTGGGCGGGATAGAGGTTCAATTTGTTTGCGTGGAATTCGTGAAGGAACTCTGAACCTGAAACTGCTCAGTAGGGTTGTGCAGCGGAGTTTGTACCTAACAATTTTATAAAAGAAGGAGAGATCCAGTAAATTTCTGCGGTTGTCAAGACTTTGCAATTTGAGGACTGTCAGTAGGTCTTTATATGAGTAGTGTTTTTCATCTCTGAGGTTAGAAAATATTAGGTGTTTTGTCAGTCGTTTTTGTATACGCTCTATCCGGAGGATATGTGAAGCATAATGTGGACGCCAGACCGTACTACCGTATTCAAGGATTGACCGAACAAGGCTATTGTATAGCGCAATTTTGGTGGAAGTTCGCTTGAATACTCTTCCGTTTCTTATTATAAAGCCCAATACTTTTGATGCCTTACCAATTACATTGTCAATGTGCGGAATAAAAGTCATCTTGCTGTCTACTAACACTCCCAAATCTCTGACTACTTTGGTTTCGGTTAATGTGGTTCCTTCTATGGTATACGTTGATGGAATAAATTTATTTTTTCTTGTAAGTTTTATATGTGAACATTTTTTAATATTTAGTTCCATATCATTATTTTGGCACCATACCACCAAGGAGTCGAGATCAGCCTGAAGCAGCGTGACATCTTTCCGTGAGTCGATGACCTTCCATAACTTCAAGTCGTCTGCGAACATTGAGGTGCGCGAGTGTCTAATATTATTGGGGAGGTCATTGATGAAGATATTGAAGAGAATGGGGCCCAAATGGGAACCCTGTGGCACTCCCGCTATTGTTTGGTGAGATGCCGAATTAAATCCGTTCACTACTACATAGAAGGAACGTCCAGTGAGATAACACCTGAGCCAGGTTAGGACTGATCCCCCTACACCATACATGGCCAATTTGTTGAGGAGTAGTTTGTGGTTTACTCTGTCGAATGCTTTGCTAAAATCGGTGTATAGAGCATCGACTTGTTTATTACCGTCAATACTACCGATGACGTCCTCGACATAAGTCACTAGGTTTGTTGTTGTTGACCTACCTCTTGTGAAACCGTGCTGATTGTCACTTAGGTATTTTTCAAAATAGTTTTGGAGAATAGGGCAAACTAGAGACTCAAAGACCTTTGCCATGGTAGAAATAATGGAGATAGGTCTGTAATTGGAGATACATTGAGCATCTCCCGCCTTGTAGATGGGAACAACCTTCGAGACCTTCCAATTTCTAGGAAACGTACCAGATTTGAGTGAGGTGTTGAATATTATGAGAAGCGGTTTAGCCAAAGCGGCTGCGCAGCGGTGTACAAATAAAGGTGGGATTCCGTCATAACCGGCGCCCTTATGTATGTCTATACTGCGCAGTTTGTGGTACACTTGGATCGTAGAAAACTGGAGTGAGGAGAAACAGTCGCTGGCAAATAACTCGGGTGCTCCGTATGCGGTGTCATTTTTGGTAATAGGAGAATTGTTGTTTGTGTGAGATGTTATTGAGGCAAAATGGGATGCGAAGCTGTTGCAGATGTCAATTCCCTCAGTTTTCTGGTTATCTCCAGCGATCATGACAGATGGATATGCGCCAGATCCTCCCTGCTTAGCTTTAAGATAGGACCAGAAGGCTTTTGGATTTTTGGCTATATTATCTTCAACACTACGAATGTATGATCTGTAGCACTCGGCGGCTAGTCGATTGCATCGCTCTGTCAATAGGCGGAACGAGATTTGGTCAAGGGGATTTTTGTATTTTTTATACCTGAGTCTGTATTGATTTTTTTCTTTTAAGCGGTTTATTAGATTTTTACTAAACCAAGGCGGGTGCTTGGTATTTTTTGGTTTACAATTTGGAACAAGAATTTTGAAACAGTGATTTCAAGTATCCTATGTATTTTTCCGGAATTAAAGTTACCTTCGTGCAAACTTTCATTTAAATTGGTTCAGCCGTTTAGGCGGTCAGTCGAAACAAACAAACAAACAGACAGAGAAAAAAAAATTTTTTGAGTATGGGAATGTGTTCTACTACTCTCAAAACATATCCCTGAATCGTTTTTTTTGCGTTTTTCTAAAAAGTACAAGAATTTTTACCTCTACGTTTTTATTATAGTATAGATTAACGATTGCTACTGCATCATTAAGTTACTTACAATTTTAAGCGCTTTTAAAACATACAAGATAAGCAGTTTTTTTTTCCTAACTAACATACGATGATCGCTTGGGGTAGCCTCGTCATCATCACCGGTCTTGCGGAGGAACGGGCTCACCCCTAACATAAGCAGGGCCAGTTCCCACTACTGTGGAAACGGTATCGAATGCTGATATTGCCCTGCATTGAACGGCAAGCACGTCCACGTACAAAAAAAAGTTAAACTTACTGAAGATTTCCTTGGCCGTCTCTGTATCTACCCCTGAACATGCCTCTTGTAAGCGGAGTCTCATTCATATTTCCAATATAAGTCACTGTTAGCAGGTAAACTTCTCCATTGGTCAAAGTCACTCCTTCTCTCAGATTTATTCTTAGGAAGAAGTATTGACGGATCCTATCGAAAGGGTTCGTCACATCGACCGCTACTGGGGTACCATCGATAGTGGTGAGGGTCACAGTCTTTACATCACGAAGGTTGTCTTGGAGAATAAAAGAGGTGAGACCATCTTTCAACACCTAAAATCAAACAGTTTCAAATTCAAATTCAAATCATTTATTGCTTATCATGATGGGTTACAGGTGCATCAACAATGTGTGTCATATCTTATCCCTGTAGTATACTACTTTCTTTCATAGTTGCTATCATGAGAACAACTGTCGGTAATTTACAAATGCAAGCGGATGCATATAAGTACAATGAATTAGCAATCCGGTGATTAATTGTTGCTTATCTTCATAAATCCTTACTTTAAGCATTATAAATTACGAATGAGTCATACAAAATGAAATTGTTTTCTTAAAATGGGCGGATTTTTTTGGTTAAATAGATTATCACACTCCAATCTTCCATGAAGACTTACAGTTGACAAACGACAAAACCAAATCAGCTTTAAATTTGGCTTACATAATATTCAAGAAGAAATAAGAAGAAAAAAAAGAAAAGCCGTAACATAGTCTAGTTCTGTTTCTGTTCTGAAATTTCAGGATTTACTATTCACAATCAGTATAAGTTACAACGATGATAAATAATGCAAAGATGAACTCAAACTAAAAAAAAGCTTTATGGAACCGGGCTGGTCACGAAAATTACTTTACTGCACTCAAACGGAAGTTTAAATGAGGTAAAGTATAAAGTACCTGCTGGCATTTCGGTTTAAAATCTTACCTTGATCTGCAGAGTGGCAACACCATCAAATGTGAATGGCTCGATTCCCTCAGGAGCGGTTTCGAAGTACGGTGTTAATTCAATATCCGCGTGTAGGACGTCGATGTCTTCCGGAAGGCGGTATGAGGTGATGTCGTCACTTCTAGACTCTGAGCGTTCTAGATCTACGTTCAGATCTGTGTCGAATGGGAATTCCGAGCTGACGATGGCCAGAAGAGCCGGCACAATGGCCAGCTTTATCAGGAAGGACATCGCGCTGGAGAGAAAGAGGAGTTGGTTTTTTTAACAAGTCATATACTATAGAAAAAAATATAATTAAACTAATAGCAGTGAAGTGAAGTTCGGGCTGTATAGTTCTTGTTCAACAGTTAAAAGAATATTGTTGTAGTAAGAATATTAAATTGCTTATGAGATACCAAAAAGCATAATAATAATATCATGAAACTTCTACCTACAGTAATAAAAAATGTGTTACCCATAAGATAGTGGTAAGGATAAATCGGCAGTACAAAGCGGTATTTTTAAACGGTTACATAATAGAAGTACACAATATTGTGCAGCGTGTATAAAAAAACAAATGTATGATTAAAGCTTCATAGCGTGGTAAGGTTTTAAAACGAATGATTTAGTATACCTAATGTAGGAATTTACATCTCATTAAAACATAAAACTATTATGTACTTACCTGTCCTTCGATTAAATACAGAATAAATTCTAAGTTATCGTATCACAAAATTATAGTCCCGATATATTATTTTCCTAAAGATTACAGTTGCTTTTATCAGTATTAAAATATTGATAAGGATTTGATAGCATAATTATTGGCTCTATTATTCACAGCTTTGTCTTATCAATTCATTGGATTATGAGGTCGTTAAATCTCAAATGTATAGTTAAGTGTTTTGAAGCTAAACACATAAATCTCCAATCCATAATACAAACTAACAAAAAAATCTCTGGGTCCTTACTTAATAGATGCCCCGTCTAGTCTTAGAGATTAGACTTATCTAGCCAAAATATAGGCCATATAGGCCATAAAAAGAAGTACACAGCTACTCCTAAAAATGTTTTTTACTTAACATACCTACCAGAAAAATCTGACGGATCTACTGGCTAAAATCTTTCATTCCAATATTCGTACGTCTTATAGTACGCACGTACGTACACGTCTATTTGCGCACGCATTTGTACACGTAAATTACATAATATTAGTCCCGTGCAGTTTAATAGGTGTAGCCATTAATGACAGTGCAAGTAATTAAGACGATATTAAAAAAATATGCCGAAATGACGCCATCAATTAACTCTATTTTCCAAAATAGGTATCATCTGTGTAACTATCTTAGAAAGCCACGTAGTACCTACGGTGTTTTTCAAATATAAAATTCATATTTACGATTATTCAACGCTTTAACGATGAAAGAAAACAACGAGAGGAAATCTGCACACCTATGAAGTAATTCTAACGTACAAGGGCTGATGATGACGATTATCATCATAGTAGGTATATATCACTTATAATAAAAAACACAACGAATAATTTTCATGACATCTTTTATTAAGTTAATTAAACAATCAATTATCATTATCAACTATTGAGCATAATTAAAATAATTTAGGTCAAAAAGGTAATATTAATATTCTTTAAAAACAAAACAAACAAAATCTATACCTTAGTTTTAAATATAAAATATTGAAACCTCAAATTGTGTAAACAACAAAATAAAATCCATATCTTTTACATCTTCTGCAACAGATAATATTTATCAATGTAGTACAGTAACAGGTACACACGATGTTAAAATTATCAGAATGGTTTAAAGTATTTAAACGTGTCAAAACCTATCAATGTGTGCCGTGCGTTGTATAAATGCTTATATCCATGATAAAATGCTAAGCATTGTTTTACTGCACAATTGTCAGAACTTAACCTTTGACCGTACATTTAATGTAATTTTACTGAACGCAACTGTGCACATATTGACAACATAATTCAAACCTCAATTACTTAACTTTAGGCAAAACTGATGATAGCAAAGGGTTTATTCAGGTAAATTAATTAATTTACGCGTGAGAGCCATCCGGTTCCCAGCAATTCCGGTAATGATGACGAGGCTACTCCAAACCATCATCGTATGTCAGTTAGGAAAAAAATAGAAAGGTAAGTTAAAACTACTGATATAATCTAAAATAATACAAGTACAGTGAGGAAACCTGCACACCTGTGAATAAATTCTTAGGTTGTGTAGTCAACCAACCCGCACTTGGCCAGCGTAGTTGATTGAGGCCTTATCTCCCTATTTAAGGGTATGCCCATGCCCCAACAGTCGGAACGTATATGAGCTGATGATGATGGATACGAGAACATTATAGAAGTCTAGTGACAACAGCGGTGGCGACCAACAACACAGCAGACAAGACTACAGTGGTGGCGCCACCTCGTGCCGCAGAGAGGATAGCTTCCGCGTTGGCAGTGCCCCACTGCATGTTGTTCCGAGCAGAGTTGATGCCGGATATGGCGGAGCTGAACTGCAGGCTACTGCTCTGTGTGGATCGGAGCCAGTTTTCGTACTGCAAAAAGAAATTGTGATTGGTGGCAACTTTACGGATTTGAAATAAAACGGGCAAGAACTTGCCCATGACCACGAGCGCTGCAAAGAGTTCGAAACGTTAAGTCTCTAAGAATAATATGTTTAGAATAATACACACGAGTTTAATCCGTAAAATTAGATTTTTTTCTCACTTTACGAAATTGGAGATAGTAGGAAAACAACTGAAAAAGTCTAGTTTAAAGAATAGAATTAAGACAATCCTGTCTCTTAAAAATAACACGAACTTCTTTTAAAAGATCAGAAATCATCGTTTTCTGAAAAGCTTAAAAGAGAGATATAAAAGTAGATGTGGTAATAGTAAGATAAGGAGAAACTAGAAGATATTTTATAACAACAACTTAAAAAGCTATCTCAAATCAGAAATAGGGAATATGCATAAATCTGTAATCTTGAATTTTTCAACAACTTTTGAAAAAAGGCTTAAACATATACTAAAATGTGAAATAAAAATGAAAATCGGTTCACAAATGAAGGATTTATAAGGAATTAAAGTTAATTTTCTATCTCTTTCTTACAAAACGGAGTTTTTTATGGATCGCGTATGGCCGTAGTGTAATTGTGACGTCATCTGCCATATCGGATCTCTCTGTCCACCCAGGAACTTTAAACAGCTATATCTCGCTTGTCGTTAAAGTAAATTGAAAAATAGAATTACATTCATATTTCTTCGATATTAAAGATTGAATTCTATAATAAAAAAAAAATTGTGCATATTCCCCATTACAAACATAAGAAATTGATGGGGAAAGTTTTTGTTTAAATATTGTGTTGCATACGAATAAAAATGTATAATCTTTTTAGTACTTACATCCGTCAAACCAGCTTCGTCAAGATATGCCGCCAAGTTTGATAAAGCTGTATTAACAGGCGTAGGTGGAGCGTCTTCAACATAACTGAAATATAAATTACGTACTGAATTACCAAATTAATTGATAACGGTTCTTAATTCAAAATAATATACATACTTCCTCTTCTGCTAAATATACAGTAATGATGCAAAAGATTTTAAAGGTGTCGAGAAAGATTTTAAATTAATACCATTGTGTAGTTTAGAATTAAAAAAAAATCTTTAAGAAAATGTAATCTTATCCTTCTTAAAAATTATTATTATTGAATATAACTAAGTAGTAAGATTAGAATTATTATTTTCCACTTTTATCTTGTTAAGTAAGCTATACAATTCCAGTTTATTGCTGGATTATAATGTTTAAACACTTCAAAATATTTATCTTTAAATACTTACGCCACTCTCATAGCGCCAATATTGTTCTTGACAAATTCTAAGACCGTATCTGCGCTATCATCTACATTGCCGGTCATTGCGAAGTTGAACGCATTCACTTTGTCATGTGATCTTACTTTCTGAGTTAACGTCAATGAAAGGTATCTGAAAAGAAAATTTACAATTAAATAGACCTCTTAAATAGACTTCCGTGCCTTGGAAAACACTTTTAACCGGCAGTCCTGCTCCCGATCTCTCATCGGTGTTGTCGGATAGCCGTCTCACCAAACTATGAGAGTAAGGGAACAGAGAGTGCACTTGTGTTTGCGCGTACACTTGTGTACTATAATAACGTCCTGCGCATTTGGCTGATCTCCATTGAGATCGGCCGCCACGGCCGAAATATTTGTAAAATAATTAGCTACGGTAACCTTCTCTGTTACCTAGTTCTCATTTGATATTCCTGTAGGGTAAACTCATGTAAACGTTGTTCTTTTTAACAGCTTTTATGTAAATTAGCTGTGCCAGCAACTTCCTCCGCGTTTTCCCCAGTATTTACATATTTTCCATTTTTCCTCAAGATGTTTCATAGCCTAAAGCCTTTCTCGATAAATGGTCTATCCAACACAAAAATATGTTTTCATTTCGAACCAGAAGTTCCTGAGATTAGCGCGTCCAAACAAACAAACTCTTCAGGTATACGATATTAGTATAGAAGTATAGATTAATGTAACCGTTAAGACGGTCAATTTGAATTTAGATGCCTCACTGAGTCAGTAGCTGCGGGTCCTTGGTGGCTCCCAAAGCCCTGATGATCTCCAGCTGTTCGTTGGCGTAGTTGGTCTCGTCGAAGCGACGCAAGAGCAGCTCGAAGTCTTCCCGGCCGCCTTCCCTGATCCCGGTCATGTAGACGTTGCGCCGGATGCGCGGGTCGATCCTAGATTGGATTTTAAAATAAAAAAATTAAGGCATCTCTACATACAGCCTTCTGATCTCAAACTTAACGAGCTTGAGCTATGGGTGCCAGAATCTGTTATACATACAAAGATATTTATATAAATACATACTTGAATATAGATTCACACGCAGACACAGAACCAATACAAATGTTCTTTACATAAATGTTTGTCCCGAGTGGGTATGGAACCCACGACTCTTTAATACACAATTGTGAGAAACAATACTCAGTACAATAAATACAAAATATAAGGTACACTACATAAGATCTTTTCAAGTGTAAGAAACATGGCCCCACAGTATAAAAAGATCTTGCTTGCTTTGCGACAAATTACGGTAAAAAATTCTTGGTCAAGTATGTCAAACATATAATTTTAACTGGACGGAACTAAACTATAACGATACAGAGGCACTACTCACTTAATAACCACACACACACACACTCTCACTCTCTACAAACACAAAAAATCATACCTAAATTCACACATACACACGAACACATACACTCACTCCAATACATACAAGTACACATACACACACCCAACACTACAGCCACGCAAACATTAAAATCCTACACTCAAACATTCCCACACTCACCAACACGCAACAGTATGCTACCTGTTCGGGTGGGGTCCTGGAGTCCTGAGATACAGGTCTACCCTACATTAGGCTCCAGTCCTCCCAAATATTATGCGCTTCTGGTGCGTTATTAATACCACAACCTGCTACCGACTAACTATTCCTACTTAGTTTTTTCCTATAGCTTGTGAATACCACCTAAAATGGATTAAGAATAAGTATTTTTGTTAGTTTTAAGTAAACACTTGTATATTGTTAGTTATAAGCCAAATGTAAAGCATGAAAAAAAAATTTAAACTGCCATGGTTACACACATTAGAAAACTTGAAATGTTGAAACAAGACAACTAAATGTTCACAGTGAACTACTCACCAAGCCCCATTCTTCATTTCGTTGAATCGGCTCAGCGATTCGTCGATGCACCCCTGGTGTCCAATGTTGCATGCGAACTGCAGCAGCTCCTGCCGTGTCATGCTCACGGTAGGCGTCTCGTTGTCACGTGGCGCGTAACCCAGCTTCTCAATAGCATTCTCCATGTAGCCGAGAATTATTGACTGTAAAAGAAAGTCTTCAGTAAGAGCGAAATCGACAGTAGTGTCCCACTGCAAGCCAAAGACCCATCCTCTTCACTTCTGCCGATCTATGGTTAGAGATGGTTTAGATCTTGGCGTCGAGACCATCGCGCCGACAACAAATGGAAGTCGCCTGAGGCAAAGTAAATATAGGCGAGGTAAGCCGAAGAAGACTTCTACACTAAGGTATCGTATTTGCCAACTCCTTACAACATTGAGAGTAGTGTAGAGGTGGCATTAGACAACTTACAGTGAACTCCTCATGTTTTTCCGGAATGTGCTTCATCCTGTTTCTTAGCCAAGACAGCCCACTAATAGCTGTGGTCCAGACGTGGTAATTGTCCTCATAGCTTAGAAACCGCAGAATGCTGAACCCGCGATCGTAAATCATCTTTGTGGATCTCATCAGTGAGAACACATCGTCTACAATCTGAAATACAAGTTCATGTTATGAAAGAAACTTAATATTAAATCAACCGCTCACCATTTCTTTGAAAATACTTTCAGTTATATTACTAGTGACCCGCCCTGGCTTCGCTTTGGTTGAATTATAAATAATAACCTTTCTCTTAAATCCTTCTATCTATTAAAAAACCGCATCGAAATCCATTCCGAACTTTTAAAGATTTGATATATATAAAGCGATTTTGTTTTATACTATGTTATGTAGTGATAAATACAATGACCTTGTTAAAACAATGCACAAGGCAGAATGGCGGCGACGTGGTCCACAAACCGTCACGTCACGTTTCCCACAGAGGTGAAAAGTGGATCGCTGGAAGTGGTATCTGCCTATTTCTCTGGGAAAAAGGCGTGATTGTATGTATGTATGTATGTAGTGATAAATGAACGCCGCTTAAGTCTACTTTGACGAATGGAATAAGTATCAATCATATTAATTGATTGGGATAATTATGCATTTGGATAAATATTACGACATATTGGATAAACGTATGACATATTGAAAATGATAATTCGAAGTTCTGATATCATGTCATTGTTTTTTTTTTAAGAAATCAGTCTCTAAAACTTAAGAAAGAATAGGTACAACCGGAAACGTTGGCGGTAGTACACTTTTCAAACAGATTTCTTTAAACGCCATTAGCCCCGCCCACTGGCCAATAGAAGAGCACTTGAAGAAAATCTGTCAAAATCCAAGCAAAAACGTTCCAATAGTAGGAGAGCTAGCAAGAATTTTTTGGTAGGTATTTGAGGCAAGCTGAAAACTTATCCTGTACCTCTCCTATTATATCCCAGTACGAAACTGCAGACCTGGCTGGTGAGTAGCGGGGCTAA
Organism: Maruca vitrata; assembly: GCA_039566165.1. Classification (NCBI taxonomy): domain Eukaryota; kingdom Metazoa; phylum Arthropoda; class Insecta; order Lepidoptera; family Crambidae; genus Maruca; species Maruca vitrata. Next base: position 14,810,760 of record CM076919.1, on the reverse strand, counting down.
AGCAAACCCCCAAAAATATTTTTCATCTTTTTATTTATAACTAAAAAATAAGACTCACTAAGACAAATCATTTCGATGGAACTTCTACCTGTCAGGTGAGCTGACAAATTATATTTTTTTTACTTTAAACTAAATTGGGGGTTTGGTTTGGCCCCGCTACTCAGCCAGGTCTGCGGTTTTGTGTTGGGTTATAATATTAAAGGTATAGGACAAGTTTTCAGCTTGCCTCATATACCTACCGAAAAATTCTTGCAGGCTCTCGGACCACAATTTGGGCGGGGCTTGCTCTGACAGACGCGTAAGCGCCAAGCGATTTTCACCTTATAGGTGGTCGACCGCCAGCGTTGCTGATAGTACATACCTGGGCACGGTTCAAATGATGTAAGGTTTCTCGTTCTTCAATCAAGGCTGCAGCAATCAAGTCCCATGTTCTATCGTCATAAGTAACCCTGTAAATGCCTGAAACAAGTCAATATTAAATCAAACATAAAAAAAATAGGACAAAGAAGGCATGTCTACTTTCTAGCACTATCTTTTAGGGTTCCGAAAGCGTAAAGACGGATCCAATTACTGATTGACTGCGCTGTCCGTCCGTACATCTGTCACTAGGCTGTATCTCAAGAACCGCGATAGCTTGACAGTTAGACATATTATTATAACTAGACAATGTCTTTGTCGCTTTTACAACATATACTAAATACAAAATAAGCTAAAAACATCCTTACTTATCCTTACTAATATTATAAATCCGAAAGTAACTCTGTCTGTCTGTCTGTCTGTCTGTTACGCTTTCACGCATATAGTACTGGACCGATTTAAATGGAATTTGGTAAAGATATATTTTAGAGCCTAGAAAAGGACATAGGCTATTTTTTAACCGACTGCGCTATAAGGAAGTAATGTTTTACCCGTTAAACGTCTCTACGCGGACGAAGTCGCGGGCGGAAAGCTAGTTTACTATATTGGTTAAAACCCTTAGTGCGCGAGTCCGACTCTTACTTGGCCTGTATTTCTTTTAGAAAGAAAGAAACAAAGAAAACATTTTTTGATCATAATTTAAAAAAAAATACAAAACTAATACAAAACATACACATACAAATATATTTATGATCAAAAGGTTCCGCCTTTTTTTTTTACTCTTCTATTTTACTTACTGTGTTGCTGGTGGTTGAAAATAACCCATTCTTCACCCGGATCCTTTTCCAAAACTGCTCGCTCCGCGGTAAACATATAAGATGGCTTTAGGTTTTCGAAGTTTCGATTCCTTTTCGTGGAGTACGTTATTGGAATAGGGTATATATGGCCCGTTGGTGTGGCGGATGCACTTAGGAAGTATCGCTCCTGCAAATCAAAATGTGTTAATTATGACCAAGTTGTTTTCATTATTAAATAAATAATAAATATAAATATTTTCACAACATCACATACATTGATCTGATCCCGTGGTAAGTAGCTTAAGCACTTGTGTTACGGGTATCAGAATCAACAGTGGATACACAAATATACTTAAATATATTTAATAATACACCCAGACACGGAACAAACACCGATGTTCGTCACACAAATATTTGTCCCGAGTGGGAATCGAGCCCACGACTCTTGGAACCGTAAGTAGTAAAACCAGGGTCACTAGCGACTGTTCCACCGAGCCAGTCAAATTAATAAAATTATAAATTATAAAAATTAATAATTTTTATGTTCTCATTTTGATGGTGCTCTGCATAATAAGTGACTCACATATCGTGATATTCTTCATATTGTGTATCATACATAGGATTTTCTAACAAAAATAATTTTAATAGCAAATTTCACTATTTATCAATACTGAGTAACCCCAATCATTATGCTTATTTGCTTGACTCTAGAGAGTGTTTCATATAATAAATTTAAACAAACACTTTAACTTACTTGACTGAGCTCCATTTCGCCAGTCTCATGATTAACATTCACTGTCAGCAATGGATAACCAGGCTCATTGACCCAGATGTTATAATAGTCAGTGAAATTGAAGTGGAGGTACCCATTCAGCGTGCCATCTTCAGTGACTGCCCGATCAAAGCCTCTGAACAAGTCGTACTGATCAGTGGGTTGGTAGAGACTGAAAGAAAATTGATGACTTAAGTATTTGGAGAAAACTCGCAACCCGCAGTAGGAAAAAGTGTCTTGAGCGTTTGACACCGGGTCTACGAGTTGAGGTAAGTTTCAGCATCGCCGTTGGATGAATAAGCTCTTCTTAGATTGCCAATGGCAAGTGATTATAAATTTTCTGACTGAATCTTTGTATTCATTCGTTACACAGGAAGACTAGATACCTACTCAACAATTTAAAAACCAAAATTGGCTATGACAGTGGTACACTCTGCTCACTGCCTCATACCTCTATTAGGTATTTGTACCTTATGCTTGTAGAGGTATTCAGCACCTATTTTGTTACAATTTTCCTGACTCCGAAAAAAGGGTTATCTATTGTTTGCCCGAAAGATATATGCCATAATATTCATATGCCCGAATTTCATTTGCCATAATTTCATTTGCCCGAATGTTATGTTTGCCATAAAATACAAATGACATAATTTTAATTGCCCGAACATCAGATTCCATAATGATTCGAATGCCATACGTATTGTTATCCATATTTTTAATTGCAATAACATTATGCAACAGAATTATCAAACGCCATACTCCTAACGCTAATATTTGTCCTAAAAAAGCGATTGAGCTTTGGCATCTTCGCCGGTTGCTGTTACAGTAGCACGCTCGTTTGCCTCGCTCGGCTCGTGCGTTGTCTTTCATGTTTCTAACCTAACCTAACCTATTTTTTTTATCATTCTTTTAACCTATTGTACAAGCTTTTTCGGTAGGAAATGATGTAATGGCACGGAAACAGTTTCTAACACGTAACTAATATAGTAGACAATGCGTATGACATATATGCCGTTTGAAAATTCTGTTGCATAATATTATTGCAATAAAATATGGATAACAATACGTATGGCATTCGAATTATTATGGAATCTGATGTTCGGGCAATTTAAATTATGTCATTGGTATTTTATGGCAAACATAACATTCGGGTAAATGAAATTATGGCAAATGAAATACGGGCATATGAATATTATGGCAAATAAAATTCGGGCAAATGAAATTATGGCAAGTGGGGGTATACCCGAAAAAAGATTATATCTTATGAGTTTTTTAAAATTTTAAACTTATATTGAGCTTTAATAGCATCAAAAACAACAAATAAAAAAAGACTTTTAAAATCTCAATCAGATTTTGATCCATGAATCAATTACGTTGCTTAAAAGACGTACTTGTCCCCCAAGAAGTACTGGCAAGCCTTTCGAAAAGTGGCGGGTGTGATCATGTTGACCGTCATCCTCATGAACGATGCGGCTTTGTGGTAGCTGATGGTTCCGAAGTGGCCGGTGACCTGCGCAGGAGTGTTCACGTCGTGATTCATCGGGACGGTTCCCGTGCCGGAGTCGAAGGATAACGTCGATTGGAGGTAGCGGGAGTTGAAGTGTTCGTGTAGTTCGTACTCTGGGAAAACCTGGAATGATTGAGTATAGTTTATAATGATACAATAAAAAGAAAATTATTATTGATCCAGAAAAGGAAGCGACTAGTACTTGTTGGACTACTGGTTCCAAATTTTAGTTTTTTTTAATTCGTTTATTCATGAGAAAAACCTTTTATTTGTGTCTGTATGTAAAAGATATAAGTCCATTTTATCATAAAATGCATTTTCGATTACAAATTCAACGCAATTTTGGAATCTTTACTTTCTTGTATACCTAAGTTTTTTTGTTTCGTTAAGGATCCCATGCTAGCAGAAGATGCTGTACAACGTTTATAATTAGTTACGTCACAAGCACCGGATCTTTCTAGATACTAACCTGGTTTGTGGCGATATATCCGAAGTAGCTGGCGAAACCTTCGTTGATCCAAGTGTTACTCCACCAGTAACAAGTGATGAGGTTGCCGAACCACTTGTGAGCGAGCTCGTGGGAGACCAGGGTTGCGGCGTAGTGCTCCACGGACATGATGGTCTCCCGACTGTCGAGGATCATGTACAGTTCTCTGGAAACATCATCAATTTATGTTATGTGAGCAGGAAATATATTTGACTTCGAACGATTACTAATCCAGTGAAAATGTTGATTTTATATGAAATGAAAAATTGGCGGAAAATGTTAATAATATTTGTCGAAATAGAAATCATTTATTGACCACATGACATAAAAAAGTACACAGCGAATTACGATATTACTTCAAAACACAAAACTCAAGCACAAACACACACATATGACAGACAAAAGAAGAACAAAAAATAAACACTGTTTGTGTATAAGTATAAATGTATAAGGACTAAATGTGGTCAGGTAAGAATCACTTGCTGCTTTCCAATAAATGTTTAAACATTACTTAGACAGGGCATTACATCGCTTATTTGTTATCGTATGATAGTTTTTGGGAATAGGAATCATCTAATCTATTGCGTAAAATATAGGAAACCTACCTGTAACTGACCATTCCCCAATTCTCGGTACCAGCCGAAGCCCAATCCGGAGAAGACACGTGGTCATTGTTCAAATTCGGATGCAAAGTCGAGTACGGAATATCGAAGAATTCGTCGAAGAACTCTGTCATCTTCACTGTGAACTCCAAAGTCTTGTTCGCGAGACCAATCGTGTTGGATCTGCCGATGATCCTGATATGAGGTTCGAATGTAATGTCTTCTGCGATCACTTCAAAGGTCTCACTGACGAGGAATGTCACCAGGTAAGATGACATTTTGGGTGTGGTCCTGAAGTGGTCCCGAATGCGACCAGGAGTGTATCTGTAAGGGTTGAATATTTAAATTTTCAGTCGTAGCAAAATTTTTATGAATGTTGGTCGAGTATTTTCCTCAAAAAACGATTTGTGCATCGTAATAAATACTTGTGATTGCAATGCTGCAGACACGCGACGGCTAATTTGAATGCGCTCTTCATATTAAAAATAAAAAAATAAGCGTCCGACCGATTTCAGCCATGGCGGCCGATCTCTATTGAGAACAGCCAAGTGCGCAGGACATATAATAGTGCACCAGTGTGCGCACAAACACAAGTGCACAGTCTGCTCCCTTGCTCTCATAGTTTGGTTGAACGGCAAATCCGACATGACCGATGAGAGGTCGGGCGCAGGACCACCGGCTTAACGTGCTTTTCGAAGCACGGGCGTGCAACCGCCAACTTCCTAACTCCGGGCTGAGTAATTTCATTACAGAAAAACTCACACAAATTTTGCCCGACCGGTTCGAGTCCGGAACCGGGGACCTCGCGATCCTAACGAAGCACTTGCTACCACTAGACCAACGAGGCAGTTAAGAGGCCCTTCATATTATGTTTATTGTAAACGACTTACGCTTCTCTGAATTCAAGTTGTGTGTTGGTATATGTCTTGGAGTAAGCTGATGGCATGGAGAGGTGAAGTTTGTACTCCGCCTTGTACAAAGGCTCGTCCCAACAAGGGAAGGCTTGTCTCGCGTTATAAGGCTGGAAGTGGGTTGTTGCATAGATTCTGAAAAAAAAAGTTTTAATTGCTAAGTTAATATGGTATATTTTCTCACTCACTCCGCTATAAGGTAGTGATGATTTACGTGATAAACGACTTCACGCACAGGGTTTTGCTGTTGGAACGTCAGTAAAGTAAAATCACATGTTTTCTATTCCGCTGCTCCTGTTTTGAATTTCTAGGGTACTCTCAACAAAAACTTACCTTTCAACATTATCGTCATCCAGGTACCAGCCCCTCCAAATACCTCTTTTCATTGGCCCTTCATTCATAGTATTAGTATACTCAATATGAACTGTGTAGTTCAATCCAACTGTCATAGTCTCGACTAAGTTGATCCTCAAGAAGTGATATAGAGGTTCCGTGTAGTAGGCGTTTGTAAGATCGAGTGGGACAGGAGAGCCGTCCAATAAAACGCTGACGCCATTTACACTGTCCACGTTAGCATGCAAAACTATTTGGTTCACGTTTTCTGTGACAGCCTGGAATTGATAAAACACTTTCATAAGCATTCGCGAATTTTGTTCAAACATAAGTTTTTTAAAAGTTAACTCTATCAGCACACCATTAGACAAACTTCCATTGGTGAAACAATTTTATAACCTGTTGTGAATTTGTTGAGTTTGTCTCCATAGCCAATCAATAATTTTATCTCATCTAAGATTAGGATGTTGCTTAAATCTTCATCTTTTCTACTACTAGCGACATACCGTAATTTCTTCAATTGCCGTGACTTACTTCAAGAGCTTCTTACCTGTACAATAATATTCTCTATTCCATCAAAACTAAAAGGTCTATCAGTTCTTTCATCAAAGTAAAGGTCGATGAAAATATCGTACTCCAACGGTATCACATCACCAGGCAATCTGTAGGCAAGATCAGCATTCCTGGAGATAGACCTATCAGAGCAGATTTCCTCCTCATTCTCCCAATCAAGAGGATGATCTGATGCTAATACTGCTCCGATGAGCACGAGGCCCACCCAAATAGAATAGGACATCCTGAAAATGTTAATTATATTAAAAACAGACAAGTTAACTATAAACGAGTCTCGAGAATCGATGGTGACATTTTGAAGTGCATTTTTTAACAGTTACACTATTGTTCGTTTAACAATCACGTACCCCAAATTCATGAACTTATGTACATGAAATTAAGTTTCGATCGAAGTGGTGTACCAGACAAGTTATAACCATGATGATCTCATGACCATTAAAATTTCACCTTTTTAGGAAAATATAATAACGGGTAAATTCGAAAGATTTAGGATTTCAGACTTACTCGATCATTTTACAGATTCTTATTTTTATCAAGTACATTTTAAAAAAAGCATGTACAAACCTGATAAAATAGATGTCCTTTGGTAGGTGCCGTCAATGATAGAATGTGGATTCCGAATATCAAAATTATCAATGTTATTGAGGGGTTTTAGAGAGCTGTATAATGCTATCTAATTGCTCATTATCACAATATTCGATATTTGTGGAGATAAGATTAATATTTTTTTCATAAATAAGCTGATTATTTTCCTTAGTCACAATATTGTAGATTAGGACTTTAATCTTGTAAGGATCTAGTTAATTATACCTAACGCTTTGTACTTTTTCAATAAAATACTAGATTTATAGTTTTCTGTAAGTACATTATTATAACAGAAACGGTAGTTATTTGCATTAAATGCAATCTGAAGCCAAAAACAATGTAGAACTCGTTAAAGATGAGATCCCAATGTACATAAAACCATGGAAATGTTTTATGAATTCCTAATTTGTAACCTTTGGTCACATATCATTTTACTACGATTACTGTTTTGCGTCACAGGCTATAATCAAATTAGCATATATTGTCGGTCAAAAGCCTTAAGTAGCAAAGATCAGATTTCGTGTTATCCTCATAATTTTATGATCATAAGTACAATACTTTTTCACCAATAAATAAACAAATTAATTTGACGTGTTTTTCATCTTATAAACAGGGATCATGTGTAGCTCTTTAATAATAGGTGGGGTTCGTAGAGGTAATGAAACAAAGATTAACATAAATTAATATTTATTTCTTTTATACAAATCGTATTAATAAAGTATTTTCTTATTCATATTTCTTACTGATAAGGCTCCGCATTCGTTAGTTTACAAAATAAATTAAGTTCAGCCTTACTGTTCCACAGTAGGTAAGTATAAAACTGAAGACGTGGAAACAATTGTGACAAAGTTGCTACAAGCTTAAGACTAATATGAGTTAATTCCAACTCTTTAAGGCTTTCCTTCAATGCTGATGACACCATATTCTACGATGCTCACTTGTCTAGGAACAAGAGTGCGTAAGCGACATACCATCGGGTCACGAGAACAGGCGATTTTAGGTTACATATTTGGCTAAAAACCAATAACATTGCAATTCCGACCCTCGTGTGAAATCATAAGGTAACTAATTGATCGCCTAAAAATCGCTTAACGTGCCAATGGTATGCTCGGTAGACTAAATCTTAGCGTAGGAGGTGAGAGACCAGAGCGGCCACAATAAGGGCGAAGGGAGCTACGATGGACGCAGCGGAGTCCCTAGCGAGGAGGGTGGTGTGGATGGCCAGAGCGTTGCTGTTGGCCCAAACCAGGTTGACCTGAGCTGAGGTGATGGCCGACACGGCGCTGGAGAATCCACTGCCCAAAGCTGTCTGATTGGCGTAGGCCCAGGTTTGGAACTGGAAATAGAAAATTATAGGATCATCAGCATCAGCCTTTTATTATGTATCTCTGAAAAGGAATTGAAAGGAAAAAGGATTGAATACTGAAAAACTTGCAGTGGTAAAAGGTACAATGAGAGGAACCAAACAAAAATCAGAACCAATTTAATATATTGGTACAGATTTTAAAAACAAATGCTATTAGAATCCATAAACTATTTTGTCTGCGTCAGAATATCGTAGAAAGCAATTATTTAACTTATATGGAAATTTTTAGCAATTAGCTAGCAATTTTTGGATCGATCCCATAGACCACCGCCACAGGCAACCGGCTATTCACACGCAGTCACAATTTACAATAAATCTTATTGAATTAAATGTTAAAGCCGCGTATATTTTTAGGGCACAAGTAGTTTGTAAATAAAATGAATATGCAAATTTTCATATATCCTCAAAGTTATATATTATGTGCTATGAAATATATCTTACCCTTTGGATCTGTGTGAACTGTGTCAAGAATGCAGCGCAATTGTTGATGTTCACGTTGAGACGGGCCTGTCCACCATACCTGATAGATCACAAAAATCAAATGAGTATCCCCGAAAAACTCTCTATTGGTGTGTGTAAATGTAGTAAATAATCCTCTTTCACGTCCCCCTTTCCCTCTCATATCGATGTTCCGGGAGGGAGGGGTGAAACGGCTTTCAGGGTGAGTGCGACAGGCTCAATATGGTATATTGTGCCTGTCGACCTCATATTTGGATCTCACTACCGCTTACCATCAGGTAGAGTGAGGTCATCTTGTTAGCTCATTATAAAAAAAAAACTTTTTAGAAGTAAATTAGTGTACGTCTGGGCAAACAAAGATAATCGTATCCTGTTAATGTTCATGTTGACATAATGGGTCCTTCGGATGATGCGATTCGTGTGGCTAATAGGGATGATGACAGGGTCAAAATTATATTAACCTTTTTACTCCATAAGCTTAAGGAAGAATATTGGGCACGTATCTTTTGATTTTTAGATTAGATTAAATATTGACCAGATATAGCTCATCAAACTTCTAGTGTGGACCTGTATCAACACTCTTTGGTCTGTATCTTACTCAAAAATCGCACCATAAAGTGACGTCATTTCTTGAGAAACTTCTTCACAAAAAAAAGAGTGTACAATACTTATGTATTTTTTGAATAATCTAACTAACGGACTAAATTTTTTTTTATACGTCGAGCCATTATATTCACTGTCATCTGATACTTACTCTTCCCTGATGGCTTCGAAGTTTTGGAACAAGAAGTCCAGCACGATGTCCCGGCTCTCCCGGTTCCCTTGGAGGGCATACAGGAAGGCGTTAGTGCGGTCGTGGGCGCGAATCCTGTCGTTGCTCAGGGTCTGACCCAAGTAACTGTGGGAAGAAGTTTTTTTTTTAATATAAAACAAAAAATTAACACACCTTGTCGAAACAAAAACGTATTTACAAAAATCACTTAGAAAAAAAAACAAGACCCATTACTCCTTTAAAATATATGGTTAACATATAGCTAGTGCATTTATCTCATTAACAGTGTTAATGCTTCCGAGTTCAAAAATACAAAGTTCTTAACATAATGTTTGTCATATTTGATAGTAATTAAAACAAAATAGATTTACAGCTACAAAAACTATTGTTATCAGCTATTGGCCTCGAAGAAAAATCAAGGAAAATCAGTAAACTACTTAATAGTAAATTGTTGATGCCAAGCATAGATATTATTATGATTGCGTCGAAAGAAGGGTATATCGTTCCCAATTTAATACCTACTTAAATGTATAACGTAACACGTGTAATATACACAACATCACATACATTGATCTGATCCCGTGGTAAGTAGCTTAAACACTTACAGATATCATAATAAATAGTGGAAACACAAATTTGCTTAAATATATTTAATAACACACCTAGACACGGAACCAACACCGATGTTAGTCACACAAATATGTGTCCCGGGTAGGAATCGAACCCACGACACTTGGAGCCGTAGGTAGTGAACCTGAGTCACTTACCGCTGTTTCACCGAGCCAGTCAAATTAAAATATCAAACATTATAGAATGTGCAGCTTTTGGTTAGCCTATCTACAATTTTATGAAATATCATCCGCAACTACGCGGCATATCAGTCACTATAATAATTGTATGTAATGTCATAAGCCGTTCTGTAATAGAAGATTCGAAGTGGGCGCAACGGAGTATCCGCCTAGTGTGCAGCCGGCCTAATAATCTTACTTCTGCAGAGAGGTGCTGTCTCTGGTGCAAGCGAGGGCGCGAAGGATGACGACCATGTCAGCGGTGTTCTCCGAGCTCATGTACTGCTGGTACAGGAAATCGTAGTCACTGGCATCACCCTCACGGAGACCGGTGCAGTAGACGTAGCGGCGGGCGTTGACTGGTACCCTAGGGAAATAAGTGGAAATTGTAGTCAAATCCTGGATTTTCAGGGAGAACTCGCTCCATCAAATGATAAACGGACGTGATATTAATCATGTTTTTAACGTAAATGTTCCTGGCCCAAGCAGTGGGGACTAATGGGCTAATGATGATGATGATTTGGGCTCCTTATGGCGACGTGTGAAACGGCATTTAATTAGGCCTTTAGGGTAAGCACGACAGGCTCAATATTGTATATTGTGTCTGTCGACTTCATAACTATATTGGCCGACCGCTTACCATCAGTTGAAGTGAGATCTGGAAATCTCATTAAAAAAAATCAGATGTAACTTACAAGTTTACGTCGATGGCCGAGTAAAAGCGTCGATGCCCGAGTGGTTAAGGTCGTTGCTTCCCATGCGAGAGCACGCCAGTTCACCCCCGCCAGGTACCAATGTGTTTTTCAAATTTGAAATTCATATGTACCATCATTCGACGCTTTAACGGTGAAGGAAAACATCGTGAGGAAACCAGCACACCTGAGAGATTTTTCTACGGTGTGTGAAGTCATGTCAGAGGCCTACGGGCGGGTTAAACTCCTGGTGTCAGGTTGTTCATCAACCACACGATAAGAAGAAGACTTACAAGTTAACCGGGTTGCTCTTGAAGCTGTTCCACTTAGCGAGGCTGTCGGAGACGCAGCCGGCGTGACCAAGGTTGCAGGCCAAGTTCAGGATCTGCATGCGGTTCAGGATTGTGGACGTGGAGTCGGTGGCGCGCTCCTCGAAGCCTAGGTGGTTGACGACGTTGTCGATCAGGTCGAGCAGGTATTGCTGTGGAAGTTACAAAGGTATTGTTGTAAGGTTTCTAAAATTAATTATTCAAAGTGTCTATTCAACTAAACAAAATTGAAGTGTATAAATGGTATTCCTTCAAAAACATTAGAAATTGTTGATTGTTTATAAAGAACCACAGAAGTTTAAAACTGAATATTACTATGTTATGCTATATGTTGTTTTAGTCATTGTGTGTACTTTCAAATAATAGTCATTATTAGTATTATTTGATTGTTAATGATATTAATTTGGGTAAATCGTTATTATTATTATTATTTGATTGTTTTTGATATACACCGTGAAATTTTAGTGGTTGTTTTCCCGTGGCAGAACGACTTGCCTTTTTAATATTATCGAATCATGCAAATTATTCGTCGAAAAAAAACATTTTTTTTTCGATTTTTCAGAATAATAATTTTCCAACTCGAAAACGAGAGAAGCTATCGTTGTTTTTGAAGATGTGACGTATTCAGGTACTGCTTGCCGCATGAAATCGAAGCTTAAAGCTAAAGAAGCTCTACACCCTAAGTCATAAAGCGGTTCGAACGTGTTTTCGAGTTACGGTTAAACCTTTCGTAAAACCGGCATTTATTGATTTTACCAAAAAAGAACTGCACACATCTTTTGTGCTACTAAGATAGAATCATTTTACTGCGGGAAAACAACCACTAAAATTTCACGGTGTATATTTTTGTAAATTATTTTTATTTTCGTATATTCATGTCACTCGGCGTACGGCCAGAATACCAGCGCTGCAGCTGCCATCAGGCTGATGTAGCACATCCTGAGGCCTGTACCTCTTTGACCACATTTAGTCCTTATCTGTTTGTGCTGATTCTTTATTCTTCTTTTGTCTGTCATATCTGTGTGCTTTTGCTTGAGTTTTGTCTTTTGAAGTTATGTTGTAATTCGTTGTGTACCTGTTTGTTTATGTTATGTGGTCAACAAATCATTTCTATTTCTATTTCAAATATGTATGGGATATTAAAATGTGATAAGTTGACCAGTGATCATGGCGCTTGCAACAGTGCCGAAATATCGGGAACTCAATTATTTAAGGTAACATAGCAATGCATACAAAAACAAACAATTCAAATTTGTTTATCGCAGAAGTATCTATAAGCAAAATTATTCGTTAAGTTTTTAAATCTTACATTGTCGTCTCCAAAAATATACAAACATTTTGAGATTTATAGAAAAACAAAAAGTTCTATAATGTCTAGATTATTTTCAAAGGTTCCACGTGTACAGTTGCTGCTTTTTCGTGCAAACCTAAAAGACTACCTGCACCGTGTAATAGGCAGTAAACTCTCGCTACTCACGGTGAATTCAAGATGGCCGATGGGCAGGTGCTCTAGCCTCCTCAGCTGCCAGTCCAGCTGGCCGATGGCGCCGGCCCACACGTAGTAGTCGGTCTCGTACTTCAAGAAGGAGAGGACGTCGAACGCGCGCTCTACGCTAATCTTGCCGGCTCTCAGGAAGTGCAGGACGTCGTTGACGATCTGAAATGGGAATTTTTGTTTTTTTTCTCGGTCGAAACGTTAACAGTCTTTACTAAACTTACATATATGGGGAGACACTTAACTAGATATATTGGGGTTGAAAATTTGTCAGTGAATATCTCAGTTTTGTTTGTTTTTGTTTTATTTTTAACTTAGTGTATCTTTAACGTAATAAAATTACTTAAAATACATTTCAGTTACTGTAATGAGTGAACAATGCTTGGTTTGATTTTTCAGGTTTGTAATACAGATACTATTAAAGAAGTAAATAAAGCTGCAGATAGATGGATATTGTTAACCTTCTTCTTTCAGAAAAACCCTAAAGGGTACAATTCACTGACCTGAGCTCTGTTCAGCTTGTGGACATTGTTCCTGGTGTTGTCGTTGCGAAGGTAAGCGGCAATCATTTCCCAGTTGTGGTCATCGTAGTTGACACGGTACAAACCTGTCAAAAATTTTAATGATCATTACCAATGATTAGAATAACGACCAAAACTAGTATCCATGCAGGTACTTGCTCGCGACCATGATTGGTGGAAGACAAGACGTCGAAAGATATGTATTTGCTACTGTCTCAATCGAGTGTAGACCGAAAATTAAGGTTATTTATCCTACATAGAACGCCATTAGCTCCAAAAAGACGTGTGGCACTCGGGGACTACCGCGGTATAGCTAATGCATAGCATCGTCCGATTTCGGGGCGGCTCACCTCAATTCGTGCGAGTTTCGGAGTGTCGTACAAGACGTCTAACCGCACGCACACAAACACCGTGCCGAAGTCTACCAAACTGGAAACGACGTTAGACGATTGTGAGGTTTTTTCGTTACGGAATTTCTTGGTTCGGGCGGCGCGCTCAAAGCCCGCGATAAAGGCTATGCAATAGCTTAAAAATATTTAACAGATGCTCCCATACAACAAATATGCCTTTTTACAATATTGGTACGCGAGTTGGAATCGCAGTTGGCCGGTATTTTTATTTAATTACCTGACTGAGCGATGTTGAGCATAACCCAGAAGTGACCAGGAGTGTTATTGATGGTGTGCTGCCGAGTTGAGAGGATGAAGCTTGGTCTCGTGCTCTGGAAGTTGGGGTTTCCACTGTGGGTCCATGTGATGGGGATGTGCCAGAGGGTGTCTGGTGGTGTGGCTCCGGAGAGCAGGAATCGTTCCTGTAAGTAAACATATATTTATGTGCATGCAATTCGTATGTAAGAAAAATAATAATAACAGTCGATTGCTAGTTAAAGATTTTTTTTTTAAAGTGATGGGTAGGACGGCTGCTCGTTGAATGAATAGACAACCAGGGCTTTTTATAAGGGTCGAAGTGTGTCACTTGGGTTGTTGTGCGGTTAAGTCATTACTTTTATTATCAAAGAATAATTTAATTGATATTGATCCTTGCAGGAATTTAATTGATATAAAACCTTCATCATCATAATATTTTACTGACTTGTTGGATGGTGATCACTCCGGTGTTCATGTTGACATCCACGTTGACCACAGGAGAGCCAGGGTTCTGGATCCAGCTGTCCATGACCTGGGCGAAGTCGACTTCGGGGAAGTCCCTCAGGTAAGCCAAGTCTTCCAACGCAGCACGGCTCAATGCGTTGTACATGTCTTGAGGAGTTCCAAGACCGTAGGCACTGTGATTGACATAATGCGTTACAATTGAAAAGAGAGAAAAAATCTAATACTGGTATTGTGAAAATAACTCTAGTTGTAGTTGTAATCCAAAAAAATAATTGAAATATGAATAAAGATAACACAATTGGTGAAACCCCAGAATCAGCGATTTCTCATTGTATTTATAAGTCTAAAATAATTTACTAAGTTTCGTCACACAATACCTAGTTACTGTTTTTTCCAGCCTGGTATGATTATTTCTTAATTAGTTGAGAGGTCATTAACAGAAGACAATTCCTGACCACTATAGTTTCCAGTTACTACAAGATGCCAACTTCATATTGTCCTACCAAAAGTATACTTACTTATCTCTCAAGTAGTATCTCAAGCCGACCCTGAAAGGCCGCTCGCCAATGAAATGTTCCATCATCTTCAGGACCGAAGCACCCTTGGCGTAGCTGGTGGTGCTGAAGTGAGAGCTGACGCTGGGGTTGTCAGACACTCCTGTCCAGTTCATGGGGGTAGCGCCTGCGCCGGCATCGTAGTTGAGAGCGCTGTGCACGTAGTCGACCACGAATTGGTCGGCCAACTCGAGAGAAGGGTCGGCCTGGGGACAAGAGCAATCTTGATGAGTTTGCTCGCGACTAGATTGGTCGCTTAATAGCTATCGAAAAGTCCTATCGAAACGTCGGGCAGTAAGAAGCTATGTTTTTGCTACTCCTAATAACGCGTGTAGACCCATAAAGACTAATATTGAAAAGCGATCTTTATTGCATACTTAGATACCACTTTTGTTTGCACCTGTGTTTTTAATATAAAAGATACGTTAGACTAGACCAGCAGCCCTACTTAAAAAATCAACATTAGAAAACTAGGATAGGAGGAACATTTTGTGATCAGCAATGCAAGCTCTTCGAGGTCTAAAAGCACAATCTGTATTAGGTACAGTAAAACATGTTTTGAGTTCTAACCCTATAAGTTAATAAGTTCATTATATACTAAGTAAGTTGATATAATAAGTTTATTTAACTTCTCCTCTCAACATACACATGGACTCAACAGTAATGAAAATGACATCTCAGTACTTCTCATAGTAGCGTTGTGAACTAAAAAAAAGTGACACAATGTCCGACTTACAAAATGAGCGGCGAAGTATTCAAAGAAACTGGCGTAGGATTCGTTGAGCCACAGGTTGCTCCACCAGAAGCATGTGACCAGGTTTCCGAACCATTTGTGGGCCATCTCGTGAGCCATGATGGTGGCGATGAAGATTTTGTTGATTAGGTTGGTGTTGTCAGGGTCATACAGCAGGTAAGCTTCTCTGAAAAACATAAAGGAATTTAATGCCGATGGTTATATTTTTTTAAGTTATTTAGGTAAAACCAAAATTTTAAATAATGTTGTTTTTCGTATTTACATTTATGTGTATTTTTAATACTCATTCTTTTCTATTTCTGTTTCAGTAATAAACTGCATACCGTTGCATACATTATGTATCATGTCATAATATAATTGCACAGGGATCACTCTGACGGAAAAAAATTAATCTCACCTGTAGTTCACCATTCCCCAATTCTCCATAGCACCAGCAGGGAAGTCAGGGATGGCAAGATGGTCGTTCTTCATGGGCTGGCCTTGTCCCATTTCGTAGTAGTCGATGCCTAAGTAATCGTCCAGCTCATTGGTGATCTTCAGACCGATCTCACCAGCGTACAGGTGTTGATCGGTAACTCCTGGGCGGGAGATGATGCCGAAAGGCTTAGTGTTGGTGCTGGTGTAAGTAGTCTCGACGAAATCGCTCACGTGGAAGGCGACAAGGTAGGCAGAGACGATAGGAGTGGGCAGGAAGGTTTCGCGGACACGACCGGGTGTTGGCCTGAGGAACAACATTGTAAATTAAATTGTTAATTAAACAGTAACCGAACAAAGTAAAGCTTTCCATTCCATGTTTAATTGTATCGCTTATCAACATTATATTTATGCACACAATCTGCTCACTATAGATTTTTTTAAAAGCGTATATGAAACTTTTTTGGCTTTTGCCCAAAAAACTTATTAAGATAATGCATCATCAAAAATATTTTATCTCAATTTCTTTATGATCTGCTAGATATTGTGTACTACTAGGGTTGATTCTTCAGTATATCGTTTACTGCTGTAAATTTTTTTTATCTTTACTAAAGCTCCGCTGTTGCATAAGATATAACGCAAAATCGTTTATTTATGTATCGTAACTTACACAATCACTTCGCCAATAGGCATGTTAGAGTAAGATGGCGACAGAGAGCTGTCACGCGTGATGGAGATGATGAATCTGGACTTGAACTGGGGCTCGTCGAAGCACGGGAACGCTGTCCTGGCGTAGTAGGGCTGGAACTGCGTGGTGGCGTAGTAGCTGTAAGCAAATACAACTATTGTCATTTTATGCCATGTAAAAATCCAAATGAAAACATCTGACAGATTTTTACATGTTGGAGACATTTTGTCGACCGGTTGCTGTTACCACCATACAGTTGCGTAAAACCCGCCAAGTGACTCTGACTACTCTCGGTCAGGTCGCGTTCCGGGATCAGCACTGTACGAACCGGACCCTGGGGGGACCATTTTTGGGGCAAGCGCCGGACCAGTGGAGTCTTAGCGGCGGTATTGTGCGGGCGGAGCGGATCAGCCCGCCGGCCAGGGAGACCCGTTAAAACGGTGGCGCCTTCCGTTCGGCGGACTGGCCAACTCCGACTCGCACAGCTCAATACCAGGTGAGGTCATCTTGTTAGCCTATTATAAAAAAAAATCTGAAGGTCATGGTATGTGTGCTACAATTTCCTGTAATGCTGCAAACTAGACACTCACGGTGGCATTGTCGGCGGCAACCGCGGTAGAATGGTTAATTTTGTACGAGCCACCCGAAAACGTCTTCGGTATTCTATAGATACATCCTAGTCCATCAAATGGTCATGAGCTAGCACAAATTTCGTGGCATTAACTCTTACACTTACCGTAATTGGTTGTTGAGGTAATAGTAGCCTCTGTAGAACCCTCTGTCGTATTGGTTGACGTGGATCCTGCCCAAGTACGAGATGCTGATGCTATAGTTGCCAACCGGTATGGGATCGGCCAGGTTGATCTGGAGGATCTCATAGTAGTCGTCGGTGGTGTACGGGTCCGGGAACTGCAGGTTAACTGGTCTGCCGGCCGCATCGACCACAGACACAGACAGAATCGACGCCACTTTCTGGTGCATCACGATCTGAGTCAGATTCGCTTCTAGAACCTGTAAAGAGTTCGATATTAAAAATTATATGAGTCTCCCGTGAACCGTGTAAAGAATTTCGAAACGTCAAAAAAAATTTGAATATCACATGGGTTAGAACACCAGGGACTTTTGAGTTCATAAAAACATGTATTAGAAGATTCCCTCTCTTGTTTTCGTAAATACTATCTCATTAGAACAATATGAAAGAACAATTTCAATAAAATTTTACACAAAAAACTCTCTACCGAGGGCCATGAGCATACCCTAAGATAGGGTGATAAGGCCTTAGTCAACCACGTTGGACAAGTGTGAGTTAGTCCAAATAAATATAAATATAAATATTACACAACATCACATATATTGATCTGATCCCGTGGTAAGTAGCTTAAGCACTTGTGTTACAGATATCAGAATCAACAGTGGTTTTCAGGCCTTCAGAGTGAGTGCGACAGGCTCAATACGATCTATTGTGCCTGTCGACCTCATATTTGGATCTCACTACCGCTTACCATCAGGTGGAATGTGGTCATCTTGTTTGCCTATTACAAAAAAAAATACACAAATATGCTTAAATATACTTACACCCAGACACGGAACATGCACCGATGTTCGTCACACAAATATGTGTCGTGGTTCCAAGATTCGTGGGAATAGAACCCACGAATCTTGGAACCGTAGGCAGTAAACCTGGGGCACTAACCACTGTTCCACCGAGCAAGTCAACTATAAATATGTTTAGCTTCATGGTATATAGGTAATTTTTCATGATATTTTGAAGGCTTTTGTGAAATTCGCTTGTTTTGCTTTTAAAGGTCTGTCGATCTATATAGCGCGCGAAACAAAAAAAATATTTCCTTAATCGTTATAAATCTAACTCACAAAAAAATCAATCGATTGACCTTATCTTAATGCATTGGTACCCTAATCGAGTCGCGTGACCTGATTGTAATTTAAAACCTGCAAACTTAAGATGTAATTTCATAACTATAACCCACATCCTTCACACAGAAGTCTTATCATTTCTACATCAAGATATTTCCCACATCCCAGATCCAATATCCCATATCAGCATCCTTTTTTCATTTAACTGTATCGAATTGAGTGTTACGAAATTTCCATTAAATATCGTAATGCCTAGTCACCTTAGAATTATCTACTTGATAAAACTAAGTTCGTATCACGAATAATAATACTGAACTGTCTGCGTAATGTACCTAACATTAGCTTGATAAAGAGGATTAGTTATATTGCAAAATTATATAAGATAAGAAAGGGAACTTTTTATACCGAATCCGTTTACATTTCGTTCGTATTTTCTAAGTCCCTTAGAAAAGTTACCTAATTCAATTTTTAAAGTTGTTGCAGAAAAATTTACAAGTAAGTTTTTGATTCTTCTCAAAGTATTGTAATCCTACAAAAACACAAAAATTTCGCCATATTGTATCCTAGGTGCTCTGCAGCTAATCGTCTTAATGCGTCTGATTGATAAGAATATGGTGATAATCCTGTATACGTGTCGATGCACAAAGTCCGACCCGAAGAGAAAATTATTAATTGCAATACAGGATTGCATGATCAACTGATTATAACAAACCCGACAGCGTTTGGCAATTTATAAATCGATAGCTTGATCGATTAATATGCGTTTAATATAATATTTCCGATTCTGCCTTATAGATTAAAATATTAATAAAATAACAAAAATAAAATTAAGAGAAATTGCATCTTCTACTCAATCGATTAAATCTCCATCTGCATCTCACTCAATTACTCAATCGATTAAAAATAACTAAGAGTAGGTAACATTGACTAGTGACGTCAAAAAACAATACTCCTTTGGTTTTTATTTTCTGGGATACTTGCATACAACTACTTGATTTTGGAAAGTATGAGATAATAAGATGAAGATAAACGTAGGTCAACCAACGTTCCACGGTCAACCCTTGCTACGGTTCCAGGAGTCTTGGTATTGGTCCACTCTGGGTGTGAACAATGTTTCTATTTATAAAAGATTAAAGTCCACAGTACTAGCTCAGCGGAGTTTGGGGTCAAACGGCCATGTGTGGAGAAGTCGGCATTAACTTTTTCGTGATACTTGCCTCGACGTCGATCTCAACGAGGCCATTGAACCTGGCTTCCTCCAAGTAGACGTCCAGGTGGGCGTACACATTCCTTGGCTGCACGTAGTCGGTGAGACGGTACTTCGGATCGTCCAGGTTGGAGACGAACTCCAGCATCTCGAAGTTCTCCCGGTGCGTAGCTTCCGGCACCGCGGATACTCCCAGAAGGAGACCGAGCAGTATTGGGGCTATCATCATTGGTCCTGTAAAAGCTTTTAATATTATAATCCTAAAAAAAGTATCGATGGCCGAGTTTTTTAGGTAGTTACTTGCTATGCGAGAGGGCGCCAGTTACAACCCCGCAACGTAGAAATGTGTTATTCGAATTTGAAATTCATATGTACGATTATTTGACGCTTTAACGGTGAAGGAAATCATTGTGAGAAAACCTGCACACCTACGAAGAAATTCTTAGGTTGTGTAGTCGACCAACCTGCACTTGGCCAGCGTGGTTGACTAAGGCCTTATCGCCCTAGTTTAGGGTAGGGCCGTGCCCCAGCAATAGATCGATCAGGCCTCGGTCAAACGCTGGTCAAGTGCGGGTTGATCGACGCAACACAATCTTAGGTTTTTTTCGCAGGTGTGTAGGCCTCAAGATGTTTTCCTACACCGTAAAAGCGTCGGATTTACGTACAAACACATTGGTACGTGTCGGGGTTTGAATATTATTATAATAATTCCAAAATATATGTTTTGTTGTATTACTTTTCGGCGATTTTCCAAGATTTTGGCACCGCTGTAAATTATTAAAATTAAAAAAAAAATTATTAAAAAAGGATAAGTTATCATGTAAAAATATATAAACTTAATAAACCTCATAAATCTTTATTGCCTGAATAAATATATGGCATATCAAAATTAAAAGTTGAAAAAAATGCTGACAGAGGCTTGCATTATTAATGCATTGATTATTTTCATGTAAATAAGTTTGAGTTTGAAGCTTACTCACATTATATTAGTAGTTCAAGGTCATTATTTTTGAAACTAAGGTAAAGTGGAATGTTAACGTATTTGTATTGTAATATAAATTACAAAAATATAATAGGCAATGGCGAATCACAAAATATAATATAATTCATATCGAAAACACCTTCAAGAACATGCATGATTTCACCATCGATGACCTTGAAAATAATAATTATTTGATGATTTTATTTCAAGGGCACTTCCCAGTGTTTACATTAGCCATTACGCTCCTACATTTCGATAGCTCCGCTTAGGTATATAATCATCGCCATTTTATTTCATAATATTAATAAAACACGAAAATTGCTTACCCATAGCGGTCCGTGCAGCACCGAACGACCGACTAGATAGATAATTTATTCATATAATATATATTTATCATTAATCGTTTTTTTATCAACAAATGTGTATAAGTCGGTTTAAATCATAAAAATATCAAAAGTATGCCAGCAATCAACCATTATCTGATATTAATCATTGATACTTTATCGTTGAAATTTGTTTTATCATTATTCTTACAATTCACCGTCTACATAGTTTAGTTTTTAATAATAATTACATAAATGTATGTTTAAAGAATAAAGCTTGCACTAACTGTTTTAATATTAGGGAATGACGGGTGCTCAAATCCCCGGTTAACTTTGAGCAATTGAATTTAATTTCTATTTTTCAAAATAATAATCATATTTATTTTACTTATCTTTAACTTAACTTTTATTACAGAAAAACTTAAAATTAATACTTAACTTAACTTAACTTTTAAAGTAAAAAAACCAAATAATGGACAATAATACTTTACGATACGATATACGATTTTGGTGTGCCTTTCGGCAAAGGTTTCCTCCAACTGTTTCTAGTGTAGCTAGTAGGTATTTAAATAAATCCGTCTGAAATAGAGAGCTTTTAAAGGCGTTTCTTCCGATTCAAAACTTTAATTATAACTAACCTGTGGGGCTACCATGAGTTTAAAACTTACGCACTCGATATCGCCTACGTAAATACATATGTCTATGAAAAACTTGTACAGCGCCGCTGGTGGTTACGCGAAGAACTAAAATCGGCCGTATGAAGAAAAAAATCGAGAGTTTTTTAACGTAAGTTAGTTTTCGATAGCAAACTCATGGTAGGTCCTCTGGCATTTAAAGAACAAGAGTTTTGTTCTATCTTCATTTCATTTAATTTCGATAGAGTATTTAATAAATGCCGTCCCCAGGCCGCTGCCCATACGGCCTATTTATAAATCCAGGACTTTGTGTAGGTATAGTCAGCTTAGGCAACTATAAACCCGTGGGATAAAGCCGGCTGTTACTAATAACGTAAAACAAGATACCCAAAAATGGCGCTCGTCTATGTTTGAACATGGTGATGATAAAGTTGGTTTCAATAACGAAGATAACAACTTACTAGCCGTGCCAGCGACTTCGTCCGCATTTTCCCCCGTTTTCTACACATTTTCCATTGTTTCTTTGCTCCTATTTGGTCGCAGTGTGGTATTAGATAGCCCAAAGCCATTCTCGATAACTGGTCTATCCTTCACAAATCCAATATTTTTTAATTCGAACCAGTAGTTCCTGAGAGTAACGCGTTCGAAAAAACAAACAAACTCTTCAGCTTTATAATATTAGAATAGATGTAACTGGTATGAGACTTTCGCGTTCCAATACACTTAATATTAGTCTTTATGGGTCTACACGCGTTATTAGGAGTAGCAAATGACATAGCTACTTACTGCCCGACGTTTCGACTGGGTTACACCAACCATGGTCGCTCGCGACCATGCTAGGTCGATACTCTCGGTACTCTCTTCTACATAAGTAGTCAGCAAGAAAATAAGGTATTAGGTAGATATGTTCGTTTTAAAAATAAGCTGTGCAGTAAAATCTGTATTAATTGTAAGAAAAGCATACTTCTTTAAATACATCCTAACAGACTAGCACATTATAAACCTCCATAAGAGTATGTTGCGTTCAATATGTTAGTTTTTCACAGCCTTTTCAACAATCCTTACTAATATTATAAATCCGAAAGTAGCTCTGTCTGTCTGTCTGTATGTCTGTCTGTCTATCTGTCTGTTACGCTTTCACGCATAGAGTACTGGACCGATTTACATGAAATTTAGTACAGATATAGTCCAGAGTCTAGAAAAGATTATAGGCTACTTTTTAACCGACTGCGCTATAAGGGTTTTACCCGTTAAACGCCTCTACGCGGATGAAGTCGCGGGCGGAAAGCTAGTATTTAATATGTCTTGTAGATGTCGTAGAGTAGGTGTGTGTGTGTGCTAGTAGATCTTTATTATCTGTAATTTAAAATTTTAGTTATAGAAAAATTATTTTACTTAATGGAAATATCAAAAAGTCTATTGAGATTCCATGCACATGACGTAATCCTGATAGCCAGGAAGAAATGTTTCAAGATAATAAACAATGGCTGTTATTTTATTTTGTATCTTCTATTGTTTTTATTTATATAAAAATGTTGTAAGTTTAAAGTGTGTTGAGCAAAGGGCTTTGAGAAACTCGACGGTTAAGATTCTAACTTAGCTTAGATGATTTCTGAATTTTTATTATGGTTGTTTTCCCGCAGTAAAATGATCATGATGAAAAAAAACTTATTAGTCACAAATCTTAGTAGTACAATAGATTTGTGCAGTTCTTTTATGTTAAAAAATTGTAAACAAAAAAACCGCCTTCAAAAACCCGACTCACTAAAAATTACAAAATAATATAATACGAACATTTATAATAATCATCTGGGTATGAATTTTATATGTTGTTGAAGGCGGTGCCGTTTATATTTCATACAGACAAGCACAGAGTGCTTTATTTTCCTCAAAATTTTGATTGGCACCGCCTTCAACAACATATAAAATTCATACCCAGATGATTATTATAAATGTTCGTATTATATTATTTTGTAATTTTTAGTGAGTCGGGTTTTTGAAGGCGGATTTTTTTTTGTTTGCAATATTTTTTCTTAATTTTTAGAGTTACATTTTTTTTTTCACCCTATTAGTTCAGCTCACCTGTAATACTACTGATATTATAACTAGTAGTCTTAATATGTATACAGTATTGAAAGAATTATCCTTTTACTCCAAACAATTAAGGAGTTGACCTTCCATCATCAGCTCAGCATCATAACATTATGATTGCAAGAAGCAATGCCAATATAACTTCAGAAAATATGTAAAACGCGGTACATGTGCCTATAAAATTTGAGGGTTGCCCTCGACTTCTCCTGGATCCCATCATCAGATCCTAGACTGGTCACCCTATTAGTTTAGCTCGCCTGTAATGCTACTGATATTATAACTAGTAGTCTTAATATGTATACAGTATTGAAATATTTTTTTTCTTTTAATCATAACTATTAAGGAGTTGACCTTCCATCATCAGCTCAGCATCATAACATTATGATTGCAAGAAGCAATGCCAATATAACTTCAGAAAATATGTAAAACGCGGTACATGTGCCTATAAAATTTGAGGGTTGCCCTCGATTTCTCCTGGATCCCATCATCAGATCCTAGACTGGTCACCCTATTAGTTTAGCTCGCCTGTAATGCTACTGATATTATAACTAGTAGTCTTAATATGTATACAGTATTGAAATAATTATTCTTTTACTCATAACTATTAAGGAGTTGACCTTCCATCATCAGCTCAGCATCATAAGATTATGATAGCCAGAAGCAAATGCCAATATGACTTCAGATAATATGCAAAACGCGATACTTGTACCTATAAAATTTGAGGGTTGCCCTCGATTTCTCCTGGATCCCATCATCAGATCCAAGACTGGTGAAAATGGGATCACCTCGGAAGTAAACTTTATCCAACCAAAAAAAAAATTTTGAAATCCGTCTATAATTGACGAAAATATCGGTGAAATAACATAAAAAAAAAAATATTATACATACAGACGAATTGAGAACCTCCTCCTTTTTTTGAAGTCGGTTAAAAATCAATAAATGCCGGTTTTACGAAAGGTTTAACCGAAACTCGAAAGCACGTTTGAACCGCTTTATTAACCGACTTCAAAAAAGGAGGAGGTTCTCAATTCGTCTGTATGTATAATATTTTTTTTTATGTATGTTCACCGATGCCAATATGGCATTTGCTTCTGGCTATCATAATCTTATGATGCTGAGCTGATGATGGAAGGTCATCTACATAATAGTTATGAGTAAAAGAATAATTATTTCAATACTGTATACAAATTAAGACTACTAGTTATAATATCAGTAGCATTACAGGTGAGCTAAACTATTAGGTTGACCAGTCTAGGATCTGATGATGGGATCCAGGAGAAATCGAGGGCAACCCTCAAATTTTATAGGCACATGTACCGCGTTTTACATATTTTCTGGAAGTTAAATTGGCATTGCTTCTGGCAATCATAATGTTATGATGCTGAGCTGATGATGGAAGGTCAACTCCTTGATTGTTTGGAGTAAAAGGATATATTTTCAATACTGTATACATATTAAGACTACTAGTTATAATATCAGTAGTATTACAGGTGAGCTGAACTAATAGGGTGAAAAAATATGTTACACTAAAAAGTATGAAAAACAAATTGTAAACAAAAAAAACCGCCTTCAAAAACCCGACTCACTAAAAATTGCAAAATAATATAATACGAACATTTATAATAATCATCTGGGTATGAATTTTATATGTTGTTGAAGGCGGTGCCAATCAAAATTTTGAGGAAAATAAAGCACTCTGTGCTTGTCTGTATGAAATATAAACTGCACTGCCTTCAACAACAAATCAAATTCATACCCAGATTAATGTTCGTTATATTATTTTGTAATTTTTAGTGAGTCGGGTTTTTGATGGCGGTTTTTTTTTTGTTTACAATTTTTTGACTTAGGGTGTCGAGCTTCTGCAGCTTTAAGCATCGATTTCATGCGGCAAGCAGTACCTAATTACGTCACATCTTATAAATAACGATAGCGTCTCTCGTTTTCGAAAAATATTATTTAGAAAATTTGAAAAAAAAATCCGAGGAATTATTTTCATGATTCGATAGTATTACTAAAGGCAAATCGTTCTGCCACGGAAAAACAACCACTAAAATTATACGGTGTATAATTTGCACGGTGTATAATTTGGCTCCATTATAACTGACTCGGTAGAAGAGTGGCTAGTCAACCTGACAACGGTTCCAAGAAACAAATTGTGTGATGAACATCGGTGTTTGTAAGTATGTAGGTATATAAATATATATGTACGTATATACGTCTCTGAAACCCACAGTACAAGCTCTGCTTATTTTGGGGCCAAAAATTAATTTATTAATTTATTCCCATTGTCAAAATTTGGTATGTGATTACATAAAAATATGTATAATGTTTGAAAAAAAAATAGCAAAAACTTTCAACAATCATTTAATACGAAATTACAAAAATATACATGATATGCATCATTAAATTTACAATACAATAAATATTCTTTAGTTAACAAGATTGATGGCCAACGCTACCATAAGCGTTAGGACGCTCAGGCTCGCAAGGTTGGCAGAATCAGGTAGAGTCGTTGGTGTTTCCGTTGTGAAGGGATCTTCGGGTTCCAGAGTCGCGTCTGTCTCAGGGTCAATGGGGGCAGGAGTGGCCGGTTCATCGATATCGTCGTCAACGTATCCCGTCTCGAAGAACTTAACAAACTCAGGCAAACGCAGCTCAGACCATTGCAGGTTGTTCCTTGCAGAGTTAGCTCCGTTTATACCGGTGTTGTAAGCGGAGCCTAGGGCAGCTTGGTTCTCGTTCAGCCATGATTCGAACTGCAAGGAAACAATAATTATGATAAAAAGCTCATATTTTTATGGGATAGATTAATCTAGACACGCGGTAGCGTGTCAAGCCAAGTTCAAGAAACAGAACTGGCGAGCCGCACCGTGTGTATTATTACACGAACCGTTTGGACCCTCTTTTGTACCCCTCATAAATCAAAAACTATTTCACATAAACGTATCAAATTTGGCTCATATATTGTGACTTGTGAGATAAATATGTGTTCTAAATTTAATAAGCTTATCTCAAACAGTTATTTAGATATTAATGTCCAAAAATCCTCATTTTTATCATTGACTGATTGACAGATCAAAATTCTAACCCAGTTCCAAATGACCTAGAGAGTTAAAATTTGGTATGCAGATAGGTAATTACATGAATACAAAGGAATAAATAAAAAACTGGCAATTTTTTAATAATTAGGTTAGGTTCTATTATGAACGCTTAACATAAATACCTAATTAGTGCCTAATCACGCCTATATACCAGGTAAGGCAGAGCACTAAGTATACACCGTGAAATTTTAGTGGTTGTTTTCCCGCAGTAAAATGATTCTATCTTAGTAGTACAAAAGATGTGTGCAGTTCTTTTTTGTTAAAATCAATAAATGCCGGTTTTACGAAAGGTTTAACCTTAACTCGAAATTACGTTCGAACCACTTTATGACTTAGGGTGTAAAGCTTCTTTAGCTTTAAGCATCGATTTCATGCGACAAGCAGTACCTGATTACGTCACATCTTATAAAAGAACGATATCTTCTCTCGTTTTCGAGATAGAAAATTATTATTTTTAAAATTTCAAAAAAAAAAATTTTTTTTCGCGGAATAATTTGCATAATTCGATAGTATTACTAAAGGCAAATCGTTCTGCCACGGGAAAACAACCACTAAAATTTCACGGTGTATTTATTTAGGTATACTTACTTATTTACAATTAAGAGTTTTCATATTTATTACTTAGGTAGGTACCTACATAAAGACTAGTTTTAGTTTTGAATTTGTCCTTATCAAAGGACCCACGGCGTTACGACGATATATACTTTTCTACAAAAAATAATGATATCCAATCAAAAACATAAATATGAAATGAGAGCCAAGTTCAATATTATGATAATTGCCTTGGTTGTTCACTTCAACGACAAAAGAAGTGAGATCTAAATGGGTGCCAAGTTCAATGGTCAACCCAGAAATTTATTTATAAGTAACACTATAACATACCTATCATATCTTTTTATAACATAAGATAATGTATGGTGGTAGCCTATGAAGGTCTGTCTTGGCTAGTTTCTATAAACCTACCAACGTATTATTATGTTCGCTCGCTAGTTTCTACCAACAATCCAAATTTTCGGAATTATAAAATAAAAACCGACAAATACTTGTAGGCTTAGAACTTGCGACGGCTATAATTCATATATGAAAACTAGCCAAGACAGACCTTCATAGGCTACCACCATACATTATCTTATGTTATAAGAAGATATGATAGGTATGTTATAGTGTTACTTATAAATAAATTTCTGGGTTGACCATTGGACTTGGCACCCATTTAGATCTCACTTCTTTTGTCGTTGAAGTCAACAACCAAGGCAATTATCATAATATTGAACTTGGCTCTCATTTCATATTTATGTTTTTGATTGGATCAAGTTTAATTAATTGTACTACACCACAACAACTACATATTTTATTTATTTGTACTACAAAATATGCTGTCGGTGTTGTTGGAAATCGTAGCCATCTAAAAATGAAAACACTTTAAAATCATCATTCTCCTGCCCTTGTCCCACGCTAAGTATGATATAATTATTTCACCATTCTTCTTGTTATTTCACTAAAAAATTACTCATACAGCACATAGCGAATAAGTGATTACCTAAGTAGAGGTTAGGGGTGAGAGCCATTCGCCACAATCGGTGTGCGTCCAGTGATGATGACGAGGCTACTCCGAGCCATCATCGTAAGTCAATTTGGAAAGAGCTTCCTTCAAATTATGGTGTGGATTTAAAAAAGAAAATCGAAATAAGGACATGAAGACGATATGATGATGAGATGTAAAAAAAAACATGATCAAACTCACCTCCTGAATATCGCTCTCATTCAAAAGGCGTGCAGCGATGTAGCTCAGAAGAGTACCGACGCCACCAAGGCTAAAAAATAAAGCAATTCGTCTTAATAGCTAGATCATAATTACACGTTGATCTTATTTTGTATAATAGACAGAAAAACTATCGGTTTTGGTATATATAAAGTTTGAAAACCGGCCAAGTTCGAGTCGGACACGCGCAGTAAGGCTTAGGTACCAATATTGTAATGAATCATGTTTGTTCTATGGGAGCCTTAATTTAATATTTGTTTTATTTTATGTTTTTGATGCTATATCGGCAATAGAAATACTTCATCTGCGAAAATTTAAACTGTCTAATTTCGCCGTTTTTTAGATAGGTACAGCCTGGTGATGCAGGGATGAACAGCGTGGTCTTAGAAATCCCATTTTACCCTTTGAGTACGAAACCCTAAAAACACGCGTCACCAAAAAATTTTTCAACATAACACTTACGTAGCAGTAGCTTGTGGCAAGCTCCTCTTCAACCAATCAAACACTCTGAGCGTGTTGTATTCATTCCTTCTCACGGCAGACGCCAAAGCGGTGGTGAAGTCTTGTGGTCTGACGAGGTCTTCATCAGCGACGATGGCATCCAAGAACTTCTCCAGGCTGTCGACATCACTGGTGCACCCGGCGGCTTGCAGCATGACCACCTGCTCGCTGGCCAGGTCTACGTTCAAGTACTGGTTCCAGAAGAAGTCGAAATCTGTAGAGTTGCCCTCACGGAGACCAACGCAGTACACCCATGGGCGCATGTTGGCTGGGATACTGTAAACATAAGTAAGGATTCGTATGTTACACTTATGATCCTTTAAGGGTGAGAGCCATTCGCTCCCCCGCAAGTCCGATGATTATGACGAGGATACTCCAAGCCATCATTGTAAGAGAAAATGAAACTTACGATGCTCCATCCTTCCAGTTATCGAAGTAAGTCTTGCCTGTGGCGGTGCACTGTTCGTCTCCGATGTCACACAAGAAGTTCATGACATACATCCTGCCGATCCCGTCCATGAAAGATTCTCCATCGCGCTCTACGTTGCCAAGGCGTTGAGTGACTGCGGCGCTCAGGTCTTTGATGACGGTCTAGAAAGAAGAAAGAAAGACGAAGATAAGCCATTTTAATGGAAGGTAAAACATATACCATATAATTATATGTCATATAGGTCTTTGCGCACGTGAAGTAGTTTAAACATGGCGTAATATTTGCATAAAAACGCGTCAAAAGCGAATCTTAAAATAAATTCTTAAGAAAACTCCCAATTATAAAATATTGAGACAATAACATTTTATTTATGCTTTTATTATAAATCAATAATAAATAAATATTACACGACATCATTGATCTATCTGATTCTGTGGTAAATAGTTTAAGCACTTGTGTTACGGATATCAAAATCAATAAAGGATACACAAATAAATTTAATAACACATCCAGACACGGAACGAACATCGATGTTCGTCACACAAATATTTGCCCCGAGTAGGAATCGAAACCGACTCTCGGAACCGTAAGTTGAGAATCTTGTTCACTATCTCTGCTCCACAGAACTAGTCAAAAATATATGCTTTTTGATCCGCCTGAAGAACCCTATGACATAAGGTTTTAGCCTTACCTGTAACTCGGCCAAGCGAGCAGAGTCGTGGGCGAGTCTCCTCAGTAGGAGGCTGAACCCTTCAATGGCGTTGATCCAGGGCGCGTAGTCGCTGTCAAACTCCAGGAACGAGATGATGTTGAACACCCTGTCGTAGGTCAGCACTCGAGCGCGCCCGAAGTTGAAGAGGTCGTCGATCATCTATGGAAATGATTTTATTAGACTCTGTCGTCCTTCTGCTGGGTTTCTTTTTATGAAACTTTTCTCAGGGTACGTAAGCGGTCCTGTGGTCCACGAGACCTTCAAGCCTATCATAAATAAACTTACCTGTGCACGGTTGTATTCATGAACGACAGTAGGATCTTGTCTTAACGCTTGGGTGAGCAAAGCCCAGTTCCTTGCATCATAGTTTACTCTGTAGAAACCTGAAACGGCAAGTATGTTATGTTGTAAATTAATAATACTTCGAGCGTACAGTTAACCACTTAACATTCTGTTCAAAATGTATCATTTTGTTAAATGAGTGCCATGTATTTTCGCCTATACACCGTGAAATTTTAGTGGTTGTTTTCCCGCAGTAAATTATTCTATCTTAGTAGTACAATAGATACTGTGTGCAGTTCTTTTTTGGTAAAATCAATAACTGCCGGTTTTACGAAAGCTTTAACCGTAACTCGAAAGCACGTTCGAACTGCTTTATGACTAAGGGTGTAAGGCTTCTTTAGCTTTAAGCATCGATTTCATGCGGCAAGCAGTACCTGAATACGTCACATCTTAAAAAACAACGATAGCTTCTCTCGTTTTCAAGTTGGAAAATTATTATTCTGAAAAATCGAAAAAAAATTTTTTTTTTTTTGAGGAATATATTGCATGACTCGATAGTATTACTAAAGGTAAATCATTCTGCCACGGGAAAACAACCACTCAAATTTCACGGTGTATGTTCCAAGATATCTTTTCCTGATTCATGATGCACCAAGAAGAAAAACCTTGAAACACGAAAGCCTCTTCTCTCCATCATGTTGTACATGTAATAGTAAGATGTCCGACAGATTTCGGCCATAGCGGCTGATGACGGTCTGCATGTAAAGTATCACAGTTATACTGAAAATGCCCATACCTGTGGCTTGTTTGTTGAAAACGACCCATTCGTTTCCTTGTGTCCCACGCTCAATGACGCTCACTTGTGCAGAAAGGAATTGGGACGGTTTCAGATTGTCGAAATCGGCGTCATTCTGACGAGTCCACGTGATAGGAATGTCCCAAAGACTAGGGAGGGTGGATACACCCGTGGTTCTCTCCCAACGAGCCTGAAAGCGATCATAGAATACGTTGTCTTTGAGTTAGGTTCAATTAATATATTTACTGAGGTGTTTTTAGTTTTTATAAGTCTTCAAAGATGACCCCACTCGACCTGGTAAGCGGTCGTGAAGGCCACTGTCTGGTTACTTACTTAGCACCTCAGACAAAAACTCTGGAATGTTTGTAGTCAGAAAGACAGACTCATCTTGTTTTCAATTAAGATTAAAGTGCAATTTTTGGAAACGGATGGACTTTTGTAGATAATTTACCAACTCAAGTCAATTATTGTATCTCATTTTAAAATAATGAATACACAACACCACCAATGCATCTAATTGAATCAGATAAACTGTACTGTAACAAGCTGCGGGCTATGTACTTGGGACTTATCAACAAAAGCCCAATCAAATCATCAATGAATCAACCGGCAATGTTCAACAAATCTGGTGATCCGCTCCTAAAGTCATACCTGAGTGACAGTCATTCGTCCGGTAAGCTGGTCCACGGAGACGTACAGTACAGGGTGACCAGGTTTCTCAGACCAGGTCCTGAAGTACCGATCGATGGTAATGCCAGGATACGCCTCCAGAGCTCCATCCTCTAGAGCAGCGGCGTCCAGAGCGTTGAACAGATGGTGTGGTTCAGCCACGTCGTATTGCCTGGAAGATGGAGTTTGTAATAACAGCCATTTTGAAAGTATTCATTGTTCGAAGGTAAAAAGACGCATACTCGCGCATACTTCCGGATGAAAATGTAGTAATCAGTTGTAAGCGACTACTACCTTATAAACTGTTAATGATATACTATTTTCTTTACAGCCGTTTAAGTGTGACTCGCTCGATGTGAATCCTACCTTATATTATTATAGTAAGTTTAGTTATTATTTGTACTTTTGCAAATTTTCATACTGCGTAACGACAAGCAACACCACAATATGTATCGTTAGGCCTCAGTGTTATTAAAATGAAAGATCTACTAAGAGTCATGCCAATTTCATCCCATAACATTATGTACGGTAGTGCCTTCCGTTCGGCGGACTGGCCAACTCCGACCCGCACAGCTCAATACCAATGCGAGACTCCACGCCTTGTCTCGTGGTTGCCGCAGCTGTGGTCTCCTCTTCAAGCGGGCTTTCAGGGTGAGTGCGACAGGCTCAATATGGTATATTGTGCCTGTCGACCTCATATTTGGATCTCACTACCGCTTACCATCAGGTGGAGTGAGGTCATCTTGTAAGCTCATTATAAAAAAAAATGTGATTTGCGTACTGCTCAATATATTTTTGCACAAAACCTTATTACCAGAAATAATCAGACTGTTGCACTTAGGTACCTACTATCGAAAAAAAAATATCCGACAGAAAGGCCTTTTACGACACAATAAAATTGTTTGTGTTACTTTATCGTTTTAATAACAGTTGTAAAATCATCAAAATGAAATATTACACTTGATTGAAAACGAAAATCCTCCAAGTACACAATATTCAGAATTATTATTACAAACTAAAATAATATTGTACGTTTCAAATAATATCTATTGGTTAATCTGTTGATTAGATTAAATTTTCCTGTTTTGATGAGTTAGTTAGCAACAAATCACATCACATATTTTGTGTTTTTTTTTATAATAGGCTATTAGTAGCCTATTATGATCTTAGGATGATGATGTAAGCGGTAGTGAGATCCAAATATGAGGTCGACAGGCACAATAGACGGGATCATATTGAGCGTGTCGCACTCACCCTGAAGGCCTGCTTAAATGCCGTTTCTTGCCCCGCCTGAAGAGCCCGGGATCATAGGAGGGAGGGAAAACATGAGCTGGAAGGGACTTGGCACAATATAATATTTACTGACAGCCGCCCACGACTTCGTCTGCGTGGTATGGTTAAGCATATATCTTGTACGATTAGCTATTTTTAGTGGAAATTCCGTCAAAAATGGTCCAGCCGTTTCGGAGATTAGCAGGAATGAACAGACAATAAACATTTTTCAATTATGTTTTTGTAATTGGTGACCGATCTAGATTCATACCCATTTAGTAAAAGTCGTTATCGAAAACGAGGGCAAAGTCTCTGGCAGAGAATGTATATCTTAATGCACCAAAAAATGTGAACAAAGTGAGGAAGCGTTTTAATCTTGACTTACCTTTCACTAAGGTAAGACCTCAGTCCCTTAACATAGGTATCTTCTCCGAGGAGATACTGAGTCATTCTGAGGATGCAAGCTCCCCGGGCGTACGTTATGCTGGAGAAGTGGCTGCTGACTGTGGTAGGAGTGTTCACGTTGAGGTCGGTGAGGGCATGGGCGGAATCCACGGAGTCCACATCCATGGCCAGTTGGAACTGTTCCACCATGAACCGAGTGGCGTAACCCAGTTCTGGCACCACCTGTTAAAAACAAAAATTTAGTTCGTTCGTAGTATTTAGACTTATGCTTGTCAAGGCTTAGTGTGTTTATTTTATTTTTTATCTTTATTTTTTGTTTTTATATTCTGTTTTTTTTTATTGATTATGTTTTGTATCTAAGGTCAACAAAGTTTCTTTATTCTTTTACTAGTGGTCCCGGCGAATTTCATACCGCCAATACTGATTCTTTTTCTATATTTTTGTACATTGAAACCTACCCTGGACTACGACAAACAGTTCAAAACCAAAATTATCTAAGTCGGTCCGGGCGTTCTCGAGTTTTAGTCAGACTAACGAACAGCAATCATTTTTATTTATAAGATTCCTGTGATTTTTTTCACCTGATGGTATGAGGAATGGATGGCTGTGAGATCCACATGTGACATCGACAGGCACAATTGAGCCTAAGTTCCTGCTAAGATGCAGTTTCACGCCTGAGCCGTAAGAGCATTCCATAATTTAATGGCACGGGGCAGAAATGAGAGGCTAAACCTCCTGGTCTGGGTCGCCAGTATCTGCATTCTTCTTCTTATCGTCTGGTTGATGAACAACAATGGTGTCAGAGTTTAAACCGCCCGTAGGCCTTTGACATGGCTTTACACACCGTTGAAAATCTCTAAGGTGTGCTGGTTTCCTCACGATGTTTTCCTTCACCGTTAAAGCGTCGAATGATGGTAAATATGAATTTCAAATTTGAAAAATACATTGGTACCTAGCGGGGTTTGAACTGGCGACCTCTCGCATGGCAAACAACGACCTTAACCACTCGACCATCGACGCTTTAGTATCTGCATTGTATGCCTATTTATTAAAATGATAAAAAAAGAAAAGTGATGTGTGTACCTAATAAACCAAATATTTGTTGTCATTTCGCGATCATAGACTAATTTAGAGGAGAATGAAGAATCCAGCTTTTGATTGTCTTTACAAAGTCAAAGTTAATAAAGGGATAGATATTAAGCTTTTTTGATTCACTGTACTCAAAGCAAGAAATAATACAGTTAATAAAACTTATCTTAATCAGCAAGTACTTATCAATCTGTAAATACAGTACTATCAAAGCGATTAGTCTATACTTCCCGTGAAATATTAATGCCTACAATAACTATTACTGATAAATTATTTCAGAACCTCAATTAACATAAAATGTTGACTTTTACATAGACGAATATAAGAACAGGTTCGACCTATTTTAGGTAGTTAATTTTTCAAAATAAGTATTTGAACAATAAAGAATATTATTGTTATGTTAGTATTATTCATTATCAGCCCATTTATACGTCCCCACTACTGGGGCACAGACCCACCCTAAATTAGGGCGATAAGGCCTTAGTTAACCACTCTGGCCAAATGCGGGTTGGTTGAGTATATAATATATATGGTTGAGTATACAACCTAAGAATTTGTTCATAGGTGTGCAGGTTTCCTCACGATAATTTCTATAAAGCGTCGAATAATCGTACATAACAATTTCAAATTTGAAAATCACAGCGGTACGTAGCGGGGTTTGAACTGGCAACCTATCTTATCGCTAATAACGACCTTAACCACTCGGCTATTGACTCGCTTTTTTACGCAATTTTGACGTAACGTAAGCTAGTTTTATTTCAAACTAGCTGTGCCAGCGACTTCGTTCGCGTTTCTCCCGTTTTTTAACACATTTTCCATTGTATCTTTGCTCCTATTGGTCGCAGTGTGATGTCATATAGCCTAAAGCCTTTCTCGATAAATGGTCTATACAACGCAAAAAGATTTTTTCAAATCGAACCAGTAGTTCCTGAGATTAGCGCGTTCAAATAAACAAACAAACTCTTCAGCTTTATAATATTAGTATAGATATTAGTATAGATGTATTGTTACTGACTAAACAATGTAAATCTGCTACATACCGATCCAGTGAGGAAGTACTGGTAGAACCTGGCGAAGCCTTCGTTGAGCCAGAGGTTGTCCCACCACGCGCACGTGACCAGGTTACCGAACCACATGTGGGCGATCTCATGGGCCACGATGTTTGCCACACGCTGTTTGTAGAAGTGGTTAGTGTTCTCTGGGTCGTAGAGGATGAGAGCCTCCCTGGGAGATACAAAGATATTGTAGATTTAGTCCTAATAGAGTAAAAGTGCTTTAGAAATTAGGGATGAGAGCCATCCGCTCCCCCGCAAGTCCGATCATGATTTCGAGGCTACTCCAGGCCATCATCGTATGTCAGTTTGGAAAAAGAAGTGCTTTTGAAAATATACAACATAATTATAGCGACTAAAATAAAAAATATTCAAGCTAAACTTAGTCTGCGCGCAGACATGATTGGTGTATTGACAGTTAAAAATACCTACATGAACGCTTAAAAGGCAAGTTAGATTTTACAACGGCAGTCAACGGATTCAGGGGGGAGAAAAAGAGAAATGAACATTCTTACCTATAGGTCAAAAGACCCCAGTTCTCCATAGCACCAGCGGAGAAGTCAGGAATAGCCGCCTGCTTCATGTCAATCATATCCGCCATACCGTAGTAAGAGATGTTAGTGTATGTGTCCATAGCTTCCAAGAGTTTTTCTCCGATTTCCAAAGACCAATCTCCAGTGGTGCCAGCATTATCACGGGCGTAGATTTTGAAAGGGTGAACGGTATCGTTGTTGCTAGCAACGACTACATAGTGGGAGACGATGAAAGCGAGCAAGTATGTGGATGTTTTAGGGGTCGTGTAGAACGACTCTGAGACACGGCTTCCGTCAGTTGTGCTGCAAATATGTTTAATTTTGAATAACAAAATCTAGTAATTGTCTGATACTTGGACATTGTTATATTTAACTTGTTGAAGTTGAAAGCGTTGATAGTGACCAATAAAGGTCACATAGAAGCAATATAATAATACTAATGCTTTGCTTAAATAAGAAGACGCTTCAGTTCAGAGAATAGTTATTAAAAATCTTACTTAACGGAGCTCTCTATGGGCATGTTGGAAATGGTAGGGCTGAAGTCGTGTTCCCTGATCATGGTGATGTCGAAGGTGGCCTTGAAACCGGGCTCGTCGTAGCAGGGGAAGGCTTGGCGGGCGTGTCCTGGCTGGAACTGGGTCGTGGCCATCCATCTTAAAAAATTAAACATTGTTAGCTGAGGTTCTACCACATCCATATGCGCTTACTTACGAACTTTCAACTATGATATATACCAATTTTGAAACAAAAATTAAAGTGATTCTAGCTCCTCAACTACAAAACATACATGAGGGTGAATCAGATACCCCATAGAATAGAGCTTCTAAATTTTTGTTTTGGCTGCCTATTATAGGCCACCCTTTATATTAAAACATAGTCTTACTCGTATTGCTATTGAAACTGATGTTCTATTAAGAGGTAGTCGATATATTCTATCTGATTCCTATAACTACTTGGTTC
This sequence comes from Maruca vitrata, assembly GCA_039566165.1. Taxonomy (NCBI): domain Eukaryota; kingdom Metazoa; phylum Arthropoda; class Insecta; order Lepidoptera; family Crambidae; genus Maruca; species Maruca vitrata. The sequence goes on along the minus strand of CM076919.1, from coordinate 14,773,218 downwards.
AAATAAACTTTTGTTGAAGATTGGCAAGCTTGTTATCAAGTATGTGATAAATTAAAAATAATTTTGGAACCAACCTCTTTTGAAGAGTGCTGTCTATGTACCAGCTCCTGTAGAATCCTCTCATGTTACTCTGCAGATTGCCTCTAAATTCCATGTGGATTTTGTACTCAGTCCCCAGTACCAAGGTCTCAAGAGTAGCGATCCTTAAGAAGCTCCTAGGCTCCTCGCAAATGAAGTCCTGATCAGGAGCCACAATTTGCTGGACAGCACTGTTTGCGTCGGTATACTCGACGCTGACAGTTGTGATGTTAAGATCATTACAGTGCATGATGATTTCATTAACATTGTTTTGAGTGGCGCTGATGTAGATGTCCACTTCACCATCGAAGGAGAACTGAGGAACATTTTCAGGGACGTCTTCAAAGTAAGGCGTGAGGGTCACTTTGTAATGACGAGGTAAGGTAGTGGTGGGTAATCTGTACGTAGCGTCCCTCATCATCCGACTGAACTCCTCCCATTCTTGCTCCAGAACCGGAGTGGGACTCAGGAGCGCGCCCTGCAGGAGGGCCACTCCTATGAGGAGGGAAGTCCAGTGAGCCGCCTAAAGGACAAATAATGCATGATAACTAATGATAATGACTTCAAATTAGGTAAAACTTTATGACGACGAACGACGACGATGAAATGACAACTTTAACAAATGACTAATGCTTTATTCATATCTCATGTTAAATTATGAAGTATTCTTGCTGAATAGATAACTAAGTAATAGTGATAATAGATTATCATGAAGCTTTTTTTATTTACTATATTTTTTGAGTCGCAATGAAAGACAAAATGTAGGTACACACTAATTATTAGCTACAATAAATGTCTTATTGAGATTTCTGGTCGAAAAGTTTTTTGCGTGTCAACGCTTATTATACAGATAGGCTGGGGATTCCCCTAAGACTCAATGTCCACTGTGCATACAATTTGTGTGTTCTATTCAGGCTTAGATTTGATGTAATTTTTTTCTCTTGAATTTAACATACCTACAGACCAACAATTTAATTGAATTAAAAACACTTGTTGACTTACCATTATCTCACTGGAGGAATGATAGAATTACAACGCTTACCCTTTGCGATATATTGCTATCAAAATATTAAATGTTCATTATCTACTTATCTTATCCTAATTGCCGTATTGTAATTATTATAAAGGTCATTTATCGGTTTTAAAGATGAACACTATCGGGTTTTAATAATGCCGAGTTTATTATCCAAATGGAAACATTTCGTAATATTTTCATTCACATCTATGTATTATAAATTTTTTCGTGATATTAGAAAAAAAATACATACATACAATCACGCCTTTTTCCCAGAGGGTAGGCAGAGATCACTTCCAGTGATCCACTTTTCACCTCTGTAGGAAACGTGACGTGACGGGTTGTGGTCCACGTCGCCGCCATTCTACCTTGTGCATTGTTTTAACAAGGTCATTGCGTTCCCACGAGTAGCAAGGATATTTGACGGGGGAAGGAAAAGGGGAGGAAGGATACTATCGCCTCGGATGATTTGGACTGAAAAAAATACTCTTTTATATTTGTACGAGGATACTTTGTAGGGTGTTTGCTCTTCCCTTTAGGCCCTTATGTAATTTTGTATTATAAGTTGGGAGTGGGATGCATATTGCTTTGATTGCTCATATTTATTTTTTAGTTTAAAATAATTCTTACCTCAAGTCTTTGAATTTTTGCATTCTTGTGTGGAGCTTATACCTATCCTATTGTCAAAAAAATAAAATAAACTACTAACGGGAAAGTAGTATACCCTATAATAAACTTATTTGTCTTTTAAAATGCTAGCTTTAAAGTTTTGCTTTCTTGTGTGGAGCTTTATATCCTTTTGTCAGAAAAAGAATATCCAGTGAAATTTAATGTAGGTAATAAATTTATATGGGTTATCTATAAGCTTTAGGTAGTTGGGCCGGTATAGGTAAGTAGCGGGGTATCTTAATTAAACGGAAAGATCAATGTTTTATTTTTCAGTAATACGATATCGATCAAGGACACTAAAAGATAACAAATGGAATTTCGATTAAGGTTTGAACTTCTGTAGGCTTTTATTTAAAACAAAATGCTTTAGGTAGCTAGATAATGGATGGATCAAATAAATAAACGTATATAATGTTGTAAGTACACGTAACTTCACGGGCACAAATTAAAGCGCCCCACATGCGTAATACGCAATTTAGAAAGGTTTCCCAAAATACAGGCTAAGCATAGTTTGGGAACCTCTGGCTAATTAGTTTGAATAACCTCTGGCTAAAGTATTTATTCATAAATATTTTTAATTTAATTCTTTACTTTGTACTTTTGTCTGTTTTGTCCGTGGCCAATAATATTTTTTTTATTATTTATTAGTTAGTATCGAATGGGGTTTTTGCTAAAGTAAAGACCGCTAGGGCAAGTTCCGAAACCAGTTCTATAAGGGAAAGATTAAAGAACCAGAAAAATATTTTTATAAATAACAAAACTTTATTTACAATATGGTAATAACACTCTGATAATTCTCGATATCAACATCATTACTTAGGTATTTATTATATTAAATTTACATTATTTGTTATATGCACAAGATAACCTAAAAGATAACTATTTCACATAAATGATAATCTGTGTAACTTCTTTAGAAACACCCCTGAAGAGGAGTAAAACTGTTTTAAAAATTACATTAACAAATTCAAAATGGCCGCCAGACGCGGTCATTCTTAAGCTATTATTATCAAATCATCTCAATTAAATTGTTTCTAAGGATCAGAACTCGCGGCGCAGTTTTCTCCTGCGGTCGCTGCAGTTGCGGGCCTTCAGCTTCCATAGAATGCAGATTCGTATGAAAAAAAATACAATCCATAATTTACGACGGTTTAAATTATGTTTCAACGGTTTGTACTGCCCGTCTTGTGGTTGTCACCCACCGCGTTTTCGGACGATATTCGTCGGCAAATATAAATCCGTTTAACCACGCAAATTAGTGGTCTTGTGAGTTTTGAAATCAAACCGGAAACCGCAAAAGCTACGGACGCGGCAGAAAAATTGCGCCGTGAGTTCCGTTAATTACGTTTAGTTTAACATGGCAAGGTTGGCGATGAGGGCCAAGATGACAGTGACAGCTGAGAGGAAGGTCGTGTGGGCGGAGTCGGGCAGGGGCAGGTCCGGCGTCACAGGCTCCTGGAGGGCGGGCGGGGGCACCGTCGACGGCTGCGTCGGCACCACCGGTGCTACGGATGTAGTGTCGAGGTCCTGTTAAAAAAAAAACAGTTCAACGTTGAGTTTTTTTGTAGAAATTTATATTTCATTTGTGACTGGCTCGGTGGAACAGTGGTTAATGATACTTTCTGGAAGTTCCAAGCGTCGTGGGTTCGATTCCCAATCGGGACAAGTATTTGTGTGAAGAGCATTGGTGTTCGTTCCGTGTTTGGGTGTGATTATGTATTTATTAATATCTTTGTATGTATATCAGTCTCTGACACCCATAGTTTGGGGTCAGGTGACCGTGTTTGTAAAATGCCCCAGATGTTTATTTAAATTTCTGAAATATTTAAGCGTGGTACAAAAAGCTTGGAAAAGTGGGTCATTTGAAAAATGATTACTTGTAGGTAAAATGATTCATAGACGAAACTACTTTTGGCCAAACATTTTTGACAAGTGTTATTTTGCCAAATGATTTTTGGTCAAATAACGGTACCCCGTGGTACAGACCTGGTCTCCCTGAGTCAGGTACTGCTGCAAGTCAGCCTGGACGGTGGCTGCCCAGGCCAGAGAATTGCGGGTGCTTTGGGCGCCGTTCCGCACCGCCTGGTACGCCGTGCCGAGCGCCTGCCTGTTGTCGTCAGCCCACTGTTCAAACTGTAGGGAAAACTCAGCTTTATACTGTGTACTTTTTGTTCCACACCCATTGACTCTGCTGCTAAGACTTCGACAGACCGTCGGTCCGTCAGTCTATCACCAAGTATCTCAGGCACCGCGATAGCTAGACCATTTGATAATGATACAGTTCTGTTGTGCAATAACAACTAAAGCCTAAGTAAACATATAGTTAAGGGTGCACCCAAAAAAAAAATAGGGTTTTTTAAAATATTGGTATTATACCCTTCGGGTGCTCACAATTCGTCTCACACTTGGCTGGATATTTAATCAATTGCTTTAATTAGAAGCAAACCAATACTTACAACACGTTTCAAAAGTATAATTCCTGCACTGAAATGGATGGTGGAGTCTTACAAGTCTCGATCTAACTTATATTAGTAAGTACTTAGGTACTAGAGATTGAGCCCCAGCCCCAGCTTTGCACATGTTCGACCTTGTTCTTATACTATTCAGTAACAAAGCAGTCGTAAGTAGGTCAGTCGTGATTCACTCGTGACAGTCATTCTTAAATCCTAGGGAATAGTTATGGAGCTATTAAGTGATTAGTTCAATTATGTTACCTCTACAATCTCCTGCTCTGTTCTTAGTCTAGACGATACGTATGCCAATGCTGCGTCAGCTGTACCCAACCTAGAAGAAGAAAAGCAATTAAAATATGTTTGGTGCAAAGTACGAAAATGTTGTTTAAACACACAGTGAAAATTTAGTGGTTGTTTTCCCACAGTGTAATGAATCTAACTTGGTAGTAAAATAGATTTGTGCAGTTATTTTATTATTGAATATAATAAATACCGAAATTTAACCGAAACTCGAAAGCACGTTCGAACCGCTTTATGACTTAGGTGTCGAGCTTTTTCAGCTTTAAGCATCGATTTCATGCGGCAAGCAGTACCTGATTACGTTACATCTTATTTAAATATAAAATTTGAAAAAATATTTTTTTTGACGAATTATTTGCATGATTCGATAGTATTACTAAAGGCAAATCGTTCTGCCACGGGAAAACAACCAATAAAATTTCACGGTGTATAATAAATCAAATATGAATATCATCTTCATAAGGGGTTCTTTTTTAATCTTTATTCAAAGAGCTTGTTCTCTAAGTGAACATGCCGCTCTTCATCAAGGGTTCGGAAATTCTTATAAATATTGAGGCAGTTATGCCTAATAAAATACAAATAAAAACGACGGCAAAGGGGATGAGATACAGTATTTTTTATTTAGTAAAATTACAAATTAGTGATGATGACAGAAAAAAATATGCAAAATTCTGCATTACGTGGCGACTGGCTTCAGAAAAGTGACGAAGTTAAGCATATGGGCCTTTAATATTTATCAACAACGATATTCCTACTTACGCCTTAGCCACAGCATCAAGCTTCTCTTGAATGTATCTGAAGACGATTTGAGTATTTTCTTCGTTTCCTGAGACTGCAGAGTTGAAAGCCGTCGTGTAGTCTTGAACGCGAATTTCGAAGTTGTCCTCCTCAACTATCGAATCCAGAAACCTGTGAAAAAGATTTTCACAATGTGCCGTTTGTTCGTTTTGTACTTACTTTTTAATTTTAAGTTACAATGCTTGCAGAAGTAATTTTCACTAACATGTGAGAAGATTAGATCGAGTATTTTCTTTTGTAGTAATTAAGCACCTTAGTACTTACTTATTTAGAGAAATGTAATCTAATAATGCACAAGTCCGAGAAAAATAACCTGAAAACCTTCAGCGAAAACATTTAAATGTCCATTATTTGTTTAAAGAAAAAACTACTTTACAGCAAAATTATTATTTTTTATTCAAAAATACTTAATTTTTAGAATACATCTAGTAAAGCTTTCTAGTAAAACTTTTTTATCAGACCATTATCTCCACTATCTATTGAGTCACAAAAACTCCTTCAAATTGCACTTACTCGTACAAGGCCGTTTCATTCCGGGTACA